>CM059197.1:56286489-56731379 GCA_030323885.1 Branchipolynoe longqiensis
CATGCAAGAAGAGAAAGGAAGAGTATAAAGAATGAAAATAGAGTGAGAGCTTGTACCCTCAGGTTTATTATTATATAGTGGTACATGGATCTGGTATGGCATACCACCTGACCATTATCTCCAATCAGCAACAAGCATTTATAGTTCCACCAATGAACAGTAAGCATTCCTGGGTCACCATGGCTACTGTAATCTACCTGCCACCACAATGCGGTGTGGCTGCCTGGCCTCCACCTGCCTGAGCTTTGTGTGTGTGGTGATCCATAGCTAACAGTTGGGTAGAGCGGGTAGTGAGTAGAGCTCTTGAGGCTCCTTACACACTATCACTAGTGCCTCATTCACACTATCTACCTAATACACAATGACTATTGACCATAAGTAAAGAATCACCAGCAACTACATAAATACATGCATGCACCTGGCCTTATATATCATTTACATTAATAGACCATTTGTACTCCATTATAGACCAGTTGCATTCCTCACCAATGCATTTTATCAGAATATTTTACAATTGGTTTGACTCGACCAGGGTTCGAACCTGCGGGTTCGAATCCCACGACCTACACACCGGGAGATTCGGCCAAACCGTCTGGTCTGGCTCATTCATTAATTTTCTTTCACCAGTTGTCATTGCGGGGGTCCTGGTCAATTCAGCAGTGATAGATATGCCGATGTTGTTGGGATAAGACGGAGAGGAGAACAGAAGGGGGCCGTATGCACCAATCGGTGATAGGCTTAGCCGGAGTTAAGGCGCTAGCCACAGTTAGCTACCTCAGGGTAGCGGGGGGGTTGGAGAAATGTATGGAACGGTATGCACCAATGTACTAGCCGGGGCGGATAGCTAACCATGAGTTTATTTATAGATTTGGGAATTCCCTCCAGTCAACGATATGAATAATGCCGCCAATGCGGCGGGAGCGTTAATAACGGTTCAATTTTATGGTTAATTTGAATAAATTTCACTTATTGCGTATGTAAATCTGTCAAATATGATCATATTGAATAGATTTGGGTATAATATATTGCTGCCGATTCGGCGGCGGCGGCGACGGCCATGTTTAGTTGACATTGGGCAGTATGGACAGTATGGATATCGATGTCGCTGCGGAGGCGGCGATTTGTTTACTTTACATTCGTCGATTCGACAATATGAATAACGCCGCCAATGGAGTGGGAGCATTAATAACAGTTCGATTTTAGGGTTAATTTGATTAAATTTCACTTATTGTGCATGTAAATCTGTCAAATATGATTGCATTCAATAGATTGAGACCCACACACGCACACTAACCGCCCCGGTTAGCAGTAAAACCTGATTTGAAAATGGGTTAGCTTAGCCTAGGCTATGGGTGGCGGTTAGCGCTGGCACCGATTGGTGCATACCGATTTCTCACATTTAGCCGTGTGGAGCTAGCCTAGCTGCGGTTATGGCCCTAACACCGATTGGTGCATACGGCCCCAGGTGGGGTGCGACGAGAAGGGAGTGGGTGTATGCTCCAGGCCTGGGGGGACGGACTCAATCACACGTCCTGGTTAAGGGCCAGATTAGCAAGGCGGACTGTGAGCAATGATTTGAAGCCAAGATAATGTGGTGTTTTTCTGCTGGTGTGCAGTTGTTCATTCCACATGTCGCTTCCTTGGTTTTACTCGACCAGGGTTCGAACCCACGATCCCATGGTCTACCAACCTTCACACGATAAAACCCATGTCTTCTTTACATAGATGCAGCAATTAACCACGTGAACAAGGAGCCCATGTTATGGATTTTGTAATGACAACAAGCAATGTATAAGTAGGTACAGTAGGAAAGTTCAGTAGGACAGTTTGAATGTTCGACTCAGGCCCTCAACCCTCTGCGTATGAATGTTCGTTTGTAGGGTTGGGTGGGTGGCTGAGTGTAGTGGTCAGCTGAGCTGCTCGTCTGACTGCCAGGTTGGTAGTGAGTGAGAGGGTATGGTATGGTATGGGGTGTTCGTAACCTTACGACGGTTACCGGTTGCAGAACTGCAACATTTATAGAGAGGCTCCGATAAATCGGCTCAGTCTTTGGTTAAGACATGTCTTCTGCGGGTGAAGTGGTCTCAGAGGAAGTGCTATGAAGGCTGGGACATCCTTCACGACGTAGTGACGACGGGGCGCCGGGTGGCAGCGGATCTCTCCGTGCCGTCTGTTTGTAGTAGAGCTGTATGGTGTCTGTAGTGTAGCACTTGCATCCGGTCAGCAGGGGTTCGAGGAAGGCGGGCAAAGGTGGGAGCAGCGGTCGTTCCAGCAACAAGAACCAGACAGAGAAATTGTAAAAGGTCAAGAGCCCCACCCAAGAACACAACAACCCTGGTTAGGGGAAGAAGTGAGCCTGGGAGAAATCGAATGGGCAGATCTAGGAAAGAGAAATGAGGAGAGTTGAGTCAAAGGCCCGTGCCTATCTGCCCTATGGTGACCAACCGGCGAGCCATAGACACGGACAGAGTAAGGGTAGAAAGTGAAAATGCCGGCAGGCACCCCCTCCTGGAACTCTTTTCAGACATATCAAGGAGGTGTCCGGCCGGCGGAGAGGTGATAGAGAGAGGTGTGGACGAAGTGCGGTCCGGATAGCAAGTGGGTGTGAGTGAGAGGGATGTGAGCTGCTCTTATATATAGGTCCTGTGACGTCATAATCTCGGGGGTGCGAGATCGTGGCGTCATAGTCTCGGGGGCTTGGTTCTGAGTGAAGCCGGCAGGGAAAATACAGGGGGAACACTCCAGGCGGCGCCACGGTAGGGCTCCCTGTTCGCGCGCAAATTATCCATGTTGGCGAACCATCATGAACAATTATTTTCTCTATTTTATAGTCTACAATTTTAGGTTTGCTGAACTGGTCATATATGAATATATTGCACACACTGTTTCTAAATTATCCATAGCGCGGGGGAAGTTATCCTAGGATATGTTCCCCCCTTGGGGAGGGGGGATAAGTTCTCCATGGGGGGAGGGTTATTCTGTTACACCGGCATACACCTCTCCACCAAATGATAAAGTGATACCCCATTATAAAGCACCCTAATTTAATGCAAATTCAGCTATGACGCGATGATTCATTGGACCCAGAATTCTTTAATTCAAAGGTAATTCAGTAAACTGAACCCCGATTTAGCGCGATCCCGCTGTTTTCTTGATGACATTATATGGACCCCAACGATCACGTTATAACGGGGGTTCACTGTTCTATGCTGCTCCTTGTCGTTTAGTCGGCTTATAATGGCAATTTTCCCACGAGATTCATGTGGCCTGCTACTGAGGTGGTATTTACAACAACTGCAACGCAATAGAAATACAATTCATAGGCGATATAACAGTTAATGATTAGTTGGAGTTCACAGCCACTACGTAGCAGTCGGCTGAGTAAACTAAATCAGTCCCATCTCCAAATTTGTCATGTTGCTTCGGCAACGTGGGTAATTCTGGACTGAGACAGGACAGATAGTTCTTCCCCATTTTGAACCCTGACCCCAACACTACCACACCCTTCCCCGTTTTATTCATAGGTGGCCAGAACTGCACTAACTCCAGGTGGCCACACCGGCGCATGCGCCGGCGTCCGCCGCCTGTACCCAGTGACCGATATCTGACGTCACTTCCGCCACTGCTGCCACACCAACTGCACTCACCATCCAGACGCCAGACCGACCCCACCACCCGCCTTTTCTCACTGCCCACCCGACCCTACTATAACAGTTGAATCCCAAGGGTTGAGTGCCAGGTCACGCAAAGAATCAAACCTTATACCTGAGCCTTATACCTGACAATTGAATTTGACCTGATGCTCTTTTGAACTTAGACCAATAAAATTCCCATACTCTGTAGTTCCATCTCGTGTCCTGAATTACACATTTATGTTCAAGTATAGTAGGGTGCAGTAGCCCCACAAGGCAAGTAGTCATAGTAGGTAGGCTGCTTGCATCAGACAACATATGCTTATGATACACGCACCTGGCAGCATCGTGGGTTCGAAGGCCGCTCTACCAGGCGCCTTGGCCGAATCGATAGAGCGCAGGCCTCACCTGCAGGAGATCGGGAGTTCGGTTCACGGTCGAGTCAAACCGATGACTTATAAAATTGATAGTTGTCACTTCCTAGCCTGGTGCTCGGGATTACTAGGTTATGACAAGGAATGGGTAGTTCAGTGTAAAGATAATGTGACTGAGTAGGACATCGGATCATGGTGCCGGCGGCCTAATTTCCCAGTGGGGCAGCACTATAAAGTCACCATGAGTGTGCACTGTAACACGTCGGTACCCATCCTGATATTACCTTAGATGTTGCCAGGATGTAAAACTCCAACAACCAACCAAGTTTGTTAGATTCAATCAAGTTTAACTGTGGAAAATTGGTCTTCCTCATTCGACTGTTCCTTGTCCCATCCTAGTGATGCCAAGCACCAGGCAAGGTAGCGACAAGTATAAATATGTATGTCATCGGTTTGAGTCAGCCGGGGTTCAAATACCATGGGAAGCGGGCGCTCAACTCATGTGGCCAACCTGTCGCACATATGTTTGCAACACACTCTCACGCTCCATTTGAATAAAGAAAATGCCGTCCTTATTTTGCATGGGTGGAGTTTGATGAACTCCATTCGGTGAACATAATTCTGTCAGAGTGATCATCATTATTCCCCCGGAAGAAAGGAGAGAATTGGCGGAGAGAAGCAGATTTAGATATGGTTTTTAAACAACATTAACTGTCACTGTGAGTGTTTAATTAGAAACCAGGGCCCATATTCATGATGCGGTGTTAGCGAGCCAAAACTGGTTTTGGTGGGGATTTCTAGGTTAGCGGCGAAAACTCAGTATGTAAACACACCGAGTGTAAGCTAACACTGCGTCATGAATACGGGCCCAGGCTACTACTTCCATTAAGCCCCAGTCACACTACGGCTTGCGCCTGCTAAAGGGGCTGTCACATTAGGGTTTTTTGCGGGAGCCTATGCCGGCGTAGGCGCGTTACGTCATATACGTCGGCATACGCTGTATACGCTACTCATACGCTATGCATACGCTACTCATACGCTACTCATACGCCGCCAGATGCCGCCAGATGCCGGCTTATGAGGCATACGCCGCCATACCCTTTCATAAATACGTCCGTCCACGTTTTTTTGTGCATGCTCAAAAAATCTCGACCTATGAGAGCGTATGGCCCATATGCTACTCATATGCCGACATACGCTCCTCATACGCCGGCATACGCTCCTCGTACGCTAGGGGTACGCCGGCATAGGTTTTTCATACGCTCAACTTGTGTCACCGGCGTATCTCTAGCGTATCTCTAGCGTATGTAGCGTACGCATAACCTACGAGTTACGTATGGGAGCGTACTCCTAGCGTATGCACAGCGTATGCACAGCGTATGCACGCTACTCATACGCGCATACGCTATGCGTACGCTACTCGTACGCTACTCGTACGCTCCACATGCCAATCAAAACTGTCAAAAAATGTCACAGCACGCTCCCACACGCTCCTCATACGCTCCTCGTACGCTCCTCATAGGTTCCACATACGCTCAAAACCAGCCTAAAGGTCACCAAATGTCATCATAGGCCGGCACGCGCAGGACCTACGTAGGTTTTCAATACGCTCCCGCCATATGCCGTAATGTGACAGGGCCTTTAGGTTTACAGTCTCAGTGGGCACATTTGCAGTTTGTGCTATTTTCAATTCCAACCAGTGGTCCACAACTGATTCATCAAAGGCTGCGGTAGGTGCTGTCCTGTCTGTGGGAAAGTGCATGTAAAAGACCCCCTGATGCTTATAACTATAAGTAAGAGTAGCCTGTGTGTTGGCAGCGGGTTTCCTCCAAAGAAATATGTCAGAATAGCTATATGCTTGATGTCTAATAGCCGATGATATGATACACAAAAATCAATATGCTCTAGAGGTGTTGTTAAATAAAAAAGCTTCACCTTTTGTTGGTAAGCTTTACAGGGTCAGTAACATGACCAACACAACATGATCTATTCACAATTGTCATGTTCGAATATGGCTATTCATTGCTTGAATACTTTGAACCAACCGATTCTCTCGGGATTAATTAGGGCCTAATTAAGGCTGGAGGTTTCTATGGCCAAGTTCTATTCGAGTAATTTCGTATTTGACGTATTCGTGTCATTTCTGGAAACATTTAAAATGTTCTGGCCTCCAGAATCTCAACTATAATTGACCTATTATATCGTGGTGTTCTCTGTGGCGGAGTGGTTAGAGTGTCTGACTTTTTTCTAGGTCGGACTCCTAATCTGAAGGTCAGTGGTTCGATTCCCTGTGCCCCCACCTCTGCCAATTTGGATTTCCACCACTGTGTATAACTTACAGCGTCACAAAGGCCAGTTGCTCTCATACCATGTCTATGTGGTGTGGGAGGTTAAAAATCCCTTGGGTCGGTAAAAGTGTAGGCTCAGGCTTTCTATCGACAAACTGCCTAATGGTGAAAACAAGTCTATTCAGACTTATCCATGATAGGCAGTATAAATCTTCAAGAAAAAAAACCCAACCTATTGGTGCTTTGAGAAATAAATATTTCGTTTTAATTTTGGTGTTGCTCAATAATCTATCATAACCCTTTAGCAAATAAAAAAATGGCTGCCGATAATACTAATAGGAAAGTACCTTCTTTTTACATACTATATATAATATGCTCATAACCTATCTGAGGGCAACGTAGTTGATTTTTCTAAGATACAAATATTTACTTAAGATGTAGCGACATAGTATATATAATATATGCATGTTATATATACGTTTATTGTACAGGTTGATTGGTTGGTTGCTTAATGGGGCTATCACACTACGACGTGACGACGTCAGCGTAGGGAGAACGTGAAAAACGTTGAACTTCTCGGCGTAGTATGCAAATTTGGGCACAAGTTGAACGTGGATGCAGGGTGGTGGACGAGAGCGTAATGTCGGTAAAGCGCAGTGATACTGTAATTCAACGAGAGAGGACAACGTCATTACGCTCACGGAACGTTATGAACGTTATTCCATCGCCAGAAGAACGTTACGTGATGTTACATACGTCATAACACTGTGGTGAAATGTTGAACGTACGTTGAACGTATGTTCTCCTGACATTCTCCTGATGTTCTCCTCACGTTCCCATTACGCCGCATGGATGTTTCCACTGGGTTTAATGTGGGTCAACGTAGTGGAACGTAGTTGAACGTAGTGAGCAGCGTTTGACTAACGTCCGTTTAACGTCATTGACGTTCACCGAACGTGTACAGAACATACGGCGAACATAAACCCTTACGTTCGAGTTAAGTCGAAAGTTTTGAACAGCTTCAAAACTTTGATGCACGCCGACGTAACACGACATAACGTGACGTAGCTCGACATCAGTCTAACGTCATTCTGACGTCATCATGACGTAACCCAACGTATGTCAACATAATGATGAAATGTGATCATGTCAGGCTTACGTTTGCTCGTTACGTCGTAGTGTGACAGGGGTATTACGCTGTGTCGGCAGCATAGGCCATATTCACGGCGTTGTACTTAACTATATATATTATACATTTACAGTAAAACCTCTCTAAATCGACCGACCTTGGGACCGACTTTAAGTGGTACATTTATGGAGGTGGTCGGTTTAGGGAGTTAGAATATTGTTACAATGGTATTGTTGGGACCCTAATATAGCGATCGATATGGGGAGTGGTCGATCTGTGGAGGTGGTCGGTCAGGGAGGTTTTACCGTATATTATATATAACTTCTCTTTGCATAGTATTTATAATATACGTATATTATATATAATTCCTTGTTACATACAATAGCCTATATAAATAGATATGTATATTATATATAAATTCATGTAACATAGTACATATAATATATATTATCTAGCAGTTCTTTTTACACACTATGTGAAATATAATAGTTAATACATTAATATTATAAATAACTTATTTTTCCATAACATATTGGGATGTTTTATATAATTTCATTTTTCTATTCTAAAAGTTCATCATTATACCTACTATCTTTGATTTTTTTTTTACTCTGGGAGGTGTCCTCATTCCCGGACATGGCGCAGGAATGTACCGATGCCTTATGGGTAGGGATTGTTTGCAAGTGTCACACAAGGTGCCAAGTGTGCAGCGTAATGTAAGAAATGACGTCTAGGCCACACCTCGAAACTGATTCGACAGTTCGCTAAATGAAGTGAGTACGGAGATGAAACCATTGGCTGTAATGACTAGATTTTCATTCTTTCGAAGAAGCTTTAATCACCACCTCATTAGAATCCTGTGCACTACTTACCGCCTTGCTAACTGTTGACGAGGAAGTATCTACGAAAGTAGAATGATAGATGTTCTAAATATAACCTAGACACGTCAAAGTGATGACAATTGGAACCCGCATTAAACACCTTATCTTTGGATTGGCGTTTTCGGGGTTTTGCACCTGAACCCTTTATATATATATATATACTCATATATATATATATATATACTCATTAGGGTTATACATATATATACTCATTAGGTTTTTATATATATACTCATTAGGTTTATACATATATGAGACTGTCTCAAAAGGTGCTAAGTAATATGGGACAAAACTTTGCCCATAGTAACGATCAACATACTATCTGCTTATGCATTTCCTCAGGATAAACTGACTGGTTTTTTACATGGTGTTTCATAATCCCAATAGAATACATTGATTTGAAGGAAATGTCCTTGTGTTTTCAGTGTAACCATTTCTGTGCTTTTTGGTGTCAATCGTTACTATGGACAAAAAAATGAAGAGTTAGCACCTTTTGAGACAGGCTCATATATACTCATTAGGTTTATACATATATACATATACATATAAACCCAATGAGTATATAGATAAACCAAATGAATTATACATATATATATGTATAAACCTAATATGAGTTATACATATATATATAAACCTAATGAGTATATATATAAACCTAATGAGTTATGCATATATATATATAAACCTAATGAGTATATATATATATATGAAGAGTTCAGGTGCAAAACTCCGAAAACGACAATCCAAAGATTGAACTAAAATAAAAGATTTTAAATTATGGTAATTTCAATTTTCACTCATTTCAGGCTTATTGTTGTCAAATGGTTATGGAGCAATGCAAAAACAATTGATATAAAAATGAACCTTTTGAAGGTTTGACTCCAATCTTTCTCTAAATTTTTGGATTGGTGTTTACATGATTTTGCGCCTGAACGAGTATAAATACAAGGGTAACATGTAGATCCTATATTTCCTCTTGTGCATTAGTGGAATGCTCCCCTCTCCCAGCTGTCGGGTAAATTGCCGGGCGGGCGCCCCCCTCGTGTCAGACACTGGAGCAAATTTTAAATATATATATATAAATAGTTTTGTTTACTGATGATGGAAAATGTAATCGCCGTAGCTCATATCTGGTGAATATAAATATATTTAAACCACTAACAATCGTTTTGTCTGTTTTAACGATTGACATGGTATGCAGGTATTGCAGGTATAGCAATACCTCAGGGAGTTTGACGCCCCTGCCCTGCACAGTTGTAAACCACTGCCTTGTGGTACAGGTTCTTGACAGAACCGAAGGCTAAGGGAGCAAACCCTAAACAGAAAACCATGTCAATGTGGCAGCATTAAGGGCGGTTGATGTATGGAACTCCCAACGTCTCCCGACCAGCCACTGCAGGGACCAATAGTTTTGCGCCTGTCTTGACATGTTTTTGCCGGTGTGAAACCTCTATTTGCTCCCCGACAGAGTGCTGCTGGTAACTTGCAAAAGCCAGCAGCACTTCAACACTTTTGCAGGCAGCTTTCATGAAATGTTCAAAAGCTGCATGCCTTCATGATGTGACATCTGCGTTCAATCATGAGGCTAACCTGGAAGGACAAAGTGACAAATAAGGAAATACTCGAACGGACGGGGCTGCCCTCTAGGGAAGATCTTCTGGTCAAAAAGAATCTCCAGTGGACTGGACACCTCATGAGGATGTCATCAGACAGGCTACCAAAGCAGATCCTCTATTCTCAACTGTCTTCTGGTTACAGAAAGAGAGGGCACCCTCGTCTCTGGTTCAAGGATACCATCAAGAGAAACCTGAAGCTGAGAGACATTAAGACCGACTCATGGATGCAACTCTCACAGCAGAGAGCTAAATGGAGAGCGGCAGTCAAGTAATGAAAGCAGTCTTTGTCGCATGGCGATCGACAGCATGATGATGATGATGAATGATTGACACAAAACAGCACAGAAACGGTTACACTGAAAACACAAGGACATTTGCTTCAAATCAATATTATTCTATTGGGATTATGAAACGCCATGTAAAAAAACTAAAGTGTAGGCTCTCTATATATATACGTAGATAGATATAGAGAGTGAAGCTGCATAGCCCTCTGAAATCCTCAAAATTTCGAAACCAAAAGAGTTACCTAGATTGAATCCTGCATATTTAACTTAGATATTAGTGCACTCATTGGTCGTAATGCGAAGCATTTCGTTTGACGCGAGGGAAGGGAGAGCGACTCACCCCCCCCCCCCTCTACCCGGGCCTTCACCCAGCATTCGCGCCTCGCGCGACGCCCGCTGCTCACCCTCGCCCTCCCCCGGCCCTGAGCGACTCACGCCTCTCCTGCCACTGCTCACTTTCCCCCTTATAAGGCCGCCCGGCCGCCTCCCTCAGGCACTCAGCCTCCAGCCGCCTTCCAGCTCTCTGCCCTTTTCTTCTCCACCCACCCACCCAACTTTCCCTCCTACCCTCCACCCCCTTCTGCGGCGGAGGGCTCCTCGGCCCCCCCTCTACCAACTCTGACACTGCTCCTTCTGAGCCCCTCCTCTATTTATCCTCTGCTCCTCATGAGCCCCTTACTGTATTGCTCCTCACGAGCCTGTTGCTCCTCATGAGCCCCTCTTATTGCTCTCAGCCTGTGTTACCTCCTCTGTTTGCCCTGCTTGTACCGTTTACCTTACATTTTTCTCATTGTTTGTGCTCTTCTCACTGTTCTCTGTATTTGCCCGAGGCGTCACAATAAACGCCTCAGTTTTCCCACATCCGCCTCTGTTCTTCCTTCTCGCGCATCAAACATGTGTTGCTACACACAAGGCGCCATTTAATAATAAGTCAACTTCTTGGAAGATTTATACTGCCTATCATGGATAAGTCTGAATAGACTTGTTTTCACCATTAGACAGTTTGTCGATAGAAAGCCCGAGCCTACACTTTTACCGACCCAAGGGATCTTTAACCTCCCACATCACATAGACATGGTATGAGAGCAACTGGCCTTTGATGACGCTGCAAGTTCTACACAGCGGTGGAAATCCAAATTGGCAGAGATGGGGGCATGGGGAATTTAACCACCGACCTTCAGATTAGGAGTCCGACCTAAAAGAAAGTCAGACACTCTAACCACTCCGCCACAGAGAACACCGAGAAGCTGTTTCTGATAAAGCCTGTGGTGTTCGAATTTTGAACTGCATTTCTCATGTTTTCACCTCAAATATCTCCAGAGTTAAACCATTTATAATAAAAGTACCTTTAAGCGATAATACGGCCAATTATAACAAATCAATCTAATCTCTAACAAATGACAGAAACTCAAAACCATTGAATTATGCAACTTCAAAAGAATGTAATTTAAGATTAAGCTGTATATTCAAAAGAAATTAACACGATTATTTCTTAATCCTACTGAAGTTAATATATATATATCAGGGACATATAATATATATATATATATAATTATATATATATATCTGGTGAATATAAATATATTCAATTCTGGTGAATATAAATATATATAATTCAAAACCAGACACAGATAATTCATTTTTTGGGCTAATAAATTTATTATTCAGGCATAATAAATTTTACAGCAGCCTTTTTGTCTACACCTTTGGGAACATGTTATATATTAGCTATTTCCAATAGTACAATTGGCCTTTTAGCTAATTTATTCTATCATCAGCAGGTAGTACAACCTGTGTCTTTATCACTTCTTTATGTTCTTTACTTATCTGCAGGTCATCTATTAGATAGGAATTAGTTGTGTCATTACTTATATGCAGGTCATCTATTATATAGCCATTAATAATATATCATTTCATTACTTATATGCAGGTCGCGCCAATGACGGTACTATCATATGACATATGATGCATTATGTTACAGTTTATCAGATAATCTATTTGTTCACTTGAGGCAACTTGACAGAAGACATGAGGCAGCAGCTCGGGCAGATCACGGTCACACGTTCAGCTCACATCTGGCACACGCACACACATTCGCCACTCATTTCATTCAGCACTTTTATAGCAAGGGGGTAGGAGCCATAATCTCTCAGCCTAACAATATCCCCAGGAGATGGGTGGGAGGGTTGGTGAAACTTGTAACTTTGCTCAGCGATCCGTCGACGACGGTGGCCAGGTAAGAACTGGACAAGCCTTGAATCTACTACCGGAAGTTACTTTTGTACATAGCAACGCGCGCTAGGAACGGTATCTATGGTGCTGCTCATATCAGGCCCGTAGTCAGGGTTTGTGAATTATGCATGTTTCCGGCAACATGGACAATTCAAAACCAGACACAGATAATTCATTTTTTGGGCTAATAAATTTATTATTCAGGCATAATAAATTTTACAGCAGCCTTTTTGTCTACACCTTTGGGAACATGTTATATATTAGCTATTTCCAATAGTACAATTGGCCTTTTAGCTAATTTATTCTATCATCAGCAGGTAGTACAACCTGTGTCTTTATCACTTCTTTATGTTCTTTACTTATCTGCAGGTCATCTATTAGATAGGAATTAGTTGTGTCATTACTTATATGCAGGTCATCTATTATATAGCCATTAATAATATATCATTTCATTACTTATATGCAGGTCGCGCCAATGACGGTACTATCATATGACATATGATGCATTATGTTACAGTTTATCAGATAATCTATTTGTTCACTTGAGGCAACTTGACAGAAGACATGAGGCAGCAGCTCGGGCAGATCACGGTCACACGTTCAGCTCACATCTGGCACACGCACACACATTCGCCACTCATTTCATTCAGCACTTTTATAGCAAGGGGGTAGGAGCCATAATCTCTCAGCCAAATTGGGACACGAGAGATAATGGTTCCTTCCTACACAACATTTTTATTTACGTAGTTGAAAACGCTGTCAGAATTCCATCTACCGACAGTTTTAATGGACTCGATGGGCATGCCCACTCTCGCGTATGCCTGAGCTCCCCCGCGCCGCAGACTATGGCAAGTCACTAACGGCCACCAAGGGAGTCGACATGCTTTCAGGGCTGCTTGCATGCACTTGCAGAAGATCGATGCCGTCAGGGGACACCCGTTGCGCAGCATGAAAGCTGGGGCGCCCTCATGCGTCGCCTTCAGACTGGTATACTTGGACCATGCATGCACCGGGCAGAAGGCTTGGTTCGACCCTGCCGGTATATCCATGCTGTATGCGTCCTCAGGCTTGTGTATGGTCTTGGTGGTCCTGACTTTGATCGTCAGGTGTGTGTTGTGTGCCTCAATGTCCCTACCGAGCAGCATGTGACCGTCACCCCGCCCGTCACCTCGGAGTAAAACAAGTTAGACTGTCTTAACAAACACAGGTAACCTATTAACAAAGCAGCAATTAACACCAGTCCGTCATCTCCAATTTTTCTGAATTTTACAATCATTATTTTAATGTGTTTAATTTTCAAGGGAAACGCCCTCCTTACATTGCTTCCTTTCAACTTATATATTCCAGCTTTAATCAGTGATATTGCATAGCAATCGAATGCTTTCGTGTTACCATTAAACAGCCTTACCCATGTCCTTGCCCCACTCATGTAATTTCTTACAGCGCCTTCAGTATTTAATTTGTCATTTAAGTGTAAAGTATATAACATTACCGTCTTCATTTTTGGGCGTTTGGGGTTATCTCCAACTTTTTTGCAAAACCCAAGATACTCCCCGAACTGCACCCTTTTGTTATGCCAGGTCCCAGTTGATAGCCCCGCCGAAAAGTAGACACTTAGCCGTCCCACCAGCGCACGTTTAACTTCTGCAAGTTGATAAAGGCAACAAACAACATTATCAACTGGCAGAGAGATCACAACGACAAATCCAAGACATGCCCATCATGGGAGACATTGATTTTGGTCAACAATTTCTGGCGACACAACTTGTCGGCAACGCGCCTAAACTTATCATCAGAAAACATCCTACTAAGGGCATCCGCCAACACCAGATCCTTACCCGGCTTGTGAATCACCTGTACCGTACAAGTGAACGTGGCGGCGAACCTCCAAATTTCTCGGGCACAGGCGCACAAGACCGGATCCTTACCGGCGCCAGAGGATAGGACCTGTTGGGATGCAGCATTATCGGTATTAATGATAATCTGATACAGATGGGGATTAACCGGCGATAAATTTTTTAGAGCCACTACTAAATTTATTGCCTCCAATTGGGCTATATGAAAACCGTTATCAAGAAAATTTCTGGTGTAATGATTTGAATAAAAGTGAGTAGAACTGAATGCACCTCCGCCGTGCAATGATGAGTCGCACTCAATCACCCACTTTTGGACAGGGACATGGCGAAGTAAAACCAGCCTATTGTGACCTTCTGCGAACCGCAAGAACCAAGCTATATCTCTAACCAGCTCCTGTGTGACCAACACTTTCCCCACAAATGGAGTACCCCTCAAAAAATCTAGAATCCTATTCATAAAAATTCTAGCCGGAGTCACGCACTTCGATATAAACTGTAAGCGTCCGACTAGCCGTTGAACGTTTTTCCTAGTAACTAACCGGCCAATTACCCATTTATGGCATTCCAGTAATATATCTAATAATTTCTCGTCTGGAATACGTACCATCATGTCACAGGAATTTATCTCATACCCCAGCCAGATTAACTTACGAGTGGGAGGGACACATTTTTTAACCGATAACTTCAAACCAAGCACGCCAGTCAACCGTAAGATATAAGAATATGCGCGCTGTGCCTCTGCCAATGACTTTTCCACCCCAACGAAATCGTCTAAAAAACATAGCGCAAAGAAACCCATCTTGGTCATTAGATGTACCACGGCGGCCGTAGTCCGGGCACAAGCCATGCTGGACGTCCTGCAGCCAAAGGGCGGTGCTATGTCAAAATAGAATTTTCCGTTTACTTTAATACCGAATAGAGGCACACTCAAGGGGCAGGTTCTTAATTGCCTGTATGCCCTGGCTAGGTCAATAGACCACATATAGCAGTTAGGTCCCAACTTAGTCACCTGTTTCGCGAGGGACATAATAGTCGGCAAATTATATCTATACGGATTACCTTGATAAAAACCTCTATTGATCCCCGAATTTACACTACACCCCCTAGGAAAACTAAGATCAACTATAATTCTGCGTTCATCAGTACCTTTTTTGGGGCGGGTCATGATCGGGCTAACCTGTGCCCATGGTAAAAAGGGGGGGTCATCGAATGGGCCCAGCAATGCACTATGTGCCAGTTCAGTTCTAACATAATTATCAATCCAAAAAAGGTCTTCCTTTGAGTGGGCATGGTTAAGTTCCGTTGATGTAGGGATAATTTTGCCAGTGAAATTAGCGGGCCAACCGAATTCCAGAAAGGAGACAAGGTTTACATCATTATAATCAACTAGCAGTCGTTTCCAATTTTTAATTAAAAGTCCAGACGGGACCGGTAGCTTCGCCGATAAATAATTTGGAAGGCCAGTAGCCCTTACTTTATTATAAATATTTGCATATTGTCTTAAAAGGGTATTACTATCAATATTAGAATTAGTCAAGTTATGAGATAAAGTAGGCCAAATATTCAACACATAGCTTTTATATAGGTGGGGCGACGTATCAAAGAAGGCCTTTTGGCCACCACAGGTAGATTCTGGAACATTAAAATTATCCAGTACATCCGGATCATAAGAGCCAACTGGACAGCTTATGCATGGTAACTTTAACGGAATTTCAACATCACTTTTAACAGCAAATTCAGGAATTACAATAACAGGCGACAATAATAACTTATCTGGACAGACTATACCATTGGTCTTGCCCGTATTAGTAGCTATCAAAGAATTTGGATCCAACATGGACTCCCGGGCAATCTCAAAATCGCCATTGTCACTTTTCAGTCCATTATAGAGTGGATTGGTGTCATCCGAAGAGATAATAGAATTCCCCTCCCCATCAGGGTCCACAACACATAAAACCGGGTTCCTCGCATCAACATTAACAAGACAATTAGGAAAGGAACCCGTAGACCGCTGACAAGGTTTGGCAGAAGAAATATTAAGTATATTAGACGGCACATCAGCACCAGATTTATCACTAATACCGGACAAATTAGCTCCACCAGGGGCAGCATGAATGTCCCTAACAGGTATACGGCATTCAGAAACAGGCAACAGCCTAGCAGTCAGTGTATCAGACACGGTCATTGTTGTAGTTGACAAGCGGCAAGGCCCATGACTGGCATCTGAGTCGCCATGGCAACGGCGTGGATCGAGCCCGGTCGGAGTGACACCAACTGCCAGAGGTGTTTGTTGTGACACCGTACCAACTGACACTGCATTGCACACCCCCCTCTTTCCAGCTGATACATGTTCAGATGGCACCAATTTATTGTTCTTATTAAACCATTTAAATGACTTATTATCCACAAAAACCTTATTATAATGAAATCTGTCACAGAAATGATGAGATCTACCAAGAATTTTATCGGCGGCGCCACTACCCATAATAGTACTGAACTTATAGCGCCGCTTATAATCGACAGACGGCTTATGCCGTCTCTTAGACAATTTCGATGTAAACACATTAACATTTTCCGAAAATATGGGAGCTGTGGGTTGCGGATTTTTTACTACATCAGTAACATGTACAGGGCCATAGTCAACATTACAATGTGGTATAGAGCTAATCTCGGAAAGAGGTAAGGGAGGCGACAACAGTAACTCAGAAGGCCGACATGGCACCGACAAAGCAACCGTACCGACCTGGTTATCGCACTGGCCGACCGGGCACTTTGAAGAAGGCAGAATGGTGGCGCCATCTGAAGACTTGTGGCGGTACTTGTCCATTTCGACTGATGGGATACGCAATGTCTCGGATGGTTTAGCAGCGACCAGCCCACTGCAATTTAAAAACTTGACACACACGGTTACCGACGACGTCTCCTGGCAACTCAGATGCACGACTTTTTGATCGACACTCAGTCTCCTTGTGTGCGTGTTTGCGTTTTAACTTATACGCACAATACGCACATATGTGCACGAACCGACTCGAGCCTTCCCCGTGATCCCCATCGAAACCGCATGAACCGCCCTTATTCCAGATGATGCACGGTCTTGCATCAACCCCCTTTTTAAAGTCTGTGTACGCACCCCCTGTGAACTGTTTGGTAGCTGCCTGTGGTTCCAGCCTCTTACCCAATCCGCAAATATCCCGCCGTATCTCTACAATTTTGCCTTCATCATTCCATCCGTCTGGCAGTCTCTTGTCCGCAATCATATTAAATACTTTCTCACTGTAAGTGAGACAAGTATGCCATGAGTAGTTTTGCGCCATGTCCAAAATTGATTCAATGTGATTGTCTATATGCACATCCCACCCATGTGGGACATCCCCACGCCTGACCATACGACGCATAGCGGCAAGATATTCGAACCACGTCGACTCGCCTTGATTCACTTTTCCCTTCTTTTCATTTCTTATTACATATTTGTGTGGCAGTAACTTAAGTTTCTTCGACTGTTTCGCCCTTTTTCTGGTCAACCTAATTAATTCATTCATCATCAGGTCATCATCACTCCCGTCATCACTATCATCAAATTGGCCATCTAGTGCACGACGTTTTACACCGATTATATTAGAGTTCAGTATCACATTACCTGTAGACGTGTGTGGTGTGTGTTTGTTGATACATGATCCGCCTGTGCGTACTGGCGACACATCTGCCGTGTTAACAACAGTTGCTGCTAACTCCGCTCCTGTGACGTCATGAGAGAAGCCACCCGGCATGTTCGGCGGTGGAGCCACAAACGAGTCAGCTCCCCCGCCATCTTTGTTACTTTCCAGATCCTGGAGACGTGCTATCAGTGGTGCCTGTGAAGCTGCTAGTTTATTATCAAGTAATTTCGCTATATCCTCCAGTGTTAGACTTTTCCTATGAGATGTAGATGGTGCAGGCGAGTCAACCAGGTGACTATCCAATTCTGCCAGTTTAAGCCTTGTCGAAGAAGAAGCCCGATCAACCGTATTACCATCCATGGCACTTTCACTCGATCCCGACCGATCCATAGACTCTAACAAGGCCTTTGAATAACGTCCCACTACACTCTTCACTCCTCGGCAGTGTTTCGGCATACTTGAAAGTCCTTGATGTCATGAAACTTGTAACTTTGCTCAGCGATCCGTCGACGACGGTGGCCAGGTAAGAACTGGACAAGCCTTGAATCTACTACCGGAAGTTACTTTTGTACATAGCAACGCGCGCTAGGAACGGTATCTATGGTGCTGCTCATATCAGGCCCGTAGTCAGGGTTTGTGAATTATGCATGTTTCCGGCAACATGGACAATTATATATATATATATATATATATATATATATATATATATATATAATTATTGCATAATTTGTTATGCGAATATTAAAAGTGGGTATTTTTCTATTTCTAGCAGTGATTACCCCTCCTCCAACTTAACATCTACTGCATATGTTGCATGTTATATGTTATATAATCCATTATGCGAATATTAAAAGGAACTGTTTTCCTTCTCCAATCTAACATCTGCTGTGCCTGTTAAATTCCACTGCTGCACACAATGACAAAGTGCTATCACTTACTACACATAATACACTAAATCTTAAATTTGAAATATTCCTGAGATACAAATTATGTGATGTATAACGAATTATGCAACTATAGAGATACGTAAGGGAATTGTTATTATATTGTTATACTGCGTAAGATCCATCACTGTACCGATGGCGCCACCTATGACCCTCCTCCCCTCCACCCGATGTTGACAAGTGTCATTCGAATAGACATATAAATAGGTTGATATAAATAATATATTATTCAACAACTACCAGATTGGTATGCCGAGATCAATTTAGGAAAATCTTGCATTTATTAAATAGATGGTTGGTTGTTGGAGTTTTACATACTGGCAAAATCTAAGGTCATATCAGGACTGATACCGACTTGTAACATGACCTGATATCCCACTCAGTCACATTATCCTCACACTGAGCTAACCAGTCCTTGCCCTATCATATTAATTCAGGACACAAGACGGAGCTATAGTATGGAAGTTTATTGAGGTCTAGGTCAATTGGTGGAGGGAGCAGTAAGGGGGGGATGAGGTATAGAACAATCAGTGAAGAACATTGGTACAATCAAGGTCATTAGGACAATAAGGCAGCAGAACAATAATGAACAAGGTCATATGACAATCAGGTCAGGTCGGGGCATTATGTAAATAAGGAGCGAGTAGATAGGACAATAGGGCGGTGAGTGATGCGGACCAATAGGGGCAATCGAAAGAGAACAAAAGGTCAAGTCTCTGCGTGACCCGGGCCTCAACCCTCGGCATTGTAGGTAGGGTGGGTAGGGTGAATGCGGGGTGGATGGGGCGGTGAGAATATGGTAGGTGTTGCTGGGGCGGCATCTGGAGTAGAAGTGGGGTTTGTGATATATGCGTAATAGATGTACAGGTGTGTGGTTATTGGGGCGCTGTAGGGGCAGAAATGACGTCACAGGGGATCGCCGGGTACCAGCGTCGGCTCGAGTGCGTGCAATGGTGTCGCCACCTGGAGTTAGTTGGGGGCCTATGAATAAGAGGGGGGAAGGCGGGGGGTGTGGGTGTGTGCGGTAGTGATAGGGTGGGGAGGAAGGAAGCAGCCCCGCCTTGGTCCCGAATTACCCACATTGCCTAGCAATATGGACAATGCTGAGTGCCTGGCTAGGAAGCGACAAGTATCAATTTTATAAGTCATTGGTTTGACTCGACTGGGAACCAAACTCCCGATCTCCCACACGCGAAGGCCGCGCTCTACCGATTCGGCCACGGCGCCCGGCTGAGGCGATAGATGAACGGCCGCAGGAAGCCGTACACAATCTGCGTGAACACCAACTGATACGAAGTGGTATTAACATGCACAAAGTTGTTATCACCTAATGAATATTCACACAAAGACCTTGTTATCACCGACGTTCTTCGGGCATGCGCATTAACCAAAATGATGTTGCCTCAATGTTTCAGCCTCAAACTGTCACATGCCCTCCAAAAATAGTTCCAGGTATCGGGTCCAAACAGCGGCAATCAGCTATCAGAGAACCAGATCATTAACGCCTGTTTCCGGTTCCGGGAACCAGGTTGTTGAAGCTGTGAATGGAGTGTTCGCAGATGGGGCCAGACACCAAGGAGTGGGTGGGTGGGGGTGTTGGGTGGGTTGTTGGGGGGGTGGATTTCAGATTTTCAGGACTCATTTGACGCCATTTTATTAATTATCAGATTGCAAATTAAAACGGGTATTCCAAGTTCCACGGGTCTTTGTAATGCATGTGTGTGTCCGAACAGCCAAGACGCCGGCTCGCAGCTACAGCTTACAGTTTGTGGTTGCTTTATGTCCTAGCAACATCTAAGTGTCTGACTTTTTTCTAGGTCGGACTCCTAATCTGAAGGTTGGTGGTTCAATTCCCCGTGCCCCCCACCTCTACAAATTTGGATTTCCACCACTGTGTATAACTTACAGCGTCATCAAAGGCCAGTTGCTCTCATACAATGTCTATGTGCTGTGGGAGGTTAAAAATCCCTTGGGTCAGTAAAAGTGTAGGCTAGGGCTTTCTATCGACAAATTGTCTAATGGTGAAAACAAGTCTAGTCAGACTTATCCATAATAGGCAGTATAAATCTTCAAGAAAAAGAAATATCAGGATGGGTACCGACTTGTGGCAGTGTGCGACCAGTCAGCGACCATTCGGCGACCAGTCGGCGACCAGTCAGAGCCCAGTCAGAGACCAGTCGGCGACCAGTCAGAGCCCAGTCAGAGACCAGTCGGCGACCAGTCAGAGACCAGTCAGAGACCAGTCGGCGACCAGTCGTTGACCAGTCGGCGACCAGTCAGCGACCAGTCAGCAACCAGTCAGCGATGAGTCAGCGACGAGTCAGCGACGAGTCAGAGACCAGTCGGCGACCAGTCAGCGACCAGTCAGAGCCCAGTCAGCGACCAATCAGCGGCCAGTCAGCGACCAGCCAGCGACCAGCCAGCGACCAGCCAGCGACCAGACAGCGACCAGCCAGACACCAGTCGGCGACCAGTCAGCGACCAGTCGGCCACGCTTGTCACATGTCACATGATGTATTAGTGGAATCTGTCTAAACGTTGCCAATGGTCAATACCATCCATACCGGCCGAGCCAGCCTGGTTTGTGTCTGGCATATTTATCAGCGGCAGGGAAGCGGACCATAATAATAATAAAGATGCAGTGGATCGACAATTGTAAAGATGTCATGTCTTCTGACCTACAACTTCCCCCTCTCTCAAATGCCACCTAATGGTTGCTAACAATACCTACATTGCTCGCAGGCACAAAAGACGTGGAAGCTGACGTGGAACAAAGAACATGACTTTATTTCGGGCGCAGCCCCCTGGCGGCATTACATGTGATTCATCGTGGAGGTTGGGAAGTCCCGGCCAACATAAGGTCACACACTGATGATAACATATGAGTGTGAGACAATTAGCATGTACATAGATAATCAACATTTACATAATAACATGATAGCAGATTCAGAAACAAAATAGCATATTAATTAACAAGTTAAATTCACAATAATGACTTGCAGGTGATATGCCAATTGCTCGCGTGTCAATTGGTGATTGTAATTTTTTCTTCTTTGAGTGTTTTTAATCATTTATTTTTTTTCGTTTTATAGGCTTTGCTAACCAATTGGCAGGTGTGGGTGGGTCGGTGGGTGAAGAAAGGTAGTAGTAGTGGTGAGTCCAGAGCACTGTTGGAGACTGACCATCCATGTATGGGAGAAGTGGTCTCTGGGTAGTGTTGTGATTTGATTGGTCGGTTATGTTGTGATTGGCTGAGAGCTGGGGGAGGGGGCAGCGCGGCGCATACCAGTATGCCACCCCCTTCCCCCACTTGGAGTTGCGGCCCCCCACTCGGAAGCCCCCTCCCCTTCGGAAGCCCCGCCTCAGTGTCAGGGCTGGGAAGCCCCAGCAGCTTTGCAGTCTCTGTGCCCAGCAATGAACCCAAATGAGCGTCTCCGCTCATTCCAGACAATACACACACATATATATGAGAAGGTCAGGCACAAAACCTTGTAAACGCCAACCGAAAAATTTAGATAAACATCGGAATCAATTCTTTAAAACGTAGATTTTTGTACATTCCGATTTCTTGGTTCATTGGTCCATAATCATTTCTTCACAAGAAAAGTGGAATTAATGAGAATTAAAATTATCTTCAGGTAAAAATCTTTTATTTTAATTAAATTTATTGATTGGCGCTTACAGGATTTTGCACATGAACTCTTCATATATATATATATAGTTTGTTTGTTGGAGTTTTATGCCCTGGCAACATGTAAGATCATATCAGAACGGGTACCGATTTGTGACAGTGCACACTCATGGCAAGTTTATAATGCTGCCCCACTGGGAAACCAGGCACCGGCATCATGACCTAATATCCCCTGATCCCATTCAGTCACATTATCCTGACACCGAGCCAATCAGTCCTTGCCTGATCCTAATAATACCGAGCACCTGGATAGGAAGTGACAAGTATACATTTTTAAGTCATTGGTTTGACTCGACCAGGGTTCGAATCCTACAATGTACCAACACTGGATATGCAGGTGTGCAGGTTTTGCATACCTCAGGGAGTTTGATGCCCCTGCCCTGCAGAGTTGTAAACCACTGACTTGTGGTACAGGTTCTTGACAGAACCGAAGGCTAAGGGAGCAAACCCTAAACAGAAAACCATGTCACTGTGGCAGCATTAAGGGCGGTTGATGTATCGAACTCCCAACATCTCCTGACCAGCCACTGCAGGGACAAATAGTTTTGCGCCTGTCTTGACATGTTTTTGCTGGTGTAAAACCTCTATTTGCTCCCCGAGAGAGTGCCACTGGTTACTTGCAAAAGCCAGCAGCACTTCAACACTTTTGCAGGCAGCTTTCATGAAATGTACAACCGCACAAATGAGAGCGGCAGTCAAGTAATGAAAGCAGTCTTTGTCGCATCGCGACCGACAGCATGATGATGATGACCAACACTGGAGACGGACGCTCAACTCATTCGGCCATTCGGCTCGGAGTAGTGAGTTTAGGGTGGGGGGATAGGAGAGGAGGGATGGAAATATTATTGGGATTGTTTACACTTCCAGCTGGGAGTCTAATGCCCGGTACACACTTCCCGTATACGACCTAAAACTGCCCGTTTCGCGACTAAGTTTGAGTTTTAGTCGTTAGGTGTGCGACCCCTAACACACCAGAGCCTTGCGATTCGTGACTTAAAACTCAGTTTTAGGGCTTAAAACTCGAATCGCAAGACATTCGAAAAATGAATCGGCCAGTTTTACGTTGCGAAACGGGATGGGTCGGGTTGTGAAACGCAGTCAGTTTTAGCACGTGAATCGTATACGGGAGGTGTGTACCAGGCATTACACGGGTATAAATAGCCTCGCTATCTCATTTACCTGATAAAGGACAGAGCTCAGTTCTTGTAGAAGTTTTTTTTTTTTGCAGATGCAGTTTAAAAAGCAGAGTGTTTAGGTGGTGATCGGTAGGGCACAGGCCTCGTGTGCGGAAGATCGGGAGTTCGCGAGTTCGGTTCCCGGTCGAGTCAAACCAATGACTTAAAAATGTATACTTGTCGCTTCCTAGCCTGGTGCTTGGCATTATTAGGATAGGGCAAGGACTGGTTAGCTCGCTGTCAGGATAATATGACTGAGTGGGATATCGGGTCATGGTGTCGGCGGCCTGATTTCCAAGTGGGGCAGCACTATAAAACCGCCATGAGTGCACACTGTCACAAGTCGGTACCCATCCTGATATGACCTTAGATGTTGATAGGACGTAAACCAACAAACAAAACATATTTCCCAAAATAGGGCATCAATATTACACAGCCGAGTGTCCTTAAGGACAGATAACCTCATTAGCTCAATTGGTTCTGTAGGCTTCTGGGACCTGGAGTCAGATTGAAGGGAAAGAGGGGAGGGGTGGTTGGTTGTTGGAGTTTTACGTCCAGGCAACATCTAAAGTCATATCAGGATGGGTAGCGACTTGTGACAGTGCACATCCATGGTGACTTTATAGTGCTGCCACACAGGGAGACCAGGCTGCTGGCACCATGACCTGATATCCCACTCATTCACATTTTCCTGACACTAAGCACACCAGTCCTTGCCCTATCCTAATAAGTAATAATGCTGGACACCTGGGTAGGACATGACTAGTAGCAATTTTGTAAGTCATTGGTTTGACTCGACCGGGAATCTAACTCCCGACCTTCCGCACGGGAAGCCTGCGCGCTACCGATTCGGCCACCGTCTGGGGTCGAGAGGGAGGGAGGGAGGGAATCACTAGAGCGCAGGCATCACGTGTGGGAAATCGTGAGTTCGATTCCCGGTCGTGTCAAAACAATCACTTACAAATTGGTACTTGTTGCTTCCTAGCTTGGCTCTCGGCATTAATAGGATAGGGCAAGGACTAGTTAGCTCAGTGGCAGGATAATGCTATTGAGTGGGATATTGGGTCATGGTTCTGGCAGCCTGATTTCCATGTGGGGCTGCACTATAAAGTCAACATGAGTGCACTCTGTCACATGTTGCTACCTGTTCTGATATGATCTTAGATGTTGCCAGGATGTCAAACTCCAACAAACAACAAATAACACTATATTAAAATGCATGGTTCCGGTTCTATCTTTAATTTCCTTTTTTTTCTTTTTCCTTTATATAAGTGAAGTGGGCGAGACTACTCGACCGGTGGAAATGCGGGCCTGGGCTGATTAGCTCACATTATGAAATGCGGGCTACTCACCGGACTCGCATTTACCACCATTTGCGGGGCCGGGTTCACTGCTGTTAAGCGTTGCTAGGATACATCCATTGTGACTTTCCTAGCAATGGTGGAAGGTCAGGCGTTTGGACTCAGACCCATCGTACGTGTTTTTGCACGCTCTGATGTTTTAGCCGAGATTTAGGCTTTTATTGTCGAAATTCCAAACTTATTTAACTTAATTATATGGGAAGGGATTGACTTGTGTGGATCTGACATGTTGCTACACTATATTGTTAGTTTGGGTAAGAATAGAGCTGTGAACTCTTGGAAAAGTGAATTGGAACGTTCCTTGCATTCTTTACTATCCTCCAGTCTTCTTGTAGATTAACCGCTATGGTCAACTTGATATTCGATTGCTTTGTATGTAATTAAGGGCCTTATGCCTAATAGGCCTTATGCAGCTAATTAACCCATCTGCGGGAAGATAATAACAGACATAGTAATGGAATTAACGTAGTACTTTTTTGGCTAAAAATATGACAGTAACTTAGGCTGATTAACAGTGACAGTGGCAGCAACACGAGTGTGTCTGCTTAGTTTTGGATTAATTTAATCATATCAATATACACCGAATGGTGGGGAGGACAGCCAGTTAGTTGAAATAACAAATAATTGCTTTAGACTGATAAATGCGGGGAGGGACAAAACTGTATTGAGATGATACTCTGGCGGCCGCCCTTAGCCCGGGAATGACAACGACGGCGACGGACTACCTGCAGACAGGACGAGAGGCAGCGGCGGCCCGCGGCAGGCCCAGGAAATTCACATGGAAATAATTACATAAATTAACTCGTAGGCTCGCCTTAAGCGGGGGTGGAATAGCCCAACGGTTAAATATGGACACATATTATATGCTGTTTATCACCACAGGCAGGCAGCAGGCCAGGTTCGTCATGAGAGAACGAGCCGACCAACCAGTCGTCCGAGTGAGTCGCTCCAAAGTCCCAGTCGGAAGCATCTCTGTAGACCGAGACAGCAGCTGCATGAGAGTCCAGGATTTTTGCATACCCATTAAACAAGTCGACATAATCCAGACACCATCTGAGTTCCAACTTGAACTCCTCGTTGAAGCGGAATTGGTAGTAGGGCTTCCACAGCTGCCGAATCGCGTCATAGATCCTCGTGGAGAAGGAGCGACCCCCGCGGACAACTGTAGCACAGTGGGCGAGATGACCGCCCAGCCTCTCGAGGTCCTTCCGGAAGGCCTTGCACTTGCCGAGAAAAAAGGAAAGTTGGGACTTTAGTTTACAAATGTTATCAGCTGGTAGGCGAAGTTGCATTAGAACACTGTCAATGTCACTACCCAGAAATCTGGTACACTGGGATGGAGCAAGGACTTTAGGATAACTGAGGTAGAAACCAATCCACTGGAGAATAGCAGCGATTTTATGCTGGTTGGCTAAGCAATTTTCAAACGATGAACCGATTACCGCCACCTCCAGGCCACCACAGCATAAGACAAAATCAGAAATGCTATTAAAAATATAGGGGCTAGAGGCTAGCCCCATACATAGGCGATTATCGAAAAATATTTCAGGGCCAGCGCCCTTCCCAAAGTCCCATTTAATTGCCTGGCGAGGGCGGTCACTTGGTTGGATGTTAATGGCCCTATAGGCTTATTTAATATCAATGGTCACAATATAATCTTTGCATACAAGCTGGTCAAGGAGGTCGTTAACGCCTTGGTAAGAGAAAGTTTTCGCGTCAACAAAATTATTTACAGAGCAATCAGCAGGCTTACTGCAGTCAACTATAGTGTGCATGCACGCCCGCACCACTTGAGTTAGGTACAGTGAAAACATTGTTTGTGCAATCTGCGCAAGTTATATAACCACATTCCAATTCGGAATGAACCTTTTTATCTATAAAGGTTTTTCAATAAGTCTCTAACTGGCCTGAGGGGTGTAGAATAACTAACAGGGCAGGTAGGGTTTATTACTTTGAACCCGAAAAGGGTACCGCGTAGTATAAATTCCCAATCGCAAACTACTGCACCTCTAAAGAAACTTTCACAAATGATACGACATGTTTTAAATTGCGCCCTGTTGGGGCCTATATAATGAACACATGTACAAGCCGCTGGGAGTCTTACACAGGAGTGGATTCATCATAGGCGACAATGTGCACCTCCCCGTCTGACCAAGCCATAAGGAACCAGTTGCTGGTTATTAGCGGGCATTGTGGCAGGCCGCCTGCAACGGGGCCAAGATCCGAGGCATGTGTTTAATCATTGTCACTGTTGATGGCACAAGCACCATTATCACACACAAAGGCCAAAACTGGGTGGCCGGATTATTGGTTACATCACCTACGGTGGCCGAATTGGGCTGACCAACATTATCATTGACATTGCATACTGGGGCCAAACATGGCTGGCCAACATTATCAATTACAGGGGGCTTGCGAGAGAGAACACAAACAACACACTCCTCACAAGCAACACATTTAGCACACAAACTGCCCAAACTCACATGGTGGGGAGAAATTGGGGGCTGGAAGTTGGTGGTGGAAACCAGAGTTGAGTAGGCAGCACAATATGCCATAATGCTAGAACCTGACTGAACCTCAGTATATCGGTCCCCCGAGCACAATTTCGAGACATGCCTCGCTGGACAAACGACAACCCCCTATTCTTTGCTGCACTTGCTTCTGATGTGCCCCTTACTCCCGCAACGGCTGCACCAATGGCCGTAATTACAGGTGCGGTCGTCTCGGCTGCATCCCTCATCCTTATTATATGAAAAACATGATTTTGTCCCATCTTTTGTGAAAAGCTGCCTCGATCGACTGTAGCCCCCCATACCAGTTTATTAGTGGAACAGCCCCCCCTGCTTCCGCATATACTCAAACGCATAATACTTGAGGGCCAGCTCTGGGTTTGCCGAGGAAAAGGCCTCATACCCTTCGGAGATGGCTAGCTTCCTGATGGCGCGATCGTAGTTTACATGCGTTTTCTCTATGAACGGTCCCGATTTAGCCTTCCCCGCAATATAGCGCAAGTGTTGCAAGATACATAACAGTCTATCTCCATCGGTCTCCTTGGAGGCCATGACCCAATTCACAGTTGCTTCGATCAATTGGAATGGTGAGAGCTTCTTTAGGTCTCTCACATCCTCCACATGTCTCCAGAGCGACCACTTACTTCGCACCTTGCGTTCACGGTTAACTGAATGGTTGTCTGAAGAAGATGAGCTGGATGCCCGTTGATGGTAGCAGCACCTTCTCCTTTTGTGCGATGGTGACCATCATCTCGTCGAGCTCCGTCCCTGCCAATGTCTGCTTCTCCTACCTCTCTCGCTGCCGGTCGTCCGGTTGTTTTGTTGTCCGGGCAGATGTCAATCTTGTGACGTCGTCTTCCAGCTCCCACTCGCTTTTCTCAAGTTTTGCTAGCCGCTTCCACCTCTGGAGCTTCTCTATGCGGGCATTGAATTCCCGTTCTTCGATGTCAATAGTGTCATCCCCCTAGATGACTGATGTTTGAAGCTCGGATTTGACGGTTACAGGTTTCTCACTATCCACCATCTTGTTTGATTTTGAAGTGGAACATGTCGTCCATTTCACAGCCTCCCGAAACTGACAGTTATCATTGACAGGTTCCTGGTGCACAAGGATACAGAAAGCACAATATGCCTTTGGCATCGCCAGTAATAGTAAGTAATCCATAGAGACAAACTGGCTGGGTGTAGCAGAAGGAACCGAGGGTTTTTAAGTGAGAGAGACATATGGCTACACTGCCCGATTGACACAAACAGACGCGGCCAGCAGGCACCCCTGGGTACCTGGGGGTCCCGGCGCCATCTAGCGGAACGGCCGCAAACTATCCTGCAAGTACCCAGGAAACCCCTGGGGGCAGCACGGTGCAATTCCGTTACATCCGCATATACGTAGTATATACGTGGGTATATATATGGATAGATAAGAATTGTTAATGTAACTACATGGCCTGTGTCACTGACATCTTGATAATTCCTAATCTGCGATTCAAATTCAAATGAAAAAAACAACTACACCAACAAGCCTCCGGGTACAGATTTATGTTCCCATTGTAATAAACCCAATGTAAATGCATGCTTGTTTTTCTGTGTCAGGTAAGCAATGAATCCGTGCTATATCACGTAATATTACACCGGGGTCTGATTAATCCGGCTATATTCACTTGCGTATATTTCATTGTCTAACACAGCACCTTGTTTTTGGATGTCTCCCTTGAGATCTCATTTATAATCTACCGTCAAGGCTGGTTTTACCAGCAACCAAACAACTAAACTCCCACTAAAAACGCTGGTCCAGAAGGTGCATTTGATCATAGGTTGGTTGTTGGACTTTTACTCCTGGCAACATGAAAGATCATATCAGGATGGGTACCGACTTGTGACAATGTGCACTCATGGTGACTTTATAGTGGGGCCCCACTGGGAGACCAGGCCACCAGCACCATGACCTGATATCCCACTCAGTCACATTATCCTGACACTGAGCCAACCAGTCCTTGCCCTATTGTAATAATGCCAAGCGCCTTGCTAGGAAGTGACAAGTATCAATTTTTAAGTCATCGGTTTAACTCGACCAGGGTTCGAACCTGTGGGTTCGAATCCCACGATGTACCAAAACAGGAGACGGACGCTCAACTCATTCGGCCATCCCGTCTGGTCTCATTCAATCATAAGAATCAGTATTAATTTAGTCAATAGAATACTTGAAACTATACATGGATATAAAAGGACATACATAAAACTAAAGTTTGTTGGTCGGAGCGATTCTATTTCAAGGAGGGGGGGAGTTTTATTTCTAAATAGATTAACCGGGGGTGGACATTTTGAGGGGGGCAATTCTATTTTGTGACACTAGCAGCAATGAATCCCATTGGGCCAGTGTTATATACCTGCTAGTGCTACCAGAAAGCAATGTCATACGTTAGTCACAATTCTGATAAGTCCCCAAAATTGGCTGGAGCAGGAAACCCTAATCCATCAATCTATAGCGGCACAATGGTTGGTTGACAACAACATTCTGCTGTAATTAATCACCCGCTAAAGGGAAGATGCCTCATTATGATTTAATAGCCGAACCCCATCAATCTTTGTGAGGGTTCCCGGGAACTTACTACATCACATTACCGGATCTTATGACCTAAAAGCACTGCTGGTATTGACATCCACATCTTGACTCCCAACATCACCAGCTTGACTCCCAACATCAACTGCTTGAATCCCAACATCCACAACTTGACTCCCAATATAAACAGCTTGAATCCTAACATCCTCAACTTGACTCCCAACATCAACAGCTTGAATCCCAAAATCCACAACTTGACTCAGCATCGACAGCTTTATGGCCCTGTCAGACTACGACGTAATGACGTCAACGTAGGGAGAACGTGAAGAACGTTGAACTTCTCGGCGTAGTATGCAAATTTGGGCACAAGTTGAACGTGGATGCAGCGTTGTGGATGAGAGCGTAACGTCGGTAAAGCGTAGTGATACTGTCATTCAACGAGAGAGGACAACGTCACTATGCTCATGGAACGTTATGAACGTTATTCCATCGCCAGAAGAACGTTTCGTGACGTTACCTACGTAATGAGACGTTGAACGTACATTGAATGCACGTTCTCCTGACGTTCTCCTGACGTTCTCCTGACGTTCTCCTGACGTTCTCCTGACGTTCTCCTGATGTTCCCATTACGCCACGTGGGCATTTTCACTCGGTTTAATGTGGGTCAACGTCGTGGAACGTAGTTGAACGTAGTGAGCAGCGTTGGAAAAACATCCGTTTAACGTCATTGACGTTCACTGAACGTGAACAGAACGTATGGCGAATGTAAACCCTTACGTTCGAGCTACATCAAAATTTTTGAACATGTCCAAAATCTCGACGTAACTCGAAGTAACACGACGTAATGTGATGTAGCTCGACGTCAGTCTAACGTCATTATGACGTCATGATAACATAATCCAACGTACATCAACGTAATGATGAAAAATCGCCACATTAGGCTCACATTCGCTTGTTACATCGTAGTGTGACAGGGGTATAATGCCCAACATCTACAACTTGACTCCCAACATCAACAGCTTGATGCCAAACATCTACAACTTGACACCCAACATCAACAGTTGACTCCCAACATTTACAACTTGACACCCAATATAGCGAATGGTAGACAGGAAGTGTGAACAATATCTGCAACTTGACTCCCAACATCCACAGATTGACTCCAAACATATACAACTTGATGCCCAACATCAACAGCTTGACTCCCAGCATCAACAGATTGACTCCCAACATTTACAACTTGACTCCCAACATCAACAGCTTGACTCCCAACATTTACAACTTGACACCCAATATAGCGAATGGTAGACAGGAAGTGTGAACAATATCTGCAACTTGACTCCCAACATCCACAGATTGACTCCAAACATATACAACTTGATGCCCAACATCAACAGCTTGACTCCCAGCATCAACAGATTGACTCCCAACATTTACAACTTGACTCCCAACATCAACAGGTTGACTCCCAACATTTACAACTTGACTCCCAACATCAACAGGTTGACTCCCAACATTTACAACTTGACACCCAACATCAACAGCTTGATTCCCAACATTTACAACTTGACACCCAATATCTGCAACTTGACTCCCAACATCCACAGATTGACTCCAAACATATACAACTTTACTTCCAACATCAAAAGCTTGACTCCCAACATCCACAGCTTAACTCAGCATCCACAGCTTAACTAGCAAGAGCTACACCTTAACTCCCAACATCAACAGCTTCACTCCCAACATTGACAGGTGGGCATGCCTGCTTCACTGGCACCCCCCCCCCCCCATGCCCCCAGCAATGACCGCAAATGACCACCTCCGTGGTCATTTAACTCGTTGAACGGATATGGTGGCCAAATCGGTTAAGCGTGCAGGCTCCCCGTGTGGAAGATCAGGAGTTTGAATCCCAGCTGAGTCAAACCAATGACTTACAACATTGATACTTGTCGGATCTAACCTGGCGCTTGACATTAATAGGAAAGTTGAAAGTTTGTTTTATTTAACAACGACTGACTCCAGAGCACAATGATTTTTATCATTGGCTATTGGACTTCAAACATATGGTCATCCTGAAATATTTCTTATGGGGAATCCTGCTGCTGCCACATAGGCTACTCTTTCCAATAAGCAGCAAAGGGTCTTTTATATGCACTTTCATACAGACAGGACAAAACATACCACAGCCTTTGATGAACCAGTTGTGGATGACTGGTTGGAAAGGAAAATATCCCAAACTGCAAATGTGCAGGATCGATCAGATGATCCAACCCTTCACAGGTGGCCACTCTATCGCCTGAGCTACGTCCTGCTCCTTCGAAATTAATAGGATTGGGCAAGGACTGGTTAGCTCGATGTCAGGATAATGTGACTAAGTGCGAAATGAGGTCATGTTGCTGGCAGCCTGGTCACCCAACTGGGGCAGCTCCGTAACACTGTCACATGTCGGTACCCGTCCTCATGTGACCTCAGATGTTGCCAGGACGTAAAACCCCAACAATCAAATAAACAAACAATGACCACCACCTGCTGAGATTTGTTCGACAACACCCAGCACCGCCCCTGGTGCCTGGCCATCTTCGGCTGAGTGGCGCCCGCTGCCGTCACCACTGGCCACACAGCCACAGCTAGAGTAGCTTATTGCAATCATGACGTGAGGGATGACCTGTGGGTGATGGTGCTGCCATCACAAAATAATAACAACAAAAACACACACACAAACAAACGGCAACACAATAATAAGAACATGAAGGCCTGACCAAATCTACTAGAGTGAATGAGTCCATTGTCCATGTTAGCGCTAACATGGGTAATTCGCAGGGGGTCGTGGGGTGGTAGACTTTCAACCACTACGACCGTACCGCCATCTGACGATTTACGGACAAACCACCCTCGCTCGGATTGCCCCAGCGCGACTCCACCTAGCCGGCCCGACCCTGGCGCCACCTATCGATTCAAAAACGCATCATATGAAACAATGCTAACCGCCCGCGCACGACCAACCGGCAGTCGACGCCTGGATACCAACCCGACCACTACACCCGTTTGATTCAGCCGCCGCCCACCCCTCAACTGCAAAGGGCAGTAGCTCGCGGCGGTTGAGGCGCAGTAGGGTTGAGATTGCCGAAGTTCTGATTTGCCTCTGTAACTGTTGTTCTCCTGATTAAATCCAGATTATGCCACTCCCGTCTCGTTGTGAATTATAGTTTGTAAGTTTTCTTGTCATTAATGTAATAGCATATGCATGGACGTTGCACTTCAGAACTCTCTCTATGCTTCTTGGAGATTTTGAGTGGGTTTTACATCCTAGAAACACCATACGTTATATCAGGACGGGTACAAACTTGTGGCAGTATGCACTCATGGTGACTTTATGATGCTGCCCCACCGGAAGAGCAGGCAACGAGCATCATGAACCGATAGTCCACTCAGTCACATTATCCTGATACTGAGCAAACCAGTTTGTAAAAATATACAGATTTTCAGTTAAGAATTAGATATTGGCAGAGAGCATTATTATTCTTGGGCGACGGAGTGGGGATGATGTTATATAAACTAAAAGTAATAATATCCCACTCCCATTATGACATGATATAAGCTCTGTGCAATATATGTTCATATATTATGCCTGAGATTAATGAAGAGATGTTCCTATATAAGAGGCAGTACATGATTGTTGAAATGTTTCTCTATGCATCCATAAAGAGTGCAATTGGAGAAAAGACCATTTTAACAGAGATCTATTGTAACTGTATGCAGCTATCTGTCCCTACATGACCACTGGGTGTGCACACCAGCCTAATTTGCATATTCACACAGGGCACCACCTGCAGCTGGGTTGAGTGACAGCCCCTACTGGGGGAGGGTGCCACCCACCCTGACTGTGGAGGTGCCTGATTGGCTGGCTGTGGACTGCCCAGTCACCTGCATCCCATTGGCCCTCTGACCACACTAGCCTCAAACCTGAGATCATTATTCTAGATTCTGCTTCAGACACACTGAAGAGAGATCACTCTACGCCTTGCTCTTGAGTGAGACACACCTACTCTTGAGCAGGAACCCCAAACACTCTGTCTGATGCTATCAAAATTAATCTATTCCAATTGAGTGTGTACACAGCCATAGGGCTCTTGTCCCATGGGCTGTAGGCACTGCTTCTATACAGGCTAAAGTAGTAATGAGATTTTGTGTGGCTAGAAGGCAAGGGGTGTGGATGATAGGTCACTGGTAGGTGGACAGGAGTTGGTGTTATTAAAGCACAACTTTTCCACTGTTTATCTGTGTGACTTGTCTTCATTCTTCCTTAGCATTGGTTAATGAGTTGATAGATAAGTGATATGAAGGGGAGAGTTTTTGTAGTATTATCTGGTGTCCCAAACGTGGCCGGGCATTCAGAAATATTATAGTGGCGACCATGACGATAGTATGTGTACAATGACTACACCTGACCATATCTCTCCCTGGGCCCTGGTGAGACTGTTGAGGGGCGCGCCCCATTACCTGACGTGGTGCCCTCCTTCTCTCACCTCTATTTACCTGGTTATTTGTGGGCAGTGTTGGTGCAGTCTGCACTACCACTGTTGATGGTGGTGCCGGTGCCATTGCCAACTGTGCAGCCTGTACTGGTCGCTCAGTGCGTTGTACCAGCATTTTCCGGAGGCTTTTGATCTCCCCCTGGAGTGTTTTAAATGCCGCCCTATCTGCACCAGCCCCAACTGACTCCACCCTTGTGTGCCCTTCTATGGCTCCTATCTCCATGGGTTCCTCCAGCCTATGAGCCCCAGTCAGCCTGCCCCCTGGATCTGCCAGGCCTTCCTCATTCTCCCTGGCTACAGACATGGCCGCCTCTAGGCTAACTGCCCTGGCCAGGCGTACATTCAGCCTGACCACTGGCTCAATCAAAGAGTCCTCAAACTTCTTAATTACCATGCCATGTACTGCGCCCAGCTTGCGTAGTCCTTTCTCTGGCCAAGACCTCTGTACCGCCATACTGTATTGCATACAGTATGCCAACATCAGCTCCCCTTTCTCCTGTTTTAGTGAGAACACTATATCAATTAGGGCAGTGGATTCCCTGGCTCTTAAGAACAGTCCTACCAGGTGTTCCCGGACCTCCTCCCATGAGCTATTCGCATCATCTTCATATACGGAGTATATGACCTCCTAGAGGTTGCCCTTAGAGTGGCTGAGTGCCAACTTCACTACATCCGCCCCTCTGGCCCCAGACACTCTACCTGCCCGGCCTACTTGCTCTACCCAGGACCTCAACACTCCCAGGTCTGACCCATCCACAGTGGCTATCTGTCTTCCCTGGTCCTTAAGATCCCGCACAGCCCTCTCTTCCTCCTTAATTTGATCTCTCCTTAGACTTGTTTCAAAGAAATATATAACCAATATCTGATTAACCCTACTCATTTCCTATAGGGTATAAATAAAAACATGAATAAAATAAGTAAAACTGACTCTGGCTATGGTTCTAACACTAGTCTGAGTGCCGATATTTGTTTAAATCTAAATGCACATGGCATAAGATGTGCTGATTATATTGATGTAACTGATATTTATACAGTCCCTGTCTAACTCAAACTGACCACGTACTACATTAAAAGTGATTACAACTTTACCACAGGAGGAGGCGCACCCTCCCCTACCGCCAAAAACACCACGTGACCAGTTCGAATCCAAACCGCCTCCACGGCCACACAACTCCTCCAGCTGCCGTTCGGATAACTCCACCAGCTAACTTCACCCACCCACCCACACCTCAACCAAGAGTAACGGGAAGGTTAAGGGCTCGAATCCGGCCCAGGACCACCATCACTGGGACCATAGGGGACGTGACGAACATAAAACACACCGACTAGCACCCACAAATGTCAAACCTGAATGTAACGAGATGAAATGAAAAAATAAATACCACTGTATGGAATTCTGTTTTACGTCTTAGCAACATCTAAGGTCATATCAGGATGGGTACCGACTTGTGACAGTGCGCACTCATGGCGACTTTATAGTGCTGTCCCACTGGGAGACCAGGCCGCCAGCACCATGACCTGATATCCCACTCAGTCACATTACCCTGACACTGAGCCAACCAGTCCTTGCCCTATCCTAATAATGTCGAGTGCCTGGCTAGGAAGTGACAAGTATCAATTTGTAAGTCATCAGTTTGACCAGACCAGGGTTCGAACCCACGATCCCACGGTCTACCAACACGGGAGACGGATGCTCTGACAATATTACCATATAGCTGTGAAACTTGTAGGTACCGATCAGAAATCCATTGTGCTATATGCTGCAATTGGGTACTCTACAGCTATTTTTTGCTCACTATCTTTACCTCGCTCATTACACCTTTTTTGTGTGTAAATAATCCCGGATTGAAAAATGGCTGGAAGACCAGTGCTTCAGCATGGACAAAAGAACTTATTCATCAGAATAAACATATTTACCAAAGAAAAAAAAGTGCAAGTAGCAAATTTTATTCAGCAGAGAGAGAGAGAGAGAGAGTAACGCTAGTAGCCCTAGTGGAGGATGGCAACAGAGGACGCCACCCCTGTGCATATTGTCCGTTCTCTGAAACTGAGTACCCCTTCTTTTTACATGGAAGCCAAAAGTGAAAACATTCCAAATATAGCAGAAAAGGTTCCAAATAATATCAGAATCCATATTAATTTGAAGGTTTATATTTTGTGCATATGTCAGAGTTGACATTTTAGTTTTTTCACCTTTTGATTTTGATCTTACACAAATTGAGAAAGCTTTTAAAATTAACTGGGTAACATCCATAACGTCATTTTAACACACATTCATAACATCATTTTAGCACGGACAACAAATTCAATCAAGATTTATTTGACTACGCTTAAGCCAAAAGAATTATTTCTTACAAGAAAAAAGTGAACAAAAACATTTGGGTAGATGTATGGTGTTGATATGTAAATTTTCATATTTTCACTTTAGCACAAAATCATATAAGTATATTTTGGATACATTTTGTGGGATAGATTAAATACATGCATTGCTAACATACTTAATACACAGAGTCAACAATAACTATTTGACTTACTACCCCCCTAAAATAGAGCAAAATCAATATAAATGTAACGTGGAAACCAAATATGTGGTACACAGCTTCTGAGAATGACGCATATACATAGCGGACAGAAGAAAGCATTGTTTATCTCCTCTCTCTGTCCCAAAGCTTTAAATAATATAACATCGGACAGCGGGATGTTCCACAAAAGTGACAGTGAATGTGACGGCAGGCCAGAGCGCTGGGCCTGGGAGACATGTAATTAGCCAGTGAAGGATTGGTCCCACAGTTAACAACAATTAATCCGATAAAAACATAAAATTGTCCTAAACCAGTTTGTTTGTTTGTTGTTGTTTTACGTCCTAGCAACATCTAAGGACATATGAGGACGGGTACCGACTTGTGACAGTGCGCACTCATGGAGACTTTATAGTGCTGTCTCACTGGGAAACCAGGCCGCCGGGACCATGACCTGGTATCCCACTCAGTCACATTATCCTGACACTGAGCACACCAGTCCTGTCCTAAACCAAAAAAAATATCTAGATTTTATTCTGCATATCTAATTTAGATACTGGTGGACTTATTAGACATGTGTCACCACACAAAAGAGTACTGAGGTACTTGAATAGAATGTGTTAGTATGGAATGTTATGGTGTCCGAGTGTTGGCATGCCTGCCAAAATTAATTTTGCATAGTTGCACTTCAAATATCTCAAAGGTTAGCCATTGAAAATAAAAGTTAATTCAAGCTATGAAGTGAGGTAGATTATAAGGATCAACCTAATATATTTATCTTAGAAAATGACAGAAATTCAAAAGCATCAGTCTATGCAACTTTAATAAGCATTTATTGCTGCATAGAACGGAATGCTAAGTCAACTTCCCCGTGCCCCCACCTCTGCCAATTTGGATTTCCACCGCTGTGGATAACTTACAGTGTCATCAAAGGCCAGTTGCTCTCATACCATGTCTATGTGGTGTGGGAGGTTAAAAATCCCTTGGGTCGGTAAAAGTGTAGGCTCAGGATTTCTATCGACAAACTGTCTAATGGTGAAAACAAGGCTATTCAGGCTTATCCATAATAGGCAATATAAATCTTCAAGAAAAAAACAACAACAAAAACTTAATAGAACCTGTCACTGCAGAAGTCTATGGTGTCAGAATTTGGACGTGCATGCACAAATTATTTCGTCTTTTTTTGTTCATTTAAAATATCTCCAAAGTTAGCCACTTAAAATAAAAATTACTTTAAACTAATGTAAAGCCGATTATAATGATGAACATAATATATTTATCTAAAACGGGACTGCCAAATGTGTTGAACATCTGGTCATGGTGACTTTATAGTGCTGCCCCACTGGGAAATCAAGCCGCTGGCACCATGACCCGATATCCCACCCAGTCACATTATCCTGACATTGAGCTAACCAGTCCTTTCCCTATCCTATTAATGCCAAGCACCAGGCTAGGAAGCACCAAGTATCAATTCTAAAAGTCAATGGTTTGACTCGACCGGGAACCAAACTCCTGAGCTCCCACAGACGAGGGCTGTGCTCTACCCATTCGGCCACCACGCCCCGTCGATGACTTCTAGTTGCAGCAACCACCAGTTTTTTTTGTTTTTTTTGTCAATATTTGTATTCATCTGAATACATATTTTGTCAGCGCCGAGACACTCGTCTTCCAGCTGTTGGAGTGATCAATTTTGATTTGTCCAGAGTGGAAGTGGAATGTGTTGCATTGTGTGCAGCACAAACCATTCTGAAGATAAAAAGAAAGTGGGGGAACTGCCTATGCTGTATAGTGTACAGCATAGCTACTCAACATAGTGCAAGGTATTTGCATCAATATAGAGTGTGCAGTAATGTACACTAGTGGTTAAATCATATGCTGTGTTTGTATATCAGTTAGATTTGGTTTTTAATAAGACTTAGTCTTTTAATAGTGCCTTGTTCTGCATGTATAGTGGTTTATATTGTGTGCATTGCTGGATGAAGATGTAGTTATTCAGTGGTGGGAGTGGGTCTTGTTATTTTGTCTTTGAGTTATAAAAGTTGTTTGTCAAAATGTGGATGGGGGAGGGGTCTATGGGCAGGGGGGCAGACAGGCAGGGAGAGAGCAGGTATGAGAGAGCGCCAAGTCAATGGGTCGTTCAGTAGGTCACATTATATATTTGCAGTGCCAGGTTTTTGGCCTGAATAACCAGGTGAGCTCTGTATGCATTTTTAAAGGGAAGGATCGAACCCGCTTCTCTGGTTTTGGTTGGGAGTTCATTCCACATGACACTTCAATGTAAATCGGAGCTCTGATTAACTTATTTGTATTAGGGTTGGGCAGCTAGAGTAGGGTCGATGTGCCCCTTCTCATTACCCTGGTTGTGCAATCTATGTATTTGTCATCACTTGCACATTTATATATACATCAGCGTCATTAGGTGTAGGTTCATACATACATCCAGAGTGTCCAGTCCTGCTCTGCTATGCATTTCAACCACACTTAGTATCTTGCCTTGGAATACTGTTCTGAGAGCTCTGTTTTGTGTTCTTTGTAATTTGGTCTCTTGCTGCTTCATTAGTAGTCCATAGATGATATCATTATAGTCTATAATTGGTAATATTGTTGACTTGTACAGCTGCAGTGCAGTATTCTCACTTACATAGGTCCTTATTTTTCTGAATGTTGCCAGAGGAAATAACAGGCTGCAAGCAATCGACGATGAGGATGATAATGATGATGTGTAGCCAGGGAGTAGTGCAGCAAACACTATCAACTGATCCCTCACTCTGATCTGAAACCACTAATAGCCACCCACATAAAATCCAAATGTCAACATGAGTGGGATGAAAACATTAATAAACTTAAAGAAATTGAACCATCTGTGGGAAAACCACCACAGACTCATGCGGGAGGTCGGTGGGACCAAGAGGTCCTTAGCCGCTGCTGTATTGGCCACTTGTGGCTTACACATGCTTTTCTGCTCAAGGGGGAACCTCCCCCTGAATGTATTGGGTGTCAGTCCCCGGTGACACTCAAACCCATTTTACTAAGTTGCGTTGATTTGTTGGCCCTGCGCCAACAATTCTACACTGCAGACAGTATGCATGACCTTTTTACTAAAGTAAAACAAGAAAACCTTTTAGCCTTTTTGAGGGCAGCTGGACTGTACCACCTCATATAGTTTACTAAATAAATTCTATCAAACTTTTCTTTTTCTATGGAAATTTGTTTCCCTTGACCACAAATATATGATTGTGAGCTTTCTAATTTAATGAGTTTATTGGCACATAATTGATTGTCTGCTTTTACATGTAAAAGCGATGGCTTGAACAAAAAACAAACATTTCTCGCCGTGAATATGGCCTATGGTGCCAACACGGCGTAAAGCAACCACCAATCAATCAATCTATCAACTGAAGTTTTAGGGGGGAAATATAGGAGGGGGTTTCCTAAAGATATTATTAAAAACATATAAAAACTGATCAAAGGCAACCTAGTAACTGCTGATAAAACTCGGGTATTAAGAAGTGAAAGAATAATTTGACATCCGAAGCCCCCCCCCCCACCCTTTCTACTCCACACAAAAGAAAAGAGGATAATCTTATTCTATCAGTGCGCATGCTCGTCAGCTCTGTCGCCAACTTCCAATCATGTAGTTCCTTTGTCTTAGAACTTTCGTTGGTTGTGGAATTAGTGTGTTCTCTTTGCCACCGCTTGTCTTATTAAACAAGGATAAAGTGGTAGAGAAGGAGATGCATCTGACAGGCGCACGATTCAGTTGTCTGTCAGTGACAGACACCAAATGGCAGACAGCACAGGTTGTAGGATTGCAGAGGGAGTAGGCGGGTGGGGAGGCGAGGGCTAGGGAGGGGAGGGGAGGAGAAGGGAGGGAAGAGTGGCGAGTGGAGGGGGCATGGGATGGGAGAGGAAGGGACGGGAGAAGATGATAGTAGAGGAGAGGGGATGGGATGAGAGGAGAGGATATGTGAGCAGAGGAGAGGGGAGGAGAAGAAAGGGGAGAATATGTGAGGAGAGGAGAGGGGAGGAGAGGAGAGGGGAGGAGAGGGGAGGAGATGCGAGGAGAGGAGAGTGGAGGAGAGGAAAGGAGAGGAGAGGAGAGGAAAGGAGGGTAGAGGAGAGGGGAGGGGATGAGAGCAGAGGATATGTAAGGAGGGGAGGGGGAAGGGTGGTCAGAGGAGAGGAGGGGAGAGGAGGGAAGAGCAGTTGGGAGGAGGGGAGGTGATCGGACAGGTGAGAAGGGAGAGAGATCAATGGAGGATGGGGACAGGGGAGGAGAGGAGAGGAGTGAGGAAAGGAATGGAGGGGGCGATGGGGGAGAGGAGGGGAGGATGAAAGGGGAGAGGAGAAGAGAGGATGGGACATGAGGGAGGGAGAGAAGGGTAGAAGAGGGAATGGAGACTAAAAGAGAGGGGGAGAGGAGGGGACAGAAGAGAAGAGATGGGATGACAATGAGATAAGAGGAGATGAGAGGAGGGGAGAGAACTGGAGTATGGGAGAGGAGAGGAGGATACAAGAGAGGAGGGGGAGGAGAGGATGGGAGAGGAGGGAGAGGAGAGAAGAGGAGAGAAGAGAGATGGGAGAGGGGAGATGAGGGTAGGGGACAGGAGAGGATGGGAGTGGGGAGAGGGGGGAGGGAGTCGGAGAGATTTGTATGGAGGAGGGGAGGAGGGGAGGGGGGAGGATGAGGGGCTCCGAGAGACCGGGGAGGAGAGTAGGGGAGGATAAGAGGGGCTAGGGGCTTGAAGAGATTGGTGAGGAGAGGCGAGAACGAGGGAGAGGGGGCGGGAAGGGGAGGGGGGGGAGAAATCCATACTGCCACCTGCCGGCAAAGTGAGTCTCTGCCAACTGATGCCTTCAGGGTCAGTAACCTTGTCTGACTAAGTGCTGTACACCTGCCCCCGCCCACCCCGAGCATGCACACACCCTTCCTCCACAAGCCAGCTTCTGAGCTAAAGGTTAGAGTGACATAGCTCGATAGACTGGCAGAGGAGTGGCTTGTAATGGTAAATGAAATGTCTCCATCCTTCAGCTATTTTAAGCAAGTTGTCACTATGTCATGGCTTTTATTGCACAGCACATTGTCGATGTTGCTCGCAACATGGGTAATTGAACAAGCTGGAGTCGGATTCTTATTCAAACGCTGGTGGCGCCGCCTATACTCAAACTTTAACATTAAATATGTACATCGACGTCTTCCACACCTAGCGAGCCTTTTGGAACTACGCTGAGTAACCACGCAGAAATGGCAGACATGCATATGTAAATTAAATATGACATCGATAGACAAAATCTGTTACAAAGTAACGGGAATTTGGCGCGCTTTTGACTTTTCGGCCCAGCTAGCTGCTTTATAAAGCGAGCAAAACCTGAACTCGGCCACTACAACTTGGCGGTGCATGGCGACGGACATTCTACTCTGCCATCCCGCCCACCCCACAATAAAAGACTAGAGCATCTCGGGGCCTTCTCTCATTATACTCACGCATGTACGATTACCATTCTAGTGCATTAAAAAGTCCAAATATATACCATTCATCCGAGTCTGCGTAGTTCAATTAGAATGGCTCCAGTTAACTAATAGCTAATCAGAGCATGATATTAGATTTACATTATTATTAAATGTCTGACAATGATAATGTAGTAGTAGTCTGCACTGAGCTTTCAGGCAAGGAGCCACATAGACAGGTAGGTAGGTAGGTGTGGATAGGGTGATTGCATCAGGGAGCCTCGGTAGTGTAATGGCTAGCATGCTAGCCCCGAAATGGTAAGAAGAGTGGGTTTGGATCCTTCCCAGGGTGCAATGTTTCCCATTACATCACCCCAATGACACTGATTGCTGTAGATCCTGCAAAGATATGTATGGTTGTGTAGTGGTGTGCACTGACCTCTCAGGTAAGGAGCCGCACAGAGAGCTAGGCATGGGTAGTGTGTTGAGATCAGGAAGCCTAGGTGGTGTAATGGTTAGCACACTGGCCTGGAATTCAAAGAGATCTGGGTTCGTGTCCCGCTCTAGGCGCAATATTTCCCATTTTCATCACCCCCATGACACTGGTTGCCGTGACCATGATCCTATACATGCTACACACTGTATGGTTGTTGAACCTGCCCTGTGTATGTATGTGTAAGTGCATTTCCTGTATGTATGTAATTACAAGCATTAAAAGACTTACAATTCCAGGGGGACGAGTGTAGTGGTGTGCACTGACCTTTCAGGCAAGGAGCCGCATAGACAGGTAGTCATGGGTAGTCTGTTGAGATCAGGAAGCCTAGGTGGTGTAATGGTTAACACACTGGCCCGTAATGCAAAGAGTTGTGGCTCCCTGATATCAACACACTACCCATGCCTACCTGTATATGTGGTTACTTGCCTGGCAGGTCAGTGCAGCCTACTACAGTAGCCACGCTGTGACGTCATAGACCCTATATATCGATCCTAGTAATGCCAAGTGTCAAACTAGGCAAAGACAGGCACAAATTCTGATGTCATCGGTTTGACTCCGTCAGGATTAGAAACCAGTGTTTGACTATTATTTCACTTTATACCGACCCACCCTCTGGGGAGGCTTAGGACTAACGCATGTAGATATATACACATAAACAATACTCATACTCATACCATAGAGGTGGACAATGAATTGACCAAAATCCAGCAACCGGAAACGGAAATAGCCCTCTATGGGCACCGCCATTTGTATACTCCTGTTGAATATTTTCAGCTATTATCGCTCAGTTTCCAACCTGGTCCCCTAGCCTTTGTACCGGAAACAAGTTTAAACGGGCTCAAAAGAGTTCAACCGTGGCTGGTTGGGTCGCTCCGTATAGCGCTGAATATGCTTATGGAGAATGTCTTTTAATTTTGAATAATATCAAAGTTTTGAACTGCGCATATCGGCAAATTCTATGGCAGCGGGCATTTGTTTTGATATATTATTAACCAATCGCTGACCCCGAATACCGTAAATTGGGCCTATGGACTTAATGCCTTGACAGCCTCACTGCAGAGTAGCGTGGAGGAACAGGTACACTGGTCCCAGTGATGTCATCACACCATATATAGAAGATGTGTAGGGAGGGACCAGTGTAGTTGTTCCTTGATTCGGCGTGTGCTACTCTGCAGTGGTGCGTTGTCAAGGCATTACATAAGCATTCTCGAAACGACGGCCGTATTCGGTTCACCCGAGTTACTAGAATTTCAAATCGAACACCGCGAGTGGAGTAAGAAAATACACATGCAAAAATAAAATACTTTGCTTTAGTTATATCGGGGGGTCGGTCCTAAGCATTGCTTATTCATATTATTGCTTAAAATCGACAGTCAATCAAAATATATGAGGGAGGGAGAAAAGGAAGATTGCTTGGTTGTTGGAGTTTTATGTCCTGACAACAACTAAGCTGATATCAGGACGGTGAAACTAAAAGGGAAGAAAAAAGGAACTACACAAAGGCAACTATCAAAATACGTGGCTCAGTATTAATATTAGAGGCTCACATACTGTCAAGTATGTATAATGGTAGAATATCATACTAGTCTACTTACTTCCACATATCCCCATTTTGTAGGAACATTTGTGTTTGTGTTTTTGTAAGGCTTTTGATTGATAATGATAGGGACGCGTGCGACCCGTTGCGCTGTAACTACCAATAATTAATTAACTAACGAAGGGGCCGTTAAACTGCTGACGGCTGCCTCAGCTCACACTGCTACAGATTACCTGGGCCGCGTTCAGGCTCCGTCTTGGAGGCGCCTCAGCGACAGGCCAGACGTCACGCTAGTCTGAACGACAAAGCCAGTTTGTTGTCTCGAAAATGGCCGCCCCCTTGCAATGGAAAAGCTGTGCTGTGATTGGCTGAAACCACTGGACACGCCGGCCATTTTCGAGGCGCTTTTTGTCTCCTATCTGAAAAGGGAGGCATCGCCGAGACGTTGCCGAGACGCATCCTGAACGCAAATAGGCCAAAAAGCATCGCCGAGACATCGCCGAGGCGCCTCCGAGACGGACCCTGAACGCAGCCCTGTTGACGGATTACCTGGAATTACTAACAATCAACTGCTGGTGAGTGTGACGGTCAGTAGTACTAATAATTACACGACCATGACTGCTAAAAGACCGACGGGATGGCTCAGTCGGTCTGTAAGAGAGCCGTTTGGCTTCCCATGTGGGAGCTTGTGGGTTTGGACCCCGGCCGAGTCAAACCGATGGCTTACAAAACGGTAAGAGCGCCGGTTATTTTCCCATGTGGGAGGTCATGGGTTTGGATCCCGGCCGAGTCAAACCAATGGCTTACAAAATGTATACCTAGCCTGGTATTCAACATGATTATGATAGGGCAAGGACTGGTTTCCTCAGTATGAGGATAATGTGACTGAGTGGCAGAGCTGGATTTACTTCTAGACTTGACAGGCTGAAGCCTAGGGCCTCACAACCTAGGGGTGGGTGAGGGTGTGGAAGGGGGGGTGGGGGGGGCTCCAGACAAGGTATATACATAGCTTTGACACTGCCATGGGCCTTTTGGGAAAGGCTTCAGAAGGGAAATAGCCTCGAGCCTCTCTTCTGGTCTTCATCTATATCCGGTGTCAGCGTCTTATTTCCCACAAGTCTCATTTCCCAAATATCGCTTCTGCGTATGCGCGGATTCGAGTGACGAAAGCAAACTTTGGTTGGCTTTATGACTTTAAACCCAAGAATACTGGAGGAAACGTGTACAACAATATTCTCTACGAGTTTGAGAATATTGGTGAATATATTAAAGAAGTTATTGGCGAAAAACCGATTCGGTGACATCGCAGTGTTTACTTCTGGTCGCTTGTTCGACCTGATTATCACTATCTGTTTTTTAGCCGTTATTCTTATGAGTTTAAACCCAAGAATACAGGAGAATACGTATTGCTTGTGGAGAACAATATTCTCTGACTTTTAGAATATTGACGCATATATTAAAGAATGTATTGGAGTTAAACATATTTCTTGTGGAGAACCAGACTTGTGGGAGGTGAGACGCTGACACCGGACCAGACAGGATGGTCGAATGAGCTGAGCATCCATTCCCGTTATGGTAGATCGTTCGGTTCAAACCCAATTCGAACCCTGGTCGAGTCAAACCAATGACTCAAAAATTGATACTTGTCCCTTCCTAGCCAGGCGCTCAGCATTATCAGGATACGGTAAGGACTGGTTGACTCAGTCTCAGGATAAGGTGACTGAGTGGGATATCACACCATGGTGCCCATGGCCTGATTTCCCAGTGGGGCAGTACTATAAAGTCACCATGAGTGCACACTGTCACAAGTCGGTGCCTGTCCTGATATGACCTTAGATGTTGCCAGGATGTAAAACTCCCACAACCAACAAGCGTCTGGATGTTAATATACATGAGTCTATATATAGGTGTGTTATTAGTCAGTACTGCTCTCCTGTTTTTATCGGATACGTCAGTGTAAGCAAAGACCCGATAATACTAAGACGGCTCACTCAGCCTGTACTGTGTAATCAAAATGATCAAACCCACCACTTGGTGCGCTGGCTGTTCTCTTGGTTAAACAGTTGCTATAATATATCTATAAATGTATATATGAATGTGAAAGATGTGTGATGATGGCGATGCTGATGATGATGCTGATGATGATGGGTATTTGTTCATAGCAATTTCATATTGATGTGTATTCATACTTACCTATCTCATGTATAATATAATTGTATGTGTTTACATCTGAAACACCAACCAGCAGCTGGGCTGATCAAACCTACCACAAGGTGGCACTGCAAAATTTACATTACCATGGGAGAGATAGGGAGTGAGCCGTCTTAGTATTATAGGGTCTTTGGTGTAAGGCTGAAACTATTTACTACCGACGGAGTAGTGGAATATGTCACCATTATCACACCAGGCCAACATCATTCATAATAATGAGCAGCAGACACCCCATGTCACACGCCGAATAATATCCGTGAGAAGTATTTAGAAAATGAGTATTGCTTGTGGGGAAAATGGCACCTTATGTAGGACTGTTCAAAAGTGTTTAACTATTTAACTGATATGTATATAATTATATAATAGTTGACCTATATATTGACTAAGAGGGTTGTTATATTCGTATAATTCTTTATACAGAATGTATACAGTAAAAGATATCTAACTGAGCACATCCACAGATTGGCCATTCCCATATATCGATCGCTTTATTTGGGTCCCAAATCATCGCCCATACAATACCATTGTAACCAAATTAAAAACTCCCTAAACCGACCACCTCCCTAAATGGAATATTTAAAGTCGGTCCGATGATCAGTCGATTTAGAGAGGTTTTACTATATATATAAATATATGTATATATATATATATATATACATATATATATATATACATATATATATATACTATATATATATATATATATATATATATATATATATATATATATATATATTGAACAGACCAGACGCGATGGCGGAATGAGTTGATCGTGGGGGCTCGAAACCTAGCCGAGTCAAACCAATGACTTACTAAATGTATACTTGTCGCTACCTAGCCTGGCACTCGGCATTAATAGGATAGGCACAATATCAGGATAATGTGATTGGGTGGTATATCGGGTCATGGTGCAGGTGGTCATGTCTCCCAGTGGGGCAGCACTATAACAGTTACCATGAATGCACACTTTCACAAGTTGTTGCTAGGATATAAAAGCCTGACAAACAAACTGTAACCATATTGTAATGACTCGGTCCGGTATTAAGAAGAAAGGAAGTCTGATATCAAAGTAGGCAATACCAGACGGCACAGCCGAGTGAATAGAGCGTCCGTTTCCCATGTTGGTAGATCGTGGGATTCGAACCTTCAAACCCCGGTCGAGTCAAACCAATGACTTAAACATTGATAATTGTCGCTTCCTAGACAGACACTCGCCATTATCAGGATAGGGCAAGGACTGGTTAGCTCAGTGTCAGGATAATGCAACCGAGTGGGATATCAGGTCATGGTGCTGGCATTGATAATTTGTGCTTTGCCTTAATAGGATAGGATTAGGAAAAGGACTGGTTAGCACAGTATCAAGATAATCAGGACATGATGGAGGTGGCCTGGTCTCGCAGTGGGGCAGCACAATAAAGCCACCATGAGTTCACACGGTCACAAGTCGGTACCGGTGCTGATATAACTTTCGATGTTGCTATGACGTTTGTTTGTTGTTTGTTGTTCTTTTACGTCCTAACAACATATCACGATGGGTACCGATATGTGACAGTGCGCACTCATGACGACTTTACAGTGCTGCCCCACTGGGAAACCAGGCCACCAGCACCATGACCTGATATCCCACCCAGTCACATTATCCTGACACTGAGCCAACCAGTCCTTGCCCTGTCCTAATAATGCCGAGCACCAGGCTAGGAAGCGACAAGTATCAAGTTTTAAGTCATTGGTTTGCCTCGACCAGGATTCGAACCTCCTATGACGTAAAACAATACTTAGATGTTGCCATGACGTAAACATCCAACAACCAATCAACCAACATAAAACAACAAACATCCAATCAGCAAATGTACCCCAACAAATTCATCCAGAATTTGCGCTTCGACTAGTCTTGTTGGCCTCACACAATATTGAGCAGTCTTTACACTGCCATGCCACCATGAGGCTTGCTATGCAGGTCACATTGGGGGGAACCCCGCATTGATGCCTACTAACAAATAATAACACCAGATGTGGTGGCCGAATCGGTAGTGAGTTCAATTCCCGGTCGAGTCAAATTAATGACTTACAAATTTGATACTTGTCACTTCCTAGCCTGGCGCTCAGCATTACTAGGATAGGGCAAGGATGGTTGGCTCATTGTCAAGATAATAGAACTGAGTGGGATATCAGGTCATGGTGCTGGCTACCTGGTCTCCCAGTGGGGCTGCACTATAAAGTCACCATGAGTGCGCACTGTCACAAGTCGCTACCCATCCTGATATGACCTTAGATGTTGCCAGGATGTAAAACTCCAACAACCAACCAACCAGCATTGGCAATATTAAATTTTCAGAATTTGATGAATTTGGATCTCTGTCATTGGTTTAGATAAATATATTAAATCGATTGTTATAATCTATCTTACTTTAGTTTGACATACCTTTTATTTTAAATGCCTAACCTTAGAGATATTGAATATGAAAAAATGCTAATTTAATTGTGGTGTGCATGTCAAAATTATGACACCATAGGTTTCAGCAGAAACAGGTTCATTAAAATTAACTTCGATTCAGCAACAAATGTTTACTAAGTGTAATGAAGTTGGATATGTAGAATCAAATATAGGAAGTATTTAAAAAATAAAAAATAAATTGATGCTTTCGTCGGACTATGCGGCTTTAACAATGTTACTAATATTAACAACAACTAACTCTGACGACACAGATTAAAGTTGCATGGTCCGATGAAACCTTTTTTTTTCAAACCCAAAGTACTGATCTATAATTGATTCTATATATCCAACTAAGATACTGTTGCAATAACTAATGATTTGGGACAACATATGCAGAGTAATCAGTGACTTTATTATCCTATACCTTTGGACACCTACTTTGAGACAGCCATTAAGCTGAGCATGAGAGGCCACTAAGTCTGGTTCTCATTCGAATGATATATTTATCATGAATTATTATACCATGTACCAGTTAATTACTCAACTCACACAAAACCAAGTATATCTAGGAATAGAATAAAAAGGTCACTGAGAACAATACTAAGATAAAAGATAATTAATTACCCGTATGGGAACCTAAGGTAATTTTTCCTCCTCAGAGCTCAGAAAGGTTGATTGATTGATTGATTGGTGGTTGCTTTACGCCGTGTCGGCAGCATAGGCCATATTCACGGCGAGAAATGTTTGTTTTTTGTTCAAACCATCGCTTTTACATGTAAAAGCAGACAATCAATTATGTGCCAATAGACACTGATTAAATTAGAAAGCTCAATCAATCAATCAATAGTTCCATCCTCTAGTCGAGGGTTGGATGCAATGGTTCTCCACTTGTCCCGATGTTGTGCTGTTCTGATAGACTGTGAATAATTCAAGCCTGTCCACTGTGAAATATTTGTAAACTATGATGTTCTTGGTCTCCCTCTCCCTCTGCTGCCATTCACCTTCCCTTCCAACAATGTACGGTATATTGAACTCTGACGAATGATGTGGCCAAAATAAATAAGTTTCTTTGTCTGTATAGTGGCAAACAAGCTTTTCATATTTTTAATTTTTCTGAGAACTTCTTTGTTGGTGATCTTCTTTGTCCATGATATTTTCATCATCCTTCGATAAGTCCACATCTCAAATGCTGCTAAACGTTTGTACATTTTCTTAGAGATTGTCCATGTCTCTGCCCCATACATTAGAGTAGACCACACATAACACTGAAGAATACGCTTCCTTGTTTGTATTAATATCTTACTTGATGTTAACACTCTATACATTTTGGAGAATGTTGTTCGGGCTATTGTTATCCTTCTTTTAATTTCTTCCTCACATCTCCCATCATTTGTAATCTTTTGTCCGAGATATATGAATTCGGATACTTGTTCTATGTTTGTGCCATCTATGGTTATATTGACATTTGGTTTATCTGTCTTTTTACTTATAACCATTGTTTTGGTCTTCCTGGCATTCATCTTCATGTTGAATAGTATTCCAGCTTTATTGATTCTATTCACTATATCTTGGAGGTTTTTCTCACTGTCTGCTAGTATTACACTCTCATCGGCATATCTAAGATTGTTGACGTTCATGCCACCTATTGTCACTCCCTTGCAATCTTCAATGTGTCTGAAAATCATCTCTGTGTACAGGTTAAATAGACATGGTGACAATACACACCCCTGTCGAACTCCTCGTTTAATCATAACTTCATCCGATAGGCCCTGCTCCATTTTTATAAATGCACGTTGTGTCCAGTATAAGTTCACAATTAGTTTAATGTCTTTGCCATTGACACCAATATCTTGTAAACATTTGATTAACAGTTCATGATTGACTCGGTCGAAGGCCTTCTCATAGTCAATAAAGCAGGCATAAACATCCTGGTTCACTTCACAATAACGTTCACAAATCATTCTCATATTGAAAATCCCTTCACGTGTACCTCTTCCAGATATAAACCCACTTTGTACGTTACTGATTTGTTCTTCAATTTTCTGTCTGTTTCTCAGTAAAATTATTTTCAGGATCATCTTCAACATATGACTCATCAGGCTTAGTGTTCTGTACTCAGTACACAATGTTGGTTTTAGCTTCTTTGGGAGTCGTACAAATATGGATTCATTCATATTCAATGGTATAAATCCAGTCTCATAGATGTCAGTTACTAGCTTATGAATGATTTGAATCCCCACTTCATCTAGTCCTTTTATCATTTCTGATGGTATCTGGTCACTTCCAGGAGCCTTACCTGCCTTTAGATCATTGATAGCCTTCTCAACCTCTGATACTAATATAATATTCCCATCTTCTTTCTCAATTGTGGGTGGGTTCCCTCTGTCATCATTGTATAGTTGTTTTACATATTCTTCCCATCTGGACTTTATTTCATCTTCTTTAAAGAGCATTTTGCCGTCTTTGTTCTTGATGCATTTACTGCTTCTCTGTCTGTATCCTTGACCTGTTATCTCTTTCACTTTCTTGTGCATCTCTCTTGAACGATGTTGAGACTCAAGTTGTTCCACTACTTCACACTTCTTATTCCACCATTCATCTTTAGCTTTTTTGCATTCAACTTCTATTTCATTCTTCAGGTGTTTGTATTTAGGTGGATCAGTGGTTTTCACTTTCTTCCTTTCTGCCATCTTTTCTAGTATGGTTTGTGTCATCCATGATTGCTTTGTCTCTCGTTTTTTATTTGGGAACACCTCCTCTGCTGACTTGACCATGCTTTCTCTGAGAGCTTCCCATTCCATTTCAATGTTGTTATACCCTCTCTGAGGAGTTTCTTCATTCAACAGTACACTGAATTTGTTATGAACAGAGACATTATACTTAGTTCTGTATTTTGCATCTTTTAACATGTTCATATCCATTTGAATGTTGTTTTTAATTTTGTTCTGCTGTTTCAATTTCACTACCATACTGATTACTACTGGATTATGATCCTAACATATGTCAGCACCTGGATATGTCCTTGCCTGTTTGATACAATTTCGATATCGTTGGTTGACAAGAATGTAATCGATCTGGTTCCCACATACATCACCAGGGCTCTTCCATGTATATAGTCTTCTCTTTGGATGTTCACAATCATATATTTGTGGTCAAGGGAAACAAATTCCCATAGAAAAAGAAAAGATTTATTAATAATTGATAGAATCCATTTAGTAAACTATATAAGGTGGTACAGTCCAGCTGCCCTCAAAAAGGCTCAAATGTTTTCCTGTTTTACTTTAGTAAAAAGGTCATGCATACTGTCTGCAGTGTAGAACCGTTGGTGCAGGGCCAACAAATCAACGCAACTTAGTAAAATGTGTTTGAGTGTCAGTGGGGACTCAGAAAGGAAACGATTTCATAGTTTTCTGGTATGATCCGGACAGAGGAAGCCCGAGACGGAGGTGGGAGAAAGGAGGTTTATTACAACTAAGCGATAATGACACAAGGTACAGTTCAAGGTAATGAGGTCCAGGGCTCAATGGACCTGATCCAAGTCTGCCGAGGGAGAAGGAGCACTCTGGGAGGAGGTAGGCCCGGGAGCCGACACCCTGGAGTGTTAAAAAGAGGGTGGGCGGGCGTGGTAAATCCATACAGGAAGGAGTCTGGAGCCCGAATGCAGGTCAGACGGGGGAAGGGGAAGGAGGAGGGAGCATGCGGTGCTTAGGGACGTGACCGTCTCGGGCCTCCCGCCGGATCAACCACAATTCGGAAATTATGGGCCAATCATTTGTGATATCCTCCTATACCATGTGGTCATTGCGAGATGACAGTCTCGGTCATAGCTACCAGAGTGATGGCAAGCTTGCCGAAATTATTGTGGGTTCTTTCAGTTCAAATTGCTTCAAAGTTAGGCACTGTTCAATAACGTTACTCCAGAATAAAGAATATTAGGATATAATTGTCAATGTAATATATTTATCTAAAAATATAATGAGAAAATTCAAAAGCCATCAGACCATGCAACTTTAATGTCAATAGGCCTCGTTTTGTCTGTGCATCCCACGTGCACCTATCACGTGATCACTGTTCTGCGCAGGCGCCGAAAGCGTTCACTATTAATGGAGATTTGTTCTCGGCAGCGCCACCACCGGCAGATCCCGACAATGCCGGGCCTTAACCGGGCGTGTTTAGTCGCCAGGTGGCAAGCTGCGCCGGTGTAGCAGGAAATCGCAAACCCCTGGACATCGCACACCCCGGGGTTTACGATTTCCTAGGAAATCACAAACTCACCCTGGACATTGCAATCCCCCCCCATGCTTTGTAGCATTTTGTAATATTCAAATAAAACACTAGTAAATGGTGGTTCATTGAGATATTTGGTGCATGCACAATAAGAATTTGGAATATTAAAATGGTTCTATTTACTGTATGCAGTGACTGAAGTTGGAACTAAAAAGGCCATTTTGCTAACGACATTGATCCTGAAACTGACTGATAATACCAGGATATTGCTGCACCTTTTTACCTAGTCTGGTCCCCTGGCCTTTGTTTCAACAGAGGTTGCCACCTAGTGGAAAACATGGGTACTGGAACCCGATTACTCTTTACCTGGCCTTTAGAATGGCCACAGTTGCGAAATCTGTGAATAAAGGCCGTTTTGTGCGCATGTGCAGTCGGAATTACATACTGGACTATCGCAAAGATGTTTTCATTAAGATAAAGACTGCCAAACATGGGGGGTTTGCGATTTCCAGGGGTGATTAGGAAATCACAAACCCCCCATGTCCATATATGGCATAGGGTTTGCGATTTCCAAGGAAATCACATGTGGGGGTTTGCGATTTACAGGGTTTGCAATTTACAGGGTTTGTGATTTCTTGCTACACCGGTACGCTGCATTGAAAATGATGAACGCTGTGAGAAAACTTGTCAGAATCTGCTAGGTGGCAGCACAAATAAACCATGTCCAAATGCTATCTTTGCAAAGCATTGCACTTGTTTGGTGGTGGTGGTGGTGGTGGGGTTTATGCCTTAGCAACAGATGAGGTCATATTGGGACTTGTGACAATGTATGCACTCATGGTGGCTATATAGTGCTGCCACACTGGGCGATCGGGCCACCAACAGCATCACACAATTCCACACCCATTCACATTGACTTGATACTGAGATAACCAGCCCTTGCCCTATCCTATCGTATGACTGTGTGGGATATTATGTGAGGGTGCTAGCGGCCTTGGCTCACAGTGGAGCAGCACTATAAAGTTACCATGAGTGCGCATTGTCACAAGTCGGTAGCCATCCTAATGACCTGATTTGTTGCCAGGACGTAAAACAACAACAAACAAACAAATATCATGATGCAAAAAGCCTCAATTTGGGTTATATGTCACAAGTAAACATATACCAATCACGCTATCACAAATAGACATGCATGACTATAGAAGCCTGCAATGTGTGATATTATCGCCAATACCAGGAAACCAACCATCACTACAACAACAACAGGAAGAAAAATGAATAGAATCCATTATCAATACTTCAGAAGTGACGAAAGTAAACCCAATTTACAAACTCTTCAGCATACCTCCTTAATTCGCATTCTGAGGCATGTCGTGCAAATAGATGTACGCGTTACTAATAGTAATACTATATATCCTGTGTTCCCATATGACCAGACAGTTTAAGCCCCAGTCACACTATGGCTTGTGACTACTTGGTGACCACTTTGCACCAAAGAACTCACCTTCTTGTGACCTCATTGCGACCTCGTTGTGACCAAAGGAATCGTTGCCGACCTTTGGGCAACCATTTTGGTCACAATGTTTTTAGTGCAGTAGCTGCAACCTTGCAACTATTTTGGTTGCGAGATCGTTGTCCACTGAGGACCACTTTCCCACCACTGTCCGACTATTTTCGACCATTTTGCGACCATTTGCGCCCTCTTTTTAACCACCGCTTTTTGTGTGGTCACAAAGTGACTCGCAAGCAATAGTGTGACTGGGGTATTAGTGGACAGTCTCTTGCACCACAATCCTGCTTGCAGTCGGCCATTTCCGGCTAACACGAACAGAACAAACGCAATGACATTGCGCAGTTGTCATAATTGCACCGAGCAGGCGGGCCGAACAACGACAACTGGCGCAGGCGTAAAACATTTATGAGACCAGGAACGCCCAGAGACGGTGTACTTGAGTACACAGAGTTGACGTGTCTGTCGAGTGGGAAATAGTCCACGTTTGGTGACCAGAGGCACAATTTGTCAGGTACCTAACAGTTTGTTTGTTGTTGTTTTACATCCTAGCAACATCTAAGGTCATATGACAGAGTGGAGTTTGGATAAGGTCTCCCAGTGGCGCACTGGGCGCGGTGACCGAATCGGTAGAGTGGGAGTCTTGCGTGCGGGAGATTGTGAGTTCGGTTCCCGATCGAGTTAAACCAATGACTTATAGTTATAAAATTGATACTTGTCACTTCCTAGCCTGACGCTCAGCATTAATAGGATAGGGCAAGGACTGGGTAGCTCAGTGTGAGGAGAATGTGACTAAGTGGGATATCTGGTCAAGGTTGCAGTGGCCTGATTTCCCAGTGGGGCAGCACTATAAAGTCGCCATGAGTGCGCTTTGTCACAAGTCGGTACCAGTCCTGATATGACCTTAGATGGTGTCAGGATGTAAAGCTCCAACAACCAATCAAGAGCCCAGTGGTGTAATTACTGGAGGGTTCCTTGGTATTTTGGTGGGTTTTTTTGTTCAAGTGTTTTTATTCCTCTGAATAACATGTCAGTTCTGATATACTGGTCTTCCACTCCTAATGGCACACTAAGCAAAGCTACATCCCTATCAATTCACATAAGTATTTGCTTTGACTCAGCTAGGGTTCGAACCTACCACATTTCGCAAAAATAGCGGGCGCCCTATCTGCTCGGGAATTTCGATCGGTTGGTTCGACTCGGCATGTGATCATACCCATGCCTCCCCGCAACACACACACACATAAAGCAGGCACATCCTTTAACCACTAGGCTATTCTGTCCACGGCCGGTTGTTGGGAGACTCACTGATGACTAGGTTGGGATGGGCGGAAGTGGAGAATGAGTTATATGGTAATTAGGTGACAAGGGCCGCGTTCAGAGTCCGTCTCGGAGGCGCCTCGGTGACGGGCATGACGTCACACCACTCTGAACGGCAAAAGCAGTTTGTTGTCTCAAAAATGGCTGCCCCCATAGGCGGCAGCCATTTGCAATGGAAAAGCTGCGCTGTGATTGGGTGAAACCACTGAATGCGGCAGCCATTTTCGAGGCGCTTTTCATCTCCAGTCTGAAAAGGGAGGCGTCTCCGAGACGTCGCTGAGACGCACCCTGAACAGAAATAAGCCAGAAAGCATCGCCGAGACGTCGCCGAGTCGCCTCTGAGACAGACCCTGAATGCGGCCAAGGTCTCACGTTCCTGAATTATTTATTCTTTTCCAAAACAGCATGCACATTTTATGATCAAATATACTAGTTGCTGCTGGTGTCTATATATTGACAATGTGTTATATCCCAAGATTTTCGCGTTTAGGCAGTTAAGTCACCAACCAGATCAGGACATAGAGTCGGGATTGCTACTGTTCCTAAATTAATGACGTTCAAGACAAATTATCGCATGGTATGAGGCGATTTTAATGGACTCTCAAAATCAACATGTCAGGGCATAACAGGAATTACCAGCACCAACGCCTGCTATCTCTTTAACTGCTGTCTAATGTTTTTCAATCGATTATAACTCAACAGTTTCCATAATAATGTACAATAATAACCCACACTGACATATTAATATTGATTAAATTACGATGATCATTGCAATAGCTTTGTTTGTATCAGCAATAAATGTTGGAAATGATAAATTCTTTAAGGTATCATTAAAAAACAGATGTAATATAACTGTTTTGTTTGTAAATACTTCTTCTTTTTTTTGGTACATTAGTTGATTAAGCAACGGAAATTTCAGTCGCAGACAGCTGGTCTTCCTCATTCCACTGCTCCTTGCCCTATCCTAATAATGCCAAGTGTCTGGCTAGGAAGTGACAAGTATCAATTTTCAAGTCATTGGGTTGACTCGACCAGGATTCGAACCCATGATCTACCAACACAGGAGACGGACACTCTAACTCATTCGGCCATCCCGTACTATTCATCGCTTAAGGTATCAGAAAACAAATCTGATAAAGCTGTTTTTTAAATACATTAGGAATTAGTTTGTAACTATGGAAACAAATAAATCATATTAGAGTAACATACTCTAGAAAACCACTGAGGAAATGAATGAGGAAATAACTGGTGGCACAAGCCAGGTGATAAAACCATGAGTGAGTGAGTGAGTTAGAGAGTGAGTGAGTGAGTTGGAGAGTGAGTGAGTGATTGGGTGAGTGAGGGAGTGAGTGAGTTAGAGAGTGAGTGGGTTAGAGAGTGAGTGAGTGGCTGGCTGAGTGAGTGAGTGAGTAAGTTAGTGAGTGAGTTAGAGAGTGAGTAAGTTAGTGAGTGAGTTAGAGAGTGAGTGAGGGAGTGAGGGAGTTAGAGAGTGGGTGAGTGAGACAGAGAGTGAGTGAGTGAGTTATTGAGAGAGTGAGGGAGCGAGCGAGTGAGTTAGAGTGTGAGTGAGTTAGAGAGTGAGTGGGTGGGTGAGTGAGTGAGTAAGTTAGTGAGTGAGTTAGAGAGTGAGTGAGTGAGTGGGTGAGTGAGGGAAGGAGTGAGTGAGTTAGAGAATGAGTGAGTGAGTGAGTTATAGAGGATTGAAATACGCACGGAGTCAGCTAGGTAATTATTTAACCACAGCGAGACGGGATTGCTGAATGAGTAGCCAGACAAGATGGCCGAATTAGTTGAGTTCCTGCCTCACATTTTGGTAAGGCGTAGTTTTTCGAACCTCTTTTTTTTATCTTTAAAAAACCCAAAAAAAACCTGGTCGAGTCAAACCAATGAATTAAAAATTGACACTCTGTCACTACCTAGCCTGGTGTTCAGCATTACTAGGATAGGGTAAAGAGCAGTGGAATGAGGAAGATCAATTGTCTGCAAATATCTTTCTTGAAGATTTATACTGCCTATCATGGATAAGTCTGAATAGACTTGTTTTCACCATTAGACATTTTGTCGATAGAAAGCCCGAGCCTACACTTTTACCGACCAAAGTGATTTTTAACATCCCACACCACATAGACATAGTATGAGAGCAACTGGCCTTTGATGTCGCTGTAAGTTATACACAGAGGTGGAAATCCAAATTGGCAGAATGGGGAATCGAACCACTGACCTTCAGATTAGGAGTCCGACCTAGAATAAAGTCAGACACTCTAACCACTCCGCCACAGAGAACACCACACAAATGAAATTTCTCCTGCTTAATCAACTAATGTATCATAAATAACTTCTTTTTTTTAAGTTGTGAGGCTCAGACTAAGGCCAAACAAAAATGTTTTTAGGCATCGATGCGCAACATCTTGAGTCTCTCGCCTAACACTTTTTATAATAGCAACTTTGAAAAAAAAAAAAATGTTTGTTGGGGTTTTATATCCTAGTCTCGTCTAAGCTCAGTTTTACGTCAATTACATAAAGAATGTATATGATTAAATAACAATAAATCTTTAATATTGCCGTCCAAAACTTCTTCACACACTCAAAATTTAAACCACCCGCTGGCCCAAATTTCTGAAACTTGACAAATAAGTATGGTTTTCTTTGTTTGGTCTAATTCACCGACTTTGACGAAGGGGTCTGTCCCCCAATTAAACCCGATTTGGTCCGATTCTTGTTGTGGCCGACTGTTTCACCTCTTGTGGTCTACTGTGTAATAGGCACGCACATTGAGCAGATCATCTTGAACATCAGAGACTTAGACTGTCTGTATTATGAATTAGAGAGTCAGTTTGCCTTGATTTAGATTATATCACATGGTATAGCATCGTGTCCCGGTGTTGCAGTTTCCATGGCACACCAGTTTGCGAGGGACACATCGCTTCTGCACATGCGTCAAAATCGAACAGCATCGTCACTAACCTTATAAATTTATTATAATGTTTTTGGTCAAGATGTTTTCTATATGTGTACCAAGCGATTTGTTTCTATATGTGTACCAAGCGATTTGGTTTTAGAGATATTTCACTTTTTCTGCATTTTCTGTATGAAGATTGCTCACGACCATTGACAATGCCTTGAGTGTGATGCTACGCGCAGTGCAAAACATCGGTTTTATTTAAAATTAATAGAAGTGCAGAAGCCTAACCTTATAAATTTAATATAATCTATTCATTTAATATGTTTTCTATATCTGTTCCAAGTGGGTTGCTTGTAGGTGGTGTAACTTGAGAGATATTTGACTTTTTCTGTATGAAGATTTGCTCACAGTGATTTGCTGACAATAAATTTGAATGTATGTGTCCCTCGCAAACTGGTGTGCCGTGGAAACTGCAACACCGGAACTGATACTAAACTCAGTCAGACATGTCAGTGGTGTGCGGTGTGGTTAGCTAGTCTCTGCCTAACTCCCATGAAATGATGCACCTTTTAACCTTGACATGCAACTGGTGAGTGCAATCGGCACCATACAACTAAGAGGATCTTTGGCATTTGAGGGCTCACGGAGAAATTGTCGGCAGCAGGGAGATGGATGGATTTCTTATAGGAGAAAGTGAAGTCCATCTGCTCGAGCAGTTATGATTGCTAAAGTAACTAAGCAGGGTATCGATGTGGATTTGAAAAACAGCTGGTTACACAAACCATTCACCAGATTGTTCTGCTGTGAAGAAAGACCTGGGACCGTACTTCGTTACCTATACCCCACGAGAAATAAACATGATGGAAGAAGTCATGAATATTCACAATAGGATGAACATGTCCTGACCGACCGATAAGATGATGATGGTGAATCTAATGTTGGCTAGAAATAGCATTTCCGGGATGGTTCAGAAAGGAACGACACAAACCAAGGAAGCACATGCAACAAACAACCAGGATCCAGTCCTATAGGATACAGTTTGTAGGAGGGTGGGTGGCCAGAACAGATATAGCAAAGTGGAGGAGTGTGCACATTGCCGGCTAGCCGAGAAGTGACTGGAAAGTGGTAAGCTGAAGACGTCGGGGGGGGGGGGGGGGGGGGGGGGGGGGGGGGGGGGAGGGTGGGGGGGGGGGGGGGGAGGTGTGAAAGCCCACTAACCAATCAGGTTGGTTGGTTGTTGGAGTTTTACGTCCTGGCAACATATAAGGTCACATCAGGACGGGTACCGACTTGTCACAGTGGGCACTCCTGGCGAGTTTTATAGTGCTGCCTCACTGGGAGATCAGGCCGCCATCACCATGACCTGATATCCCACTCAGTCACATTATCCTGACACTGAGCCAACCATAATGCCGAGCGCCTGGATAGGAAGCTACAAGTATACATTTCTAAGTCATTGATTTGACTCGACCAGGGTTTGAACCCATGGGTTCGAATCCCAAGATCTACTAAAAACGGGATACGGACGCTCAACCCCATTCGGCCATCTCATCTAGTCAACCAATCAGGTGGATGCTCCTGTATGCCCGAGAGTAACTCCAAAGCAGGGTTGGCGAAGGGGGTGGGGGAGGGAAGGGGAGGGGAGGGGAGGAGAGGGGAGGGTTGGGGAGGGGAGGGCAAGGAGAGTCATTCCCACTTAATCAAACGCAATGCCCACGTTGCAAGCACTCGGTGTCCTCCTAATAAACTTATTTCTTTGTCGCATTATTTACATGAAAACCAGCATAGCCGAAAAGGAAAACAGAAATGGAATTAGTTTTCTTAAATTTGCATGCTCCGAGGGATTTGAGGTTCTGTAATTGTCTAGGATAAATATGTTAGGTTGATCATTATAATCTACCTTGCTTCAATTTGAAATAACTTTGATTTTTAATGGCTAAGTTTTAAGAGTTTTGAAGCCAAACTAAATAAAGAAAAGTCTGACCTTCTGGAAACCACCCAGGATGAAATCCTTGATAGAACTAACAAAATATCTATCTACAAATCATCAGGAGTGAAGGACATCAGTACCACTTTGATAAAAAGTGTGATCACAACACTGAGTGAAGAATTTACACATTTATATAACCTAATAATCAGTACAGGCATCTTCCATGATGACTGGAAAGTGGCCACAGTGACGCCCATACCTAAAGTCAACATCCCGCAAACCTGTAGTGAACTACGCCCAATATCAATCCTCCCACTGCCTGGCAAGATCATAGAACAAATAATACATGACCAAATTAAGACATTCCTTGAGTCCTCTAACTATTTGACCTACCAGCAAAATGGCTTCAGGAAAAATAGGTCCACCACCGGGGCACTGGCGTCTCTACTGGATGAACTTTTGTCAAACATAGACAAGGGTGATCTTACTATCGCAGTCTTCCTTGATTTCAAGAAGGCATTTGATACGATCAACCACAAAATCCTCATGCATAAAATAGAATGAGCTGGGCTAGGCAAGAGAGCACATAGCTTCCTCACAAATTACCTCAGCAATAGGAAACAATACACAAAACTAAGTGACACCAACTCGACCACTCGAGAAATAAAAACAGGAGTTCCACAGGGCTCCGCTGTGGGACCCCTACTATTTCTAATATTTATAAATGACCTACCTCTAGTTTCCAACAAAGCATCTTTCACATTATTTGCCGATGATGCAGCACTAACAATACATAACAATGACCTTGCCATAGCCGCAACCGAGGCTGGAATGCCGCTGAATGGAGTGAAAACATGGTGCCATGAGAATAAACTAACACTAAATGGCACTAAAACTGAGTACATAATCTATGGAACCAAAGCCAGGAAAGTGAGGGCCCGGCCAATACAACTGCAGATGGGTGGCTTAGTGCTCCGTGAAGTGAACTCCTATAAGTACCTAGGCACAATTCTCAATGCGACTCTAAGTGGTACCCAACAGCGGGCAAGACTTAACCAAACACTGGCACTAAAAATGAACACATTCAGAAAAATAAGGACATATGTAAGTGAGAATACTGCGCCAATTATAGACTACAATGATATCATCTATGGATTACTAACTAAGCAGCAAGAGACCAAATTACAAAGAACGCAAAACAGAGCCCTCAGAACAGTATTCCAAGGCAAGATACTAAGTGTGGTTGAAATGCACAGCAGAGCAGGGCTGGACACTCTGGATGTACATAGGAACCTACACCTAATGACGTTGATGTATAAACGTGCCAGTGATGACAAATACATAGATCGTACAACCAGGGTAACCAGAAGGGGGACATCGACTCTGCTCTGGGTGCTCAACCCTAATACAAATAAGTTAATCAGAGCTCGCATTTACAAAGGAAGTGTCATGTGGAATGAGCTCCCAACCAAAACCAGAGAAGCGGGTTCGATCCTTGCCTTTAAAAATGCATACAGAGCTCACCTGGTTATTCAGGCCCAAAACCTGGCACTGCAAATATATAATACGACCTGCTGAACGACCCATTGACTTCGCCCTCTCTCATGCCTGCTCTCTTCCTGCGTGTCCGCCCCCCCTGCCCATAGACCCCTCCCCCCCCCCATCCACATTTGACAAACAACTATTATAACTCAATGACTCGAGACCCACTACCCCTACTTTAGACCCATTACCACCAATGAATAACTACATCTTCAACCAGCAATGCACACAATATAAACCACTAGACATGCACAACATGGCACTATTTAAAGACTAACCATTATTAAAACCAAATCTAACTGATATACAAACACAGCATATGATTTAACCACTAGTGTACATTACTGCACACTCTATCTTGATGCATATACCTTGCACTATGTTGAGTACCTATGCTGTACACTATACAGCATAGGTTGCTCCCCCACTTTCTTGCATTAATAGGATAGGAAAGGATTAGTTAGCACAGTGTCAGGATAATGTGACTGTGTGGGATATCGGGTCAGGGTGCCAGTGGCCTCGTCACCCAGTGGAGCAGCAGTATAAAGTCGCCATGAGTGTGCACTGTCACAAGTGGGTTCACGTTCTGATATGATCCTAGATGTTGCTAGGACATGAAGTAACAACAAACAACAAACAAACTCATCCTACTCAGAAATACTGAAATTTGGAAAGTCCGATGCTTTTGAGTTTCCGCCATATATATATATATATATTTTAGATAAATATTTCAGGTTCATCATTAAAATCCATTCACTGTTTTGAAGTAACATTTATAATAAAGGGGTAACTTAGAAGATAATTTAAAGTTGCATAGTCCGATGGTTTCGAGTTGTTGCCTTTATTTCTTTAGATAAATACATGAGATCGGTTGTCGTAATCCTGATTTCTTTACTTTTGAGATAACTTTTTACTTTAAATGGATAACTTTTCAGATATTTGAAGTGCAAACATGCTAAATCAGTTTTGGCTGACACACCAAAATTCAGACACCATATGCTTCAGCAGTAACAGGTTCTATTGAATTGACTTAGTATGGCCTTCTATGTGGCAACAAATGCTTACTAAGTGCATTAGTATCTAAGTTAGATATGTAGAATGAAATCTAGATAATTGTTTTGGTTTTGAAAGTGTGATATTTTAATCAGACTACCATGTATGTGCCAATAGACGTGCACTGTGCCAGTGCAGACACATTAAAGAATTTCATGAAGAAGTTAAAGAATTTCATGGATTTGTTTTTGTCGTGCCTCTGAAATAAAGTGGGGTTGTCTTATTTTATGTGCATTCAGTTTGAATATGATCATAAATTTGTATTTGTTTTCGTTGTGCCTCTGAAAAAAAGTGGGATTGTCTTATTTTATGTGCATTCAGTCTGAATATGATCGTAAATTTGTGCGTGCTTTCAATCTTGAAATGGAGGTGTGCTTCTATTGGGTAGCGTGCTTCTATTGGGACATGTACGGTATGCAGCTTAACTGAAAGCTCGTCAAAATACTGGACACCAAAGACTTCAGCAGTCGCAGCTTCTAATAGTATTATACTGACTTAGTGTTCCTTCTATCCTACAATAAATGCTTAATGACTGAATCAGTATCTAAGTCGGATATGTGGGGTCAAATCGAAGTGCAAGCCCGTCTGGATTTTTTTTTCTTGGTGGTAAATACGTTCATTCTGCTGAATAAGTCTTTTGTCAGTGCCAAAGCACTGGTCTTCCGGCCATTTTTCAATTCCGGGTTATTTACACCGGGTTATTTGAGCCTGTCTCAAAAGGTGATAACTCTTTTTTTTTGTCCATTGTAACGATTGACACAAAAGAGCACAGAAACGGTTACACTGAAAACACAAGGACATTGCTTCAAATCAATATGTATTATATAGGGATTATGAAACATCATGTAAAAAAACAAATCACTTTATCCTGAGCAAATGCATAAGGAGATAGTATGTTGATTGTTACATTAGACAAAGTGTTGTCCCATATTGCTTAGCACCTTTTGAGACAGTCTCATATAGAATAAGGTATGCAATAACTGTTGAATACACAAATTGTCGCATGTAACACAATGAAATTCTGTAACCCAAAAGTTCCATAGCAATATGGTAACAGTTGTGTCATATAACTAGATTGGTTTGGTGTATTGGGGGTATTTATAACCTAGCAACATTTAAGGTCATGGAAAGGTTACCAGCTTGTGACAGAACCCACTCAAAGTAACTGCACTGGTTGTAATTTTATAGTGCTGCCCCATGACAGGCAGGGTGCTCGGCGTGCAGGCCTTGCCCTAATCAATGTGGCGGGATTAAACCGGAATCAATGTCTGACATGAAAGGGAGGTCATGCACTACATAGCTAAGGCATAAAATACATGACAATCGAACCAAGACAGTTTAGAAATGCAATTATAGTTCATTAGTTCATATGAAGACTTCAGGTGAAAGACGACGTAAACGCCAATCCAAAAATGTGATTAAAATAAAAGATCTTTACCTGAAAATAATTGTTATTCTCACTAATTCCACTTTTCTTGTGATGTCATAATTAGTGAGCAATGAACAAAAAAGTAGTAATGTAAAACAAACAAAATTAAAAAGGTTCTTGAGAGTTTGATTCTAATGAGTATCCCAGTTTTTCGATTGGTACTTACGAGATTTTGCGCCTCAACTCAATCATAATCTTATCAACATAATCTTATCAACATAATCATAATCATAACATATTTAACCGTACATCATCAATCATGGTAATAATCATAAGTCAATTTTTTATTTAGTCAATTGTTTGTTTTATAGTTTGCGCGGGTATGTTTTGGTTTTTTTTGGGGGGTTTTGTTGTTGTTTTTTTTGGGTCGGTGGTCAGTGGGCGGGTGGCTAAGCAGGAGAGTCCTGGGAACATTGTTGTTTGTTTGTTGTTGTTTTACGTCCTAGCAACATCTAAGGTCATATCAGTCCGGGTACCGAATTGTGACAGTGCGCACTCAAGGCAACATTATAGTGCTGCCCCACAGGGAAATCCGGCCGCCAGCACCATGACCTGATATCCCACTCAGTCACATTATCCTGACACTGAGCGAACCAGTCCTTGCCCTATCCTTGTAATGCCGAGCACCAGCCTAGGAAGCAACAAGTATCAATTTTTAAGTCATCGGTTTGACGCGACCAGGGTTCGAACCCACAAACTCATGGTTTCGGATCCCCCGATATCCCAAAACAAGAGACGGACGCTCAACTCATTCGGCTACCCCGTCTGGTCGTGCTGGGAACAAGGTAAAAGGGTGTCGGTGAGGGGTGGGAGGGGAGGTGATTGGCCGGTGAGTGTTGAATGTGGTCCAATCAGGGAAGTGCATGGTGGCCGCTGAGTGGCAGGTGGGAGGGGCTGCTTCACTGTTCTCTACACCCCCAGCAATGACAGCAAGTGAACCCCATCTGCTCATTTAACCCAACAAGCCATCCACAGTGTGTCAGTGGCGCTGCCATTTCCCTCCACTACATTATTCCGCATCTCTCCAGGGATGTCTTGCAAAGCCTGCACTTTTGAGCCAATATGCAATGGCTACAAACAAAATGACGGACGGCGGTAGTTTTAACATCATCATCTGAGTGTGAGATGTGGGTGTGGGATGGAAGAGCACAGAAGATTTTGTATTCCCTGGAGGTACTTGATTTGATTGTCCACAAGAGAAGATGGTTGGAGTTGTTGATCAGCTTGACACCTATCCCATGCTAGTCACTTTGGCTGCTCAGCACCAGGACTGGCCCTAGGTTTGCTGGCGCCATGGGAAATCTGAATGTTGACGCCCTTACAACTATAATTTTTTAATAATCTATAATCAAACTGAATATGAATGATGACAAATTAGCGTTACAGTATTCATGGCACAAAAGAAAAGGAAAATGAATTAAAAATTTAATAGGAATAAGTTTAAAGCGATTAAATTATATTTGCTGCACGCCTGGAATGTGATGCCCAAGGGGACTGCCCAAGTTGTCGGTACCTTCAGCTAGCCCTGCTCAGCACACAGGAGGATGAAGGACGAGGAAGCTTCAGATTCCCTGTGTCTGGACGCAAGGCACCGCCTGCTGCCTGCTGCCTGCTGCTTGCTGCAGACGGCCAAGCGCTAGCTAATACTTGTTAGTTGATTGGTTGTTGGAGTTTATGTCCTGGCAACATATAAGGTCATAGCAGGACTGGTACCGACTTGTGACAGTGGACACTCAAGGCCACTTTATAGTGCTGCCCCACTGGGAGACCAGGCCACCAGTACCATGACCCAATATCCCACTCACTCATATTTTCCTGAGACTGAGATAACCAGTCCTTGCCTTTTCCTAATAATGCTGAGTGCCTGTCTGGGAAGTGACAAGTATCAATTTAGTAAGTAATTGGTTTGACTCGAATTGAACTCCTTACCTTCCACATGGGCTGTACCGATTCGGCCACCGCGTCCGGTGTTATTATTTATTTGTACTAATAGGCATCAATGCGGGTTTCCCCCGAGTGTGACCTGCACAGCAAGCCTCATGGTGGAATGGCAGTGTAAGAATCAAGGGACACCACACAAGGCACGAAACGGAATCGTCCCCTCAAAATTGTACCCCTCCCGCGCAGCGATTCTATTTCGAAATAAAATCGTCTCTGAAGATTTTATTTCGAAATAAAACACTCCTCTCCCCTCCCTTCCCATCCCCCTCCTTCCCTCCGCTCACCTCCCTTCTCTCGTCCGTCTCCACCTCCCTCCTCCTTCACCTCACACCTCCCCTCTTCACATCCCCACCCACGATCACCTCCCTCCCACCTCCTTATCCCTACGCCCTTATCCCCCCTCCCACCTCCCTCCCCCATCTGATCCTCCACTCCGAACCACCTCCTATGTCCTTCCCCCTTATTCGCTCCTCGCTCCTCCCTCCCACCATCTGATCCCCTCCCACCCCACCTCCTCATTTCCTACCCCCTTATTCCCTCCCTCTCACCTCCCTCCCGCATCTGATCCCTCCACTCCCACCCACCTCTCATTGCCTACCCCTCATCCCTCCACCATTGGGCATTCCCACCTCTGGGATTCCCTCCCTCCCACCTCCCACCATCTGATCCCTCCACTCCCACCCACTCCTCTTGCCTACCCCCTTATCCCTCCCTCCCCTCATTCCTCACCTCTCATCTCCTCTCTCGATATAGTGTATTGTGAATGGTAGACAGAAGGTGAACACTTTTGTCTCTCTTTTTTTGTTGTTGGTACATTAGTGTCCCAAGCAGGGGAAATCCCATCGCGACAATGGTCTTCCCATCCATGCTGGTCGATAGAAAGCCGAGCCAGAGTTTTTAACCTCCCACACCACATAGACATGTATGAGAGCAACCGGCCTTGATGACGCGTAAGTTATACACAGCGGTGAAATCAAATTGCAGGGTGGGGGCCGGAATCGAACCTCCCGACCGTCAGATTAGGAGTCTGACCTAGAAAAAAGTCAGACACTCTAACCACTCCGCCACAGAGAACTCTCTCTCCCTTCAATAAAAACCACCATTCTCCTCCCGTTCCAGCCCCTCCTCCCGCCACCCTACTCCAGCAACCTGCCTCTCTCCGTTCTCCTGTCCATAACCCAACCACCCTCCTGCTCCCTCCTCTCCCACCTCAACCATATCCTCCACCACCCTCTATTTTATTTCAAACAGGATTTTTGGGCGATTCTATTTCAATGGGGTTTATTTCGAAATGGAATCGTCGGCAAGGGGGAGACAATTTTGAGGATGCCATTCTCTTTCGTGACACCGATCCCAGCGCCTGTTCCGTTTACAATTACAGTCATTCCACCTAGCGGAGGGATCGGCCGACCGACTATCACCTCCCATCACTTTATGCCCGGCAGACACCTCCCGTATACGACCTAAAACTGCCCGTTTCGCGATTAAGTTTTAGGTTTAGTCGTTAAGTGTGCGCCCCCGTAGCACACCAGAGCATTGCGATTCGCGACTTAAAACTCAGTTTTAGTGCTTAAAACGTGAATCGCAAGACATTCGAAAAATGAATCGGCCAGTTTTACGTCGCAAAATGGGACGGGTCGGGTTGTGAAGCACAGTCAGTTTTAGCGCGTGAATCGTATACGGGAAGTGTGTGCCGGGCATTAGACTGCTAGAATCCGACTCCGGTGTTTCCTCCATTATTAGTGTCTCTGACCTCTCAGGCAAAGAGCCACCTACAGATGGGGAGGCGCGGGTAGGGTGATTGCATCCGGGACCCTGGATAGACTGATGGTTGTGACACTAGCATAGCTTCCAACATTTGAAAATGGGAAAGAGTAATGATTTTCGCATGAATCGCGGACTATGGTCCATATATATATTTCAATAGTTGTTTGTGTTTAATAATACTAAAACATCATAGGAATGTGATATAATTACATGTTGTGTTCCCAAACTGTTAAAAAAAAAACACTTGAAGCTCGTAAAAGAAATGTCAAGTATATATATATATATATATATTTTTGCAATCTACAAACAGTTACAAGCCATAAACAAGAAGCAAGAAAACTAAAATTATTACTCAAACTAAACTCCAAAGATTTGAAGCAAATTGGTATAGTGCTGTCCAGTGGTGAAAACAAGTATTAACACACTTATCTGTTATGAGTAACGTAAATTAATCCATCACACACACATATTTATTATTTAAAAAATGTATATGATATATAAGTGTGGAAAAACGTGAATTTCCATAATTAGAAACACGAACACAGCAAATATAGTTATGGCTCTTCATTACAATTGTAGTTCTTTCATCAGTACAGTCTCTTAGGTAGTTATGTGATGTCGATGAGGCTTAGGCACGCTTATAACCCTATATCCCCTTCTCATTGTGGGGTGGGTGGGATGGAAATTTAAGGCAGTTGTTGTCCGCGTGCCTCCCATATCGAAAGTGAAATATCTAAAGCTAGCAGTCGCTTTGATAGCCGAGATTTTTTGGCCGAAAGGCAGCGTATTTTAGTTCAGAAATCCGATATCGGTGGAGGCGCAGTCGCCTTGTTTACTGGGCGATTGTACGGCGGAAGTGCCGAAAAACCCACTAGTCGGCGTTAATGGCATATAGTTCAGGTTAGTTCAGTAAGGAGCCACTAGTCGGTGACATATCGGAGCGGCCTTAGTTATTGGCGCATGGCTGTATTCGCGCGTCCAATTACTTGCGATGCCTTAGCATCAATGACAATGTTCCAGTACACGGGCGTAATTGCGAAATGAATGGCAGAAAATCGTAATGATTCCGCAGAAATCGTAATGGTTGGCAGCTCTGCACTAGCGCCGGAATGGTAAGGACTGAAGTAATGTGGGTTTGAATCCTGGGCACAACATTTCCCATTTGGCTCGTCCCCATGACATAGGCAGCGGAGCATGGTCAGGGGGGGGGGGAGTAGATAAAGGATTCACCCGGTACTTGTAGTACACGGGTGAAGGACAACGTAGTCTAAATACTGCCGAAAATAGGATTAGTATGGAACATGAACTAGAAACTGTGGCTCCAGTATCAAATGGCTACTTATATCGGCACAGATTTGGTGAAATGGGAGAGAATGCAAAAAGACAAGATGGCGGCCACAGAACGCCGTCGATTTCACTTTTAAATCTTATTAAACTAGATATTATATTATATTTTTCAACTCAAAGGTAGCGGGCTATCAATAAGATATATGTAAAGAATAATTGTTGCTTCTTAGATTGTAAAATTAGGCTCTCAATTCTTTGACCCGCATTTTCGACAGCTTTTACAAAGGGTTGGTTTGCACCCCTACTGCAGCAGTACGGGGTGAATCTTGTTTCTAGGGGGGGAGGGGTCAGTGATTTAAAAAAAAAATGGTTAGCTTCCTGATGGACCAATCACCACTACAACAAAAAATATGACAGTTTCCGGTTAATTTATTCAAAGGGGATTTCATCTGATAATCTCTTTGAATATTCACAATTATTAGGAGAACCCATATCCGTTCGCTTAACACATGCCAAAAGAAGGTGTTCGGCATTGTGCATGTTGGCCCGAGGCTAACATGGGTAATTTGCTCACTAGGTTGGTCCATTTTTAGCCCTCTTCGGACCGTCCTGTCCGCTTCCCCTCACTCTGCCCTCACCGCTGCGACTGTGCACAGCGATTTCGCACATCGCATACCGTGTTGTGACTGCTGCTCGCTGGCTAATCATCTTCCTCAAATTTTAGCACTCTTGTTATAGACATGCCCACAATTACAAAATTTAATCTTAGCAGTAAATGTCGTTATTTGTTCTTGTTTTACGTCCTAGCAACACCTAATGCCTGGTACACACCTACCGTATACGATTCGCGCACTAAAACTCGCGACTCGACCCGACCCGCTTAAAACTGAAAAAGTAATCTGGTAGTCACTTCATCAATGAGTCCACATGTACTGAAATTTAAAGATATTCTCGTCTCTCGAGGCGGTCTCCAAGTCCAAGTCACCTCCACAAAAACACGTCCAGCTTCCTCATGCCCTGTCCGTTTCTTCCTCCCGCCGCTTCCTGGCTCCCCTTGCTGCCCAGTCAAAGTGTGGATGCGTTATATACGCACCGTGGCCCCGAACCCTGCTGACCCTGCATTCCTCCTTCCATCATCCCATCCCTTGACTGCTAAGCTGCTGACTAAGACGCTCTGGGAGGCTTCGGAGCCTTTCTTATCGACACGAGTGGTAACTCTCCATAGCCTGCCACTACCAGCACTGGGGCCAAATGTATGAGGGCGGGTTAGCGGTCATAACCCGAGCGTAGTCGGGAATTCCCCGGTTAGAGGGCAAAAGTGACAATGTATGTGGACGGGTTAGGCAAACCCCTCGAGGGTTAACGTGGCCCACACTAACCCCAACTTGTAGGTGGTTTATCGTGGGTGTTACGCGCGGATTCAACGAGAAAGGAGGTGGTGGTGGTGGTGGTGGAGGTGGAGGTGGAGGTGGAGGTGAAGGTGGAGGTGGAGGTGGAGGTGGAGGTCCCTCCCGACTCCTACGACGCTCGCCGGGTACATTCCCAGAGGGGTGCCCCAAATCTATAAATAACGCACAGGTTAGCTAACAAGTGCGCGCTTGGCACACATACATTCCACGTGACACATATACCAACACCGACAATAGCTACCCCGTCGGCCGCCCTTAACTCCGGCGAAGATAACCGGTGGCTCATACATTTGGCCCCAGGGCCCGTATTCATGTAGTGATGCCAGACGTAGCCGGTGCTACATGCTAGCTCTGGGGTAGCTATCCGCGGCTAGCGGCGGGTTGGAGAAATAGGTCAAGTCGTATTCACCAATGTCCAAGCCGCCGCTGATAGCTAACCATGAGTTTATTTATAGATTTGGGAATTCCCTCGATTTGATAATATGAATAATGCCGCCAATGCGGCGGCGCCGTTAATATTGGTTCGAATTTAGGGTTAAATTGATCAAATATCACATTTAGGATATGTAATTCTGTCAAATATGATAGCATTGAATAGATTTGGGCCTAATATATTGCCGCCGATTCAGCGGCGGCGGCGATTTGTTTTGTTTACATTAGTTGATTCGACAGTATGACTATCGCCGCCAAGGCAGCGGCGGCGTTAATATTGCTTCGAATTTAGGGTTAATTTCATGAAATTTCACTTATTGCGTATGTAATTCTGTTAAATATGATAGCATTGAATAGATTTGGGCTGATTCGGCGGCAGCGGCGGCGATGTTTGTTTTGTTGATATGCGACAGTATGGATATCGCCGTCGAAGCGGCGGCGGCGATTTGTTTAGTTTACATTCGTCAATTCGACAATATTAATCTCTCCACCGATGCGGTGGCAGTGTTAATATCGGTTCGAATTTAGAGTTAATTTTTATCAAATTTCACTTATTGAGTATGTAATTCTGTTAAATATGATAGCATTGAATAGATTTGGCTCTAATATATCGGTGGCCGGCACAATAACCGGCGCGGTTTGCAGTTAAACTTGATTTGAAACTGGGGTAGCTTAGCCTAGGCTACGGTCTGCGGTTAGCGCTCACACTGGCACATGAATGCGTTTTTTCCACCGTTAGCCGTGTGGGGCTACCATAGCCGCGGTTAAGGCACTGGCACCAGCACATGAATACGGGCCCTGATGTCTGCAGGCACCTGGGAGAGCCGAGCTCTCCACCCCTAACTGACCCATCTCGAAATCAAGGATGCTCCATCAGCGCTCGCTCATATGTTGGGTGAGCGCTGATTTTCTGAGCTGTGACATCTTCCTCTCCTGTAACAAGAACTCTCATTACTGGTAGTGCATTCCAGTCAGCGCTTGATACTTGGCCCTGGTTCATGCTTGATAGACCTACATAGGTTGCCGACTTGTTTTCTATTAAATTTCTATTTAAACCTATATCTGTCTCTGTCTTTCATCCGAGTGTAGCGAATTACTACGATAGGGCAAGGACTGGTTGGTTAAGTGTCAGGATAATGTGACTGAATGTGATATCAGGTTGGTGGCCTAGTCTCCCAGTGGGGAAGCACTATAAAGTCCCATGAGTGCGCACTGTCAGAAGTCAGTACCCATCCTGATATGACCTTAGATGTTGCCAGGATGTAAAACTTCAACAACAACCCAACCAACAATGGCAAATTGACCTATGTTGAAAGACTTCCGGTGTGGGCTAACTGTGTGTGTGGTGAGCAGCTCATGGTTGGTGGAAGATTGGCTCAGTATTCCCTACATAATGAGCTCTGATTGGCACCTTCATCCCAACAAGCTTTGTCATTAGCTCAAGTGGGGCTGAACTGTGCTCAATCATCCAGTCTCCATTCACTGGATATATGGGTCGTTCTCAGAAACTGTATACAGTATAACCCCGTTAAACCATATAAAAATGTTGGTTAAGGCAAAGTCAGTTAATCCAAATTATTGGTTAATCCAAACAAAATTGTCAGACCCCAGGCCACTTCCGGTACGGTAAAACCAAACTTTCATGTGGTTATAAGGTCATCTGAGACCACACCACCTTTTTTATATGATAAACGGTAGTATTTTGCTGGGCCGCCCAAAAAAGTTTGGATTAACCAATCATTTGGTTTAACTGAGCCTGGTTTAATGGGGTTATACTGTATATACATTAAAAAAATGATAATCAAAGTGTCCGCATACATTGTATATTACATTCATAATGCACCCACGTTTTTGCCAAAGCCAAGTCAAAGTCGAAGCCAAAGCTCGGTTAAACCAATGATCGGTTAATCCAAACAAAGTCTAGGGTCCCTTCAAGTTTAGTTTAATGGGGTTATACTGTACTACTTTTATGACATGGAAACCAAAAGTGAAATGTTCCCAATAATAGCAGAAAACATTCCAAATAATAGAATCCATATTCATATGAAGCTTTATATGTTGTGGGTATTTCAGACTTGAAAAAAGAAATTCACTTTTTGATTTTGCAATTGAATAGAACCTGTTACTGCAGAAGCCTATGGTGTCAGATTGTTGGTGTGCTTGCCAACATTAATTGTGCATGGTTGCATTTAAAATAATTATCTAAAAAATTACCCATTTAAAATAAGAGTTCCTTCAAGCTAAAGTAAGGTAGATTATAATGATCGACCTGATATATTTATCCCAGAAAATGACAGAAACTCAAAACCATGGGGGTCCCAGCATGCATCACCCTAAACAGTGCTTGCGCAAGGCTTGATATTCCACTCGCTCGGTGTATATATGGACATATACATACAGATACATATTGATACATAAGCATATATACTCATATAGACACATATATGTATATATTCGTATATACATATATATATATGTATATATACATATATGAATATACATATGTGTATATACATATATATATACATATATATATATACACATAAAATAAAATATAAAATAAGAATACAAAGTGTCTATATATCATATATATATATGCATATGAATCAATATGTATATGTATCTATCTATATGTATCTATATGTATATGTCCACATATATACTTAATTATGTGCATATATGAATCTGTGTGTATATGCATATATATATGTATATAAAGATAATTATGTGTATAAATGTATCTACATATATAGGCCTACATATGATATTTATGTCGATATACACATAGGCATATGTCCATATATACCTAGATATAATTAAATATGTATATGTACACATATATATATATATATATATATATACATATACAGAGAGATACGATATTTGCAGATAAACACAGTATTATCCACACACACAACATATAAACATGATACTTGATAGTGCATATCAGGAATCAGGACGGTTACCAGCAAACACTCTCCAATAACAGGTTTGGTGTTACATGTACGCTGTGTAAATACTGAAGTTCTGCTTGGAGAGTGTGCTCCACTCCGGTAGAGCGATGCCATGGGATGTCATCATTAGTGGCATACGAAGCTGGTAGTGATCAGGACGGTTACCAGCGAACACTCTCCAATACCCTGTTTGGTGTTACATGTCCGCTGAGTAAACACTGAAGTTGTGCTTGGAGAGTGTGCTCCGCTCGGGTAGAGCGATACCATGGGATGTTATCATTAGTGGCATACGAAGCTGGTAGTGATCAGGACGGTTACCAGCGAACACTCTCCAATACCAGCTTTGGTGTTACATGTATGCTGTGTAAATACTGAAGTTCTGCTTGGAGAGTGTGCTCTGCTCCGGTAGAGCGATACCGTGGGATGTAATCATTAGTGGCATGTGAAGCTGGTAGTGATCAGGACGGTTACCAGTGAACACTCTCCAATACCAGCTTTGGTGTTACATGTATGCTGTGTAAATACTGAAGTTCTGCTTGGAGAGTGTGTTCGCTCCGGTAGAGCGATACCGTGGGATGTAATCATTAGTGCCATACGAAGCTGGTAGTAATCATCAACAATGGCTTATCAACAATTCCCCGTTACCTGGTTACCGGACGCGGTGGCCGAATCGGTAGAGCGCAGGCCTCCCGTGTGGGAGATTGGGAGTTCAGGTTCCCGGTCGAGTCAAACCAATGACTTATTGAAATTGATACTTGTCATTACCTAGCCTGGCGCTTGGCATTAATAGGATCGGGCAAAGGACTGGTTAGTGTCAGGATAATATGACTGAGTGGGATATTAGGTCATGGTGCTTGTGGCCTGGTCTCCCAGTGGGGAAGCACTATGAAGTCACCATGAGTGTGCACTGGCCCAAATCAGTACCCGTCCTGATGATATGACCTTAAATGTTGATGTGACGTAAAACTCCAACAAGCAACAACCAATCGTTGTGGTGGCTGCGACAAAGGAATCAGCAGTGGCCGTATACATGTACACAGACATGATCGAAGCCGCTGCCTACTTGGGTTTTAGCCCTATCAAGTATCAGCATTACCAGCAAAGTGGGCCGGTGTTGTGGTTTCCGAGGCAACACCGGTTTGCCAGGGACACATCCATTCAAATGCATTGTTAATGGCCGTGAGCAAATCTTCATACAGAAGAAGTCAAATATCTCTCAAATTACACCAGCTAGAAACAAATCGCTTGGTACACATATAGAAAACATATTTACCATAAAGACTATATTAAATTTATAAGATTAGGGTTCTTGATTTCTATTATTTTTGAATAAAATGAACATTTTGCACTGCGCATACCGTCAAACTCAAGGCATTGTCAATGGTCGTGAGCAATGTTCATACAGAAAATACAGAAGAAGTCAAATATCTCTCAAATTACACAATCTAGAAACAAATCGTTCGGTACACATATAGAAAACATCTTGACCAAAAACATTATGTTAAATTTATAAGGTTAGTGATGATGCTGTTCGATTTTGACGCATTTGCAGAAGCGACGTGTCCCTGTCAAACTGGTATCCCTGGGAAACCACAACACCGGTACCGCCCACCCACAACCTCGAACATCTTGCACACATCAAATGACTGTCCGTATTGCTGACAACAAACTCGCCGAAACTTGACTGCCATCACTTTCGGTCGCCTCCACCTGATGCCGCACCAACAACACTTCATTCGGTCTCCCAACTTTGCCACCCAGTCATCCCTACGCACAAAAAGTCATTCAAACTGGCACCTGAGGCTTCTCAGGCTCTCAATGTATCATGGGGGCTTTCAGCTGCATCGTAGGTGGCGCTGTGGGTGGAGGCAGGGAGGAGCCTCACAGTGTGGACGGGGACGTCTGAATGCCCTTTAGATAAAAAAAAAAGAGAAAAAAAGAAGAAAAAGATTCACACCCTTTCCAGAGATTGTTTGAATGAAAATCCTACTTAAATCCGAGCAATAACTAATTCGGTAGCAATTAACTGTGGATGGGGTGGCTTCAGTGCGCAGTGTATATATATATTTCTATAAGCTATATATTTCAAATTGTTCCGTGAATGACACTACGGCAACAATATCAAAGCACCGGAAATGGGACAGGTGTCTGCATCACCCAGCTCCGCAGCAGAAATTCAGACGTACACGATTCGTTCAATATTAAATAAGAAATAAACAAGCAGTGGCAGAATAAATAATAATAATAATAATAATAATAATAATAAAGCAGGCACCGCCAATTTATATTCATATAATAATTTATATTACAAATATATATTTTTTTAAATTGTCGTAAAGTTGAGAAATTGAAAAAGAAATTGGTAATGCAAAAAAAAAAAAAAAAGGTGGTTTCAGAAACCTCTTGATTCGACTTTTAACTTGTCTTCAAGGGTTACAGTATTTTCTGAATTCTTCAATCAAAAATGGCGGGCTATGATAAATAAGCATTTGATCTATATATTTAGTCCATTAGATTATGTTATTTCCATAACCCAGCTTCCCAAAACTTTTTTTCTAATGAATTGTTCAGCAGCCATGACCCAGACTTGTTGGCCGAATGAGTTGAACGTCCGTCTCCCGTATAGGTAGATCGCGGGATTCGAACCCTGGTCGAGTCAAACCAATGACTTAAAACTTGATATGTGTCGCTTCCTAACCAGGCACTCGGCATTATTAGGATAGGGCAAGGACTGGTTGGGTCAATGTCAGGATAATGTGACCGAGTGGGATATCAGGTAATGGTGCTGGCAGTCTGGCAGACTAAAAAGTTGCCATGTGTGCACACTGTCACAAGTCGGTACCCGTCCTGATATGACCTTAGATGTTGCCAAGACGTAAAACTCCAACCAACCAACCAATCAGCAGTCATGTCCTGGAGACAGTGCTATGGGAGTACCCAAATGCTCTTGCACTTTTGGTGCTCTACATAATTTTACGTCAGGATATAATACAAGAAGCAGCAGCTTTCATGTATTCATTTATCAAATATCTTGCAGACAGTGGTGGTCCTAAGTTCACTCCGACTAGATTGTCCACCTCGAGGTCCCCTCAGTTGTTCCCAGGAGGTAAAACCCCACAACCAATCACTCCTTCGTGGCCTGTATGCATCAGCAGCTGATCAGTAGTGAGGTGCACTAAACTCCCCCCATGGAAAATGCCACATACACAGTTAGACTTAGGCGTGGGTAGGGTGATTGCATCAGGGAGCCTAGGTAGCCTAATGGTTAGTACGCCGGCTCTGGAATGGCAGTGAGCTCGAGTCCTCCTCTCGGTGCAATGTTTCCCATTTGCAACCCCCTCCATCCTACCCCCCGCCCCCCCCCCCCTCCCCCCATCCCAATGACACTACCTTGCATATGGATAGTTTGCCAGGTCACGTGTCAGAACATGTGACAGCATCTGTCTCTCAGCAAGCGCAGCTTATGTCCATCTCTCTCATCCCTTCCCTGGTCCCCACTCAGTCTGGTCCCCTTGTGTCAAGTGAAGCACTACAGAATAATGGTTGGGTCATAGGTGGCACAGGAAATGCCATAGCATTATCTGCTTCCGCTAAATATGATCTATGTCACTGTAGTAATATATTTCAGGCACAAGTTGCTAAGATTATATATTACACATATTATATTATATTATATTGTGTCGTGTATACGTAGTATGTGAGCATAAAGACGCAGAAGGGAATTACTTTTATTATAATTGTGATTGTTATTATTATTGTTTTGTATATTGCCACCTCCTTGCCATTATAGAGATTGTATATTATAGAGATTGTATATTATAGAGATTGTATATAATAGAGATCGTATATTATACAGATTGTATATTATTGAGATTGTATATTATAGAGATTGTATATTATAGAGATCGTATATTATACAGATTGTATATTATAGAGATCGTATATTATACAGATTGTATATTATACAGATTGTATATCATACAGTTTGTATCTTATACAGTTTGTATATTATACAGAGTGTATATTATACAGATTGTATATTATACAGATTGTATATTATACAGATTGCATATTATTATGTATTATACAGATTGTATATTATATAGATTGTATATTATACAGATTGTATCTTATACAGATTGTATATTATAGAGAAGATATATTATACAGATTATATTATATATCCTATATTATCTCATATGTTGTAGATTATATAATTTATTATAGAAATAATGCTATATATTATAGAGATTGAACTAGAGATAAAATTATATATTCTAGCGATTATCTTATATATTAAAGAGATTATACTTTATAATATATATTATATGAATTTTATTATAGAGATTATATTATGTAATATATATTAGACACCATACAGAGTATATTAGAGTATATGTGATAGAGATTATATACTTACACTTACAGGTTCACAATCCCTTCTCCAAAATTATCAAATTTGACAAGCTACAAAAACCAAAGGTTTTTGTACAGTATATAAATAAACTGCAAACCTATGTATGATCTATATTTTCCCCATTTATTGTGAATATCTACAGTATCAATATTTAATTACTACATTTATTCCGAAATCCGGGGAGAATAAATCAGAATTCTGAAATACAAGGGTGGTTGATGTATGGAACTCCCAACATCTCCCGACCAGCCACTGCAGGGACAAATAGTTTTGCGCCTGTCTTGACATGTTCTTACCGGTGTGAAACCTCTATTTGCTCCCCGAGAGAGTGCCGCTGGTAACTTGCAAAAGCCAGCAGCACTTCAACACTTTTGCAGGCAGCTTTCATGAAATGTAACAGCTCCTAAGGAAGTACGGATGCCCAGAGAAGTTCACAACTATGATCGAGGCTCTACATACAGGAATGATGGCGAACGTTAGTGCTGGAGGGGAAGTTTCGGAATCGTTCGGGGTTACCAATGGGGTCAAGCAAGGTTGTGTACTGGCCCCCACGCTCTTCTCCATCTTCCTATCAGCAATGCTAGACGAGGCCTTCCGAGACATGGGGGATGGCATCTATATACAGTCCAGACAGAGCGCTGACCTATTCAATGTCGCACACTTCAGAGCGAAGACCAAGACTACTCAGATACTGGTGAGAGAGCTACTATTCGCAGATGACAGTGCACTGGTTGCCCACTCTGCTGAAGAGACCCAGAAAATAGTGGACGCTTTCTCCGATGCATCAAAGAAGTTTGGCCTGAAAATTAACATCAAGAAGACGGAGGTGCTGTACCAACCCAACTCTGCAAGAACCCCAGAGGAGGATATCATGGTTGACGGAAACAAGCTGAACTCTGTTCCGGAATTCACCTATCTCGGAAGCACTATATCAAGTGATGGACGCATTGATGCTGAGATACAGAGGAGGATGGCCAAGGCTAGCGCATCTTTCGGCCGACTACGCCAGAGACTCTGGAACAACCACCATGTGTCCATTCGGGTCAAAGGTAAGATCTACCGCGCAATTGTGATATCCACCCTACTATATGGAGCCGAGACCTGGACAGTGTACAGACGGCAGGTGAAAAAGCTGCATGCCTTCATGATGCGACATCTGTGTTCAATCATGAGGCTAACCTGGAAGGACAAAGTGACGAATAAGGAAATACTCGAACAGATGGGGCTGCCCTCTATGGAAGATCTTCTGATCAAAAAGAATCTCTGGTGGACTGGACACCTCATGAGGATGTCATCAGACAGGCTACCAAAGCAGATCCTTTATTCTCAACTGTCTTCTGGCTACAGAAAGAGAGGGCGCCCCCGTCTCCGGTTCAGGGATACCATCAAGAGAAACCTGAAGCTGAGAGACATTAAGACCGACTCATGGACGCAACTCTCACAGCAGAGAGCTAAATGGAGAGCGGCAGTCAAGTAATGAAAGCAGTCTTTGTCGCATCGCGACCGACAGCATGATGATGATGATGATGATTATATTACACATTATATTTCAGTTGGTTTTACATACATCATATGACATTTAAGTGCAAGACACCAATGCTTCAGGAGATGAAAGCGATCTCTTCTTGGTGGTGTGACCTATAGTGCGCATCTGAATGGTGATGGATGGGTGTCTCAGCTGGTAAACCAAGCAGCACTCAGCAGTCTCCAGACAGATCCATATCCAAGCTCCTCACGGACGCCAATAGACTACATCACGGTTCCGACTGCGAATGCGCTGAAAACGGCACCGGGAGCAAAGCAAAAGCGTACGGCCATTGAGTTTGCCGACACGCGTAGGGCAAAACTGGCATTTTATTCAAAATAAATAGAAATCCATAACAATTTGGCACAAACATGGACGGAAGGATGCAATATAATAACATAATGAATATGTTTAAGGTACAACTCTCCATAATTAAGCATTTTGAGCTAAGAAACATACAATTTCAGTCACTTTACAGGCTGATGTTTACATCACCATTGATTAGCCAGAAGTAATTCTTGTTCTAAATATTAAAATGTAAAATGTGTCAACAAAAACTTGTTTCAAAGAAATATATAACCAATATTTGATTAACCCTGCTCATTTTCTATTTCTACATATGTCATTAACCATATGATATAAATAAAAACATGAATAAAATAAATAAAACTGACTCTATCTATGGCTCTAACACTAGTCTGAGTACCTAGATTTGTCTAAATCTAAATGTACATGGCATAAGATGTGCTGATTATATTGATGTAAATGCAATGCTGGATAAAAGATTAATATCGTAATTTATTATATATATTTTTTTAGTTGTTTCAAACAAGAGCTGAGATGAGCTGAAACTAGCACATTTCATAGCTACACCCTGTGCCATGTGCTTCTCGTGGCTTTGTTTTGCTCTGACGCATCCCACAATGCACCTCTATGCTGGAACAGTGATGTAGTCTATTACAAGCTTGTCCACAGTTCAGCAAGGATGGGTGGAGCCTGCTGCCAAAAGAAAATTTACCAAATTGTTAAATTTTAATAAGAAATAACCAAGTTGCATCAAATGAAGTAAGGTCAAAAAGAAATATATTGGTTATCGTCACCGCTCGTGCCTGCAATATCTCCCGCCCTTGAATATTATTTTTTTTAAACATATTTGTTAACTATTAAAAAAATGTGTCGGGCTAACAGCAATTAAACTTTTGCTAGCACAAAATCTGTGCAATATAGTTACATACTATGGCGACGTCATATCCCCGACGCTATACATAACTGTGTATGGACAGCGGTAAGCACCGTAACACCATGTGCACGCACTGAAATTGATGTTTATGTAATTCCATTGAAATCATGTCAAAACCACTGAATAAAATAACAATACAAATAAAATTCGCCCGCCCGACCCTGATTCGTGTGACCAAAAGGACAATCAGTAATTTGTTGTATATATTTGGCTTATACTAATTGACGTTAAAGTTGCAGATCCTAATTGTTTTGAGTCCAGCCTATTTGTTGCTTACATCAATATATTATTTTAATATTTATCAATCTACGTTACTGCATCAATTCGACTAGATGGGATGGCCGAATGAATTGAGCATCTGTCTCCCGCTTTGGTAGATCGTGGTATTCGAACCCACGGGTTAGAACCCTAGTCGAGTGAAACCAATGTCTTAAAATTGATACTTGTCGCTTCCTAGCCATGCGCTAAGCATTATTAGGATAGGGAAAGGACTGGTTGGCTCAATGTCAGGATAAAATGACTGAGTGGGATATCCTATCATGGTGCTGGCGGCCAGGTCTCCCAGTGGGGTGGCACTATAAAGTCGCCATGAGTGCGCACTGTCACAAGTCAGGACATGTCCTGAGATGACCATATATATTGCTAGGACGTAAAACACCAACAACTACCCAACCAATTGCATCAATCCAGGAAAACTGGTGCAGTGTACATGCCAGACACAAGAGGAACACATGACTGATGGAAGTAGTAGCACACATAGTGCACAGTGTCAATGTGGCGCACTGATGGGGTCGCAGAGGGGCCCGCCTGTCTGCACACAGGAGTGTGGCTGGTGGGGTTACCATGGTTACTAATTAGGACAGGATGTGGGTGACCAGCGCAAACACTATCTGTAGGTAGGGGTGTCAAACGGTCGGGGAGCAGGTGAACACACAGGCAGGAAGTGGTATTTTATCTCATGTAAAATATTTGCTAAATCTATTTCACTGCAATCTAGATTTAAAAGAAATGCATGGCAAGAACCCTACTGGGTTTGTGCATCACGAAGCAAGGTACAACATATATTTAAAGATTGTGGTGTTCTCTGTGGCGGAGTGGTTAGAGTGTCTGACTTTTTTCTAGGTCGGACTCCTAATCTGAAGGTCAGTGGTTCAATTCCCCGTGCCCCATCTCTGCCAATTTTGATTCCCACCGCTGTGTATAACTTACAGCGTCATCAAAGGCAGGTTGCTCTCATATCATGTCTATGTGGTGTGAGAGGTTAAAAATCCCTTGGGTCGGTAAAAGTGTAGGCTGGGGCTTTCTATCGACAAACTGTTTAATGGTGAAAACAAGTTTATTCAGACTTATCCATGGTAGGAAGTATAAATCTTCAAGAAGAAAAAAAGAGAGAACAAAAAAAAGGGTCTATACTGAAAGATAGGTTAGGCCAGGTGGGTATAGACCCTACCTTCCGGCATGTAAGCTGCAGCTGTGATCCGGCGTGCTGGGTCACAGCTGCAGGCCTTCCTGAGGCCTCAGCTGTAACCCGACAAATGTTTTCCAAAAAAGCTCTGCATGGCTTATCCATTAAGGAGCAGAACATTAGTGTTCATATTACTAATGTGAACAGTGTATTAAAATAAAATGAATGTAATTTTGCATCGATTTGTTGAGAGATAAAAGGATGAACTTGCTGGGTAGCTTATTATTGTTGGGGTTTTACTTGTGGCAACATCTAAGGTTTTTGATACTCATATTTTGGCAGATTAAAGGATAAACTTGTTTGGTAGTGGCACAAAAATAACGGGCGGATAAAATTGTCGGGTAGTGATACATAATATAATATCTGTATCGTGAGATGAAAGGATGAACTTAACAGGTAGTGGTATATAATTTAATATCTGTATCGTGAGATGAAAGGATGAACTTAACATGTAGTGGTATATAATATAATATCTGTATCGTGAGATGAAAGGATGAACTTAACAGGTAGTGGTATATAATTTAATATCTGTATCGTGAGATGAAAGGATGAACTTAACATGTAGTGGTATATAATATAATATCTGTATCGTGAGATGAAAGGATGAACTTAACCGGTAGTGGTACATAATTTAATATCTATAAGTTGAGAAATGACGTAATGAACTTGTTGAGAAGTGCTACATAGTATAGTATCTATTTGTTGAGAGATGAAAGGATGAACGTGTCGAGTAGCAGTACATAATTTCATAATATCAATATGTTGAGAGATGACAGGATGAACTTACCAGGTAGCAGCACATAATTTAATATCTATATTTAGAGAGATGATCAGATGAAATTATCAGGTAGCGGTACAAAATATACTATCTATATCTGGAGGGATGAACGGATGAACGTATCAGGCAATGGTCTATAATGTAATATCTATATATTGAGAAATGACTGGATGAACTTGTCGAGTAGTGGAACATAATTTAATAACATCGATATGTTGAAGGTTGACAGGATGAACTTGTCAGGTAGCGGTACATAGCAAAATATCTTTATGTTGAGTGATGAAAGAATGAAATTGTCAGGTCACGGTACCTAATGTAATATCTATATTTTGAGAGATGGAAGGATGAACTTGTCAGCTAGCAGTAGATAATTTAATATATATATGCTAAGAGATAAAAGGGTGAAATTGTCAGGTAGTGGTACATAATTTAATATCTATATTTTGAGAAATGGAAGGATGAACTTGTCAGCTAGCAGTAGATAATTTAATATCTATATGCTAAGAGATAAAAGGATGAAATTGTCAGGTAGTGGTACATAATTTAATATCTATATTTTGAGAAATGGAAGGATGAACTTGTCAGCTAGCAGTAGATAATTTAATATATATATGCTAAGAGATAAAAGGGTGAAATTGTCAGGTAGTGGTACATAATTTAATATCTATATTTTGAGAAATGGAAGGATGAACTTGTCAGCTAGCAGTAGATAATTTAATATATATATGCTAAGAGATAAAAGGGTGAAATTGTCAGGTAGTGGTACATAATTTAATATCTATATTTTGAGAAATGGAAGGATGAACTTGTCAGCTAGCAGTAGATAATTTAATATCTATATGCTAAGAGATAAACAGATGAAATTGTCAGGTAGTGGTACATAATTTAATATCTATATTTTGAGAAATGGAAGGATGAACTTGTCAGCTAGCAGTAGATAATTTAATATCTATATGCTAAGAGATAAAAGGATGAAATTGTCAGGTAGTGGTACATAATTTAATATCTATATTTTGAGAAATGGAAGGATGAACTTGTCAGCTAGTGGTAGATAATTTAATATCTATATGCTAAGAGATAAAACGGATGAAATTGTCGGGTAGTGGTACATAATTTAATATCAATATCTTGAGATGTGAAAGGATGAACTTGTCGGGTAGTGGTACATATTTTAATAAGATTAATATGTTGAAAGATGACAGGATGAACTTTTCAGGTAGCAGTATATAGCTTAATATCTTTATGTTGAGAGATGAAAGGATGAGCCTACTGCATAAATATATAATGAGAAGGGGGTCATCACGCAGCCGCGAGAGACCGGACGCGGTGGTTGAATCGGTAAAGCGCAGGCCTCCCATGCGGGAGACTGGGAGTTTGGTTCCCCTCAGGTTAAACCAATGACTTACAAAATTGATACTTATCACTCCCTAGTCTGGCGCCTGGCATTAATAGGATAAGGCAAGAACTGGTTAGCTCAGTGTCAGGATAATGTGACTGAGTGGGATATAGTGTCATGGTACTGGCAGCCTGATTTCCCAGTGGGGCAGCACTATAAATCACCATGACTGTGCAATGTCACAAGTCGGTGCCCGTCCTGATATGACCTTAGATATTGCCAGGACATAAAATTCCTCAACCAACTGGAGCCGCGAGTCTAAGGAACAACCAATGGCTAAGCACGACCCAAGTTAGTTTTTTTTCTACCTCTGCCTTTCTCTGTTTCAGATGTGACTGTGAGTGCAGTGACTGCATGTGCAAGTGAGCGCGTCAAGACGTACAGATGTCTGACGGACTTCTTTAATGACACCAATCAGACCGTCCCCTCAGGCCTGGAGCGCCTTCTCGGCCAGGTACCTTTACTTTTATAACAACTGGCTGCTTCTTTTTTTTTCAAAGGGAAATTAAAGTTGCGTAGTCCAATACCGGCCTGGTGGGCGAATCGGGAGAGCGCGGGCCTCGATTGCGGGAGATCGGGAGTTCGGTTCCCGGTCGAGTCAAACCAATGACTTATAAAATTGATACTTGTCACTTCCTAGCCTGGCGCTCGGTATTAATAGGATAGGGCAAGGACTGGTTAGCTCAGTGTCAGGATAATGAGACTGAGTGGGATATCTGGTCATGGTGCCGGCGGCCTGATTTCCTAGTGGAGCAGCACTATAAAGTCACCATGAGTGCACACTGTCACAAGTCGGTACCGGTCGTGATATGACCTTGGATGTTGCCAGGATGTCCAACAACCAATCAGCATAGTCCAATGGTTTTAAGCCTGTCTTTTTCTGAGATAAATATATTAGGTTGGTCATTATAATCAACCTTAACTCAAACTTCAAAGTAACTTTGTGCTAAAATGATATTTGAAGTGTAAACATGCTAAATTAATGTTGGCATGCTGCTCAAAATTCTGATTCCATAGGGTTCAGCAGTAACATGATTTATTAAAATGATTAGTAGGCCCTACATCATTCTACATAGCACCAAATACTTAATAAGTGCACCAGTGTCTTAGTTAGATATGGAGGTTCAAATCTAGATAAGTGTTCTAGTTTCGACAAGTTTATGCTTTTATCAGGCTATGCAATTCCAAGCCACCATTGCTTACATATTTTGCTGGGGTACATTAACTGATTAAGCAGAGGAAATTTCAATCATGGACAATTGGTCTTCCACATTCCACTCCTCCTTTCCCTAGCCCTATCCAAGTAATGCTGAGCACCAGGCTATATAGTGACTAAATGTTGAAGTCATTGGATTTACTTGACCATGGTTCAAATGCATGGTGTCGTATCCCATGACCTACCAAAATGGGAGAGGGGGCGCTCAACTCATTGGTCATATTGCTTCGGCAATGTGGGTAATTTGGGACCGAGACGAGAGAGATACCCCTCCCCTATACCACCCCAATTTAACCATAACTTCCCCCCTCCCCCATTTCATTCCTAGGTGGCTACTCCTTTAACTCTCGGTGGTGACACTGGTGCCATGCCGGCAGCCGCCGCTTGTACCCGGTGACCCCTCTCTGACGTCACTTCCTGCCCTGCCTCCGCCCCATCGGCACTTCTCACCCAGACGCCGGACCACCACCACCTCTTTTTCTCGCCTCTCCCTGGCTGTTCTCGAACTCACCATACACGCACAATGCCGCCCCACAAGACTACCCAATACACCATAGCGGCCGCGACCCCAGCCGCCATCAAAGACGCCGCTCCCACATGCATGCCACGGCAACGTGGCCAACCACGCTCCGTAGTAGCAAAAACGGCCACCACGCCAGCCGTAAACGATGACGACTCCAGCAGCGAAGGTGGGTCCATGGTGGCGCAGCTCTCCCTCTTGCGACAGTCTGTGACCGACTCCATCACACAGCAGGCCCAGTTCGCAAAAGACATGTCAGAACAGGTGAAGGCACTGGAGTCGGCTAAAGGCAGCAATCGCTTTAAAAGCGACTCGTCCGAAGACAGGTCCGCTCCGAAATGGAGGAGACGCACCGACCCGGACTCACCGTGATCACTGCTGATGCCACGTGGCCGCTCAACACGACCTAGGTCCACCGACTCCTGGCGCCACAAGTGCCGTAACAGCAGGACACACCATGACAGGTCCACCTCAGATGAGCGGAGCAGACGTAGGAGGAGCAGGGAAACGCGACGCATGATATCATCCTCATCTAGCGACGACGACTTGCACAACCGGGACCTGGTGGAGGCAATCATTGACTCCAACGCCGACGGGAGATCTAATAAGCAAGGTAGGAGTCACTTGATACCGCACACATACGTCATCCGCGATGAGAGGAAGGGAAAAGGCTTGGGTGAGAGTAACTGTCACGAGTATCTGGCGGCACTGTCCTGCATGCGCAAAGACCCCAGAGTGCCGCAGTCCTGGGTGAAGCGCATGCTGGAGCACCAGGACCAGATGTTCGAGATGGTGGCGGAATGGCAGTGGGACACTTGTCTGGCATGGTCGGAGAAAGTCTTCATCATGATTGACGAGCCGGCCGTGAACCCCACCACCCCGTATAAGCGACCAGAATTTAACACGGAAACAGATGGCCGTCCGTGCCACAGACGGAACTGGGACACGGACTCTGGTTTCAGCAGTTCCCACGGCATAGGCAGTCACACGTTTGCGCATGTGTGCAAATAACTACAAAAAGGCTAACCCGCATAAAGAACAACACTGCAACAACAAAAAGCGGCAGATCGAACGGAAGGCAGCGGCACCCGAGACCAACGATACATCGATGTCGGATTTTGGATAGGCGGCCACATAGTTCCCAGCACAATGCCCCGAAAGAATGGCACTGACACTAGTATCCGCGACCCGGTGGGCGGAAAATCCCATGTGAAGATGGAGCCCAGGGAATATCGGGACGGGTAGCGGCCAAGACCCAACTCAAACCGACGCGGCACCAACCGACTTTCCCGCCAATGGCACACCACGTGGGGACACGCACCACCCCCCACACCCACCGGTCAACCAACGGATGCAGGCAGCAGGGCAAGCAGCTCACCCCCCCAAACCGTCACCGCCCCCTAACGACCACCCATACCTTTACGAGCACCACGCCACCTCAGATATCACCACGGAATGACCCGCCCCCCGCCATCGGCGACACTAATGGCCATTACGCCGGCGCACACGCAGACGCTGCCACCAATGGACACTCCCGTTATGACCTGGTGATGACCAAGACGGCCGAAATCCCAGACTCAGACAAGTGCCGCCCTGTGGCGATAACCAACACCACCCCGCCCAAAACCGATAGCAGCACCGACACGCATCACCGAGACTCCAGAGCGGACCCGACTCACACACCCAAGCCGGCCATGCCAGACCTGGATCTGACAAACAGTCCCCGACCGGAACAAGCTGCCAGCCACTGCCTCCCCTGTCCTCCCACCACGCCCCCCACACCCCCTCCACCCGACCCGGGGGCCGAGCCTCACTCGTCACCACCCTCCACCCGACTCACCAACCAACGACTGGGACCCGCTCGCACCCCACACCGCCACTACCCCTTTGCACCCCCCCCCTCTACCACCGCCGACCGAGCCCCCAACCCGTACCTCTTCCATGGCCTGCGCCCGCACCACTAACGCGGTAGTGTACCTGTTGCGCCGCAAAGGACACTTTGTACTGTGCTACTTGGACGACTTTGTCGGCGCCGTGGCATCCGAGGAAGAGGCAGTCAAGGCCTATGTCGACGCCATCGAGCTGGCGGCCGACCTCGGCCTCGCCCTGTCTCCTCCCAAATGTGTTCCCCCAACACAGAGCCTCGACTGGCTCGGATTCAGTGTCGACACGATCGACATGACCGTGCGCATACCCATGTACAAGCTGGCCGAAGTGATCGAAGAATGCGGGAACTGGAGGCCTGGCTCCCGAGCATCTAAGAAAGACCTGGAGTGCCTAGACGGACGCCTGCAACACATAGCCATAGGCGGCTAATAAATTTCCCATACTATGTAGTTCCCTCTCGTGTCTGGTTTATAACACTATACAGTATAAGGATTACCCCCCACCGCCACCAGACCAAACTACACATAACCATGAACTGTGGTACCACTACGTCCTCCTGCAACACTTGTAAAGAAGTGTGGACCCATTCAAGGCTACTTAGCGAATGTTTATTTACTGAACCTTGTGACGTCGTCTATCACGTTACCTGTCAATCAACCGTAAGCTCATTACATATACACATACATTACAAAACTTACACTGACCGTGCACTACTAACCAAACCAACATACCTACCATAATCACGAAATCACTTGCTAAACTGAGTGCCCAAAAAGCAACCCCCTCTTCCAAACAAATGATTATAGGATAATACTGTAACTGAGACACAATGCCATAACTAAACCGGTACATTATCATGCACTGAAGAATATTTGTGCAGTGCTAGAACCTGCATCCACAACTATATGAATGTGCTACCACTATGTAATACCCCTGTCACACTACGACGTAATGAGCCAACGTAAGCCTGACGTGCTCACGTTTTGTCAATACATTGACGTATGTTGGGTTACATTATGATGATGTCAGAATGACGTTAGACTGACGTCGAGCTACGTTGCGTTACATCGTGTTACGTCGGCGTGCGTCAAGGTTTTGAACCTGTTCAAAACTTGTGACGTAACTCGAACGTAAGGGTTTACATTCGTCATACTTTCTGTACACGTTCGGCGAATGTCAATGATGTTAAATGGACGTTAGTCAAACGCTGCTCACTACGTTCCACTATGTTGACCCACATTAAAGCCGGTGGAAACGTCCACGCGGCGTAATGGGAACGTCAGGAGAATATACGCCGAATGTACGTCCAATGTACATTCAACGTACGTTCAGCATTTCGCCACCGTGTCATGACGTATATAACATCATGTAACGTAGTTCTGGCGATGGAATAACGTACATAACGTTCTGTGAGCGTAATGACGTTGTCCTGTCTCGTTGAATGATGCTATCACTACGCTTTACCGACGTTAGGCTCTCATCAACTACGGTGCATCCACGTTCAACTTGTGCCCAAATTTGCATACTACGCCGAGAAGTTCGACGTTTTTCACATTGTCCCTACACTGACATCGTTACGTCATAGTGTGACAGGGCCTTAACTAAGCTATATTTGTGTGCATACCCATGGCTGGAAGATCAGCACCTCAGCGCTGAAAAAAGATTTGTTCAGCTATGAGTTCTGTAAAGGACCTGTCACACATCACCGGATTGGGGGAAGCAGAAAGAAACCAAACAAAGTCTGTTGATATCCGGTAAAGTCCGGTTTGTGTCTGTCGCATATCCATTGATACCCATTGCATATCCATTGATATCCGTTGATACCCGGCCTGATCCATTACAAGTTTTGAACATGCACAAAACTTGGAACAGATGCCGCTGGATTGACGTTTACGGTTCTTGTCTGGTTTGAGTTTGTTTCATCCGTTGACTATCCGTTCATGTCCTTTTCATGTCCGTTTCATGTCCGTTTCATGTCCGTTTGTCCGGCGGCCTTAGACCCGATATCACAACACTTTGACACATTTTAATACATTTTGATACTTATCACGCCCGAACACCACCGGACTAGACAATTCTGTCCGTTGCTCAATCCGGCATAGTGTGACAGGCACTTTAACAATAAAACTGTACATCCCTCACAGTGCCCTACGTGAGATTAGTACCTGATCTACCTGCTATTCTTGTAGAGTATAATTTATGATTTATAAAAAAAATTAAACTGTGTCCATCCCTCACAGTGCCATCTGTGAGATTAGTACTTGAACTACCCGCTATTATCATAGATTATAATTAATTATTTCTAAATTAAATAAAACTGTACATCCCTCACAGCTCCCTCTGTGAGATTAGTACTTGAACTACCCGCTATTATCATAGAGTATAATTAATTATTTCTAAATTAAATAAAACTGTACATCCCTCACTACTTGAACTAGCCGCTATTATCATAGAGTATAATTTAGGATTTCTAAAAAAAATAAAACTGTACATCCCTCACAGCTCCCTCTGTGAGATTAGTACTTGAACTACCTGCTTTTATCATAGAGTATAATTAATTATTTCTAAATTAAATAATACTGTGTACATCCCTCACAGCGCCCTCTGTGAGATTAGTACTTGAACTACCTGCTATTATCGTAGAGTACAATTTATGATTTCTAAAGAAAATTAAAATGTGTACATCCCTCACAGCGCCCTCTGTGAGATTAGTACTTCAGCTACCCGTTATTACCATAGCGTATAATTTGTGGTTTCTAAAGACCAGACATGATGGCCGAATGAGTTGAGCATCCGCCTCCCATTCTGGTAGGTCATGGGTTTCGAACTTCCCGTGTTCAAACCCTGGCTGAGTCAAAGCAATAACTTAAAAATTGCTACTTGTCACTACCTACCCTGATGATCGGCATTACAACGATAGGCAAAGACCCTATAATACTAAGACGGCTCACTCCCTACCTCTCCCATGGTAATGTAAATTTTGCAGTGCCACCTTGTGGTGGGTTTGATCAGCCCAGCTGCTGGTTGGTGTTTCACATGTAAACACATACAATTATATTAGACATGAGATAGGTAAGTATGAATACACTTCAATATGAAATTGCTATGAACAAATACACATCATCATCAGCATCATCATCAGCATTGCCATCATCGCACATCTCTCACATTCATATATACATTTATACATATAATATAGCCCCTGTTTAACCAAGAGAACAGCCAGCGCACCAAGTGGTGGGTTTGATCATTTTGATTGCACAGTGTGAAAGTACAACGTCTGAACACTTTGACTTCTGGTTACTGAATGGTTTATTCACGGCGTAGGGCCCGCTTGACCCGCCGGCTAAACTTTCCATGACGTCATCTCATTTGCATATCTCTTTGTCCCCAACTCTGCATACCGTTAACATATATTAACCACAGGTCTAGACGTCTATTACGCATATATCACACACAGTACAGGCTGAGTGAGCCGTCTTAGTATTATTAGGGTATTTGGGATAGGGCAATGCGCAGTGGAATGAGGAAGACCAATTGTCTGTGATTGAAATTTCCCATGCTTCATCAACTAATATACAAAAAAATAATTAGTTTAAATTGTGTGTCATCCCTTAAATAGGCCAGCCGTAAGGCAGCCAGTCGGGAGAAGAGGGACGCGAGCACCAAGCTGGAGAGTGACGGGCCACGAGTGGAGAGTGACGGAGCGGAACCGGAAGGAGCTGCGCGGAATTATGGGGAGGGCCACGAGCAGGTCAGGCGGAGTGGTCGCAAGTCTACGGCTGCGCGACCTCCCAGGTTCCAAGTGCACTGGTGCAGGTCAGTGAGGAGTTTACAATATTTGTGAAGACTTCAGAAAAAAGATTGGGTTCTCTTCTCTATCCACCACCGACTATGATCATCGAAGTATATGTATATATGTGTATATATATATGTGATATATAACGCATTACATAAGTATAAGTGCTAGGGGAGCATATACTTCTCAATATATTCCTCCAAAGGCGCCGTGGTGGACTCCCCCCCCCCCCCTCCCAACCAGCTGCCGGGGTAATGTACCCGATAGATGTAGTTTGAGGAAAAAGGAAAATATATACCATTAAGACAATGATTTGTGTCTTTCCCCATGCATCAATTGGCCTATTTTCATGAGACTGACTCATATATATGTATATACACACAGTGAAACCTTTCTAACCGACCAGCTCCACAGATCGACCACTCCCCTATATCATGTGCTTTATTTCCGTCCCAAACAATCGCCTATACAATACCATTTTAGCGATTAAAAACACTCCCTAAACCGATCAACTCCCTAAATGGACCATTTAAAGTAGGTCCCATGGTCGGGCGATTTAGAGAGGTTTTACTGTGTATATATATATTTACATTAACTGGTAATTGTGGACTGCCAGGTCGGTGTTATATATGCATATACATATAATATATATATATATAATTATATATAAAAACAATATTTAATGGGTAATTCTGGACTACCACGTCGGTGTTATTTCACTATATATATATACATATATATAAGCATTAACAGGTAACTATGGACTAGTACATCAGTGTGCTATTTCAATATATATATATATGTACATATATGTAGCCATTAACAAGAACAGGTACCTATGGACTACCACGTCAGTGTGCTATTTCAATATATATATGTGTACATATATATATATATATATATATATATATATATATATATATATATATATATATATATATATATATATATATATAAGCATTAACAGGTAATTATGGACTACCACGTCAGTGTGCTATTTCAATATATATAAATATGTACATATATATAAGCATTAACAGGTAACTATGGACTACCACGTCAGTGTGTTATTTCACCACAGGTCGTTCTCCGACTACGTCTCGTGCATGGAGCGAGCACGTGACCAGTGCGAGAGTGCTGGCCGGTACACGTGCACCATCATGTCAGCCTTCTCGACGATGTACGGCACGTACATATGTGATGTCGACATCGAACCCTGGGTCGCCAAGGACATCAGGGCATGCAAGGTACGACTCAGGGTCACAGGAAGGTCATAGCGTCTTGGGTTTCAGCCGACTATTTAATTCTTTTTTTTTTAATGTTGTTATACATTAGTTGATTACAGCTGCAAAGTCTGCTAAAAGCAACAAGTTTTCAAAACCAAACACTGACCTAGATTTGATCCCAAATACTTACATCTAACATATATGACATCTTTTATTCACCAATATGTCAACTTACATATTGGTGAATAACAGATGTCTTAAATGTCTTAAAGTGGCATAGTCCGATGGTTTTGAATTTCTGTATTTTTTCTGAGATAAATATATTAGATCAATCACTAGTATCTACTTTACATTAGTTCAAAGTTACAATATTTAAATGGTAAACTTTTGAGATATTTTGAGTGCAAACATGGATAATTAATTTTGAGAAGCTTGCCAAAACTCTGACACCATAGACTTCTGCAGTAACAGGTTCTGTTCAATTGAATCTGTATTGCCTTCTACGCAGAAACAAATGCTTAATAAGTGCATCAGTATCTAAGTTAGATATGTAAAATCAAATCTAGATAATTGGTTTGGTTTTGAAAATTAGATTTTTCTTTGGACTATGCAACTTTAATAAGTGTACAAATATCTAAAGCCTGTTACACACCTCCCGTATACGATTCACGCGCTAAAACTGACTGCCCGACGCGACCCGTCACAACCCGACCCATCCCGTTTCCCGACTAATGCCCAGTACACACCTCCCGTATAAAACCTAAAACTGCCCGATTCATTTTTGGAATCTTATACTTAAGCCCTAAAACTGAGTTTTAAGTCGCGAATCGGAAGGCTCACGTGTGGTAGGGGGTCACACACCTAAAGACTGAAACCGACTAAAACTCAAACTTAGTCGCGAAATGGGCAGTTTTAGGTTTTATACGGGAGGTGTGTACCAGGCATAAGTTAGATATGTAGAATCAAATTTAGGTAATTGTCTTGGTTTTGAAAAGTTGATGTTTACATCGGACTATGCAGCTTTAATACAACAGTTTATGGCTGAAGTCTATGGTCTCAGAATTGTTACGTGTTTGCCAAAATTAAATAGGCCTGATTCACTTCAAATATCTTCAAAGTTAGCCACTTAACATAAAAGTTAGTTCTAACTAAAGTAAATTAGATTATAACCATCAATATAATGTATTATTTATCTCGGGAAAAGAGCAGAAACTAAAAACCATCGGAGTACTCCACAGGGGAAATTTCAATCACATACATTATTATAATATTAGCATAAGGCAAGGACTGGTTGGATCAGTGTCAGGATAATGTGACTAAGTGGGTTATCAGGTGATTCTGCTGGTGGCCTGGTCTCCCAGTGGGGCAGCACTATAAAGTTGCCAATCAGTGCACACTATCATAAGTCGGTACCGGTCCTGGTATGACCTTAGATGTTGCCAGGACATAAAACTCCAACAACCAACCAACTAACAAGTAATAGTGATTGGCCGTCTGCAGCAGGCAGCAGGCAGCAGGCAGCAGGCAGCAGGCAGCAGGCGGTGCTTTGCATCCAGACACAGGGAATCTGAAGCTCCCTCGTTCTGAAGCTTCCCCATTCTTCATCCTGGTCATACCGGTATCCAAGGAAATGAGAAAACTGACCGAGTTGTGAGAATGGCTCTGAATGGTGTTGTTCACCATGTCAGATCCCTCACTCTGATCTGAGACGACTTATTCTCAAATAAATCAAGTCAAAATAGCAACATGAATGGAATGAACATCCAAACAATAAGTTGCATAACTTTATCCATGCATTGAAGAACATCTACAATGTCATGTTGAGTGTTGGCGTGACCAAGTAGTCCTTATGTGAAACCTCATTGGTCACCCTTGGCTGACTCATGCATTTGTCTTAAGGGAGAACCACACGCTGCGTGCATTGAGTGTCAGTGACGACTAACACTCAGACACATTCTGCTCAAGTGTGCAGATTCAATAGCCTTGTGTCTGCACTGGTTTAACGTAAATATCAGTGGAGACAACTTTACCAAGGTAAATCACAAGAAAATATTCTAAAAACAACTGGGCTATATCACATTACCTCCTGTAATTCTGGCTATGTTTTGTGAGTTAGATTTCTTTTTTTGGTCAGTTTGACACAAGTCTAACCACTTCAAAATTGCAACAAAGATTGCTGTTCCAATCGTTTGACATGGATATCACCATTTTAGAGTTTCATGTAAATTGTAATGTAGGCGTGTGATTGTGATTGGCAAGACTAACAGAGTAGATACTATTGCCATTTCGCTGTGAATATGGCCCTCACCATGCTCACTGCCAACACAGCATTAAGCCATCAGCATTCAATCAATATGTGCTGTATAAGCATTATACGAATATAATTATCCGTAAACTGATTATCCTTTAATGGTGCCTCTGCTTAACACCTTGTCTGGACACCTCACAACTATTGACACTTAACAACTCAGGCGGATGGACAGGCTCTCAGTGCCTTGACTGGTGCTGCCACCTGACCTATTCAGCTGTCACGATTCAGCCTCTTGCCTGTACGGCTCGCTTATAATATATATGTACATATATATGCAATGATTTTCAGAGAAATAGATGACATCATAGGAAAAATGTTGGATGTGGAAATATCAATAACACAAGATAAGCAGACAATACAGCACTGCTAGCCTTAACGTCAAATCGACTACAAGATAATAGTGGATGAAGTAAAAGAAAAAAGTGAGAGATGTGGCCTCAAAATGAATGTAAAGAAGACAAAATCCATGGTTGTCAGCAGAAAGGAATACAAACCAAGAGCAGAGATAAAAGTTAATGGTGTAATCTTGGAGCAGGTAGAGTCATTTGTGTATCTGGGCCATTTAATAACTAGTGATGGCGGATGTGAAAGAGAGATTAAACGGAGAATAAACATTGCCAAAACAACATTTCTAAAGATGCAGAAAGTACTAACATCTAGAGACATAAATATAAAAACAAGACTCTGACTGCTAAAATGCTATGTGTGGTCTACACTTTTATATTGCTGCGAGACATGGACTTTGAAGAAAGCAATAACAACAAAGCTCGAGGCATTTGAAATGTGGCAATATAGAAGAATGTTAAAAATTCCATGGACAGCAATGATAAGCAACGTGGAGGTCCTAACAAGAATGAAAATAAAGAGACAGACAATACAAACGATCAAAAACAGAAAAATTTAATACTTTGGCCACATGATACGACACCAGGAATCACAGAGAAGAATACTGGAAGGGAAGATAGAAGGGAAAAGACCAAGAGGGTGAAGGAGAACAACATGGATGGACAACATCACTGAGTGGACAGCAATGAGCTACGCGGAATGCGTGAGAGGAACGAATGACAGGAAGAGATGGAGGTCCATTGCAGCCAACCTTCTTCGAGAAGACGGGACCCATTGATTGATTGATATGCAATGTATCTTAGGTCTGCATATATGTGCAAATATCTTACATGGCTGTAAGTATAGATACCTTACTTCCATGTCAGCCATGGAGAATAGTGGCTTTATTTCGATGCCAGCTTGTTAAGTCATATTTCAAGGTATTTACTAATTCTGTTGAAAGTCCCATCTAGCAGATACTTGGAATAAGCAGAGAGGAATATGGGCGGTGAATATGGAAGGATAATATAGCTGCAACAGTGCAAGAAGCAAACAGGCAGCATTGATTATTTTCACATAAAACATTATGTGGTACATACAGTAAAACCTCTCTAAATCGACTGACCATGGGACCGACTTTAAGTGGTCCATTTAGGGAGGTGGTCGGTTTAGAATGTTAAACTATCCTTACACTGGTATTGTTGGGACCCAAATAAAGCGATCGATATAGGGGAGGGGGCGATCTGTGGAAGGGTCGGTATAGAGAGGTTGTACTGTATATATTATTTTAATCATAATAATCTACTTTACATGTAGTGTATTTCATTATGACTAGCAAGCCGATGGTTTTGAGTTTCTGCCTAATTGTGTAATAAATATAATATTATTGTGATCAATCAGCAGATCAGTATAATATATTTTATTATATTAGTTTACAGTATTATGACTAGCATATATCGACAGTTAAAGTTGCACAGTCCGATAGTTTTAGGTTTTTGTCATTCAATTTTTGGGGGGATATATTTGTTTCTTGGAGTTATTATGCTGGGTATGCAGGTATTGCAGGTATAGCAATACCTCAGGGAGTTTGACGGCCTTGCCTTGCAGAGTTGTAAACCACTGCCTTGTGGTACAGGTTCTTGACAGAACCGAAGGCTAAGGGAGCAAACCCTAAACAGAACAAACCATGTTCCCACCACTGGTGGGCAGCATTGAGGTGGCGGGGTTGATGTATGGAATACTCCCAACATCTCCCGACCAGCCACTGCAGGGACAAATAGTTTTGCGCCTGTCTTGACATGTTCTTGCCGGTGTGAAACCTCTATTTACTCCCCGAGAGAGTGCCGCTGGTAACTTGCAAAAGCCAGCAGCACTTCAACACTTTTGCAGGCAGCTTTCATGATGATGATGACATCCTGGCAACATCTAAGATCATATCAGGATGGGTACCGACTTGTGACAGTGTGCACTCATGGCAACTTTATAGTGCTACTCACTTCAAGCTAATATTAGGTTGATTTTTCTGATCTAACCTTACATGTTTATCTCAAAAAGTGAGATGTTTAGCTCAAAACTCAAAACAATCGGACGACACAACTTTAATTGTAATTCTGAAATATGTTCGATTGGTTCTATTTTCAGGACTCAGGCTCACCTTCCTTACTAGTGTCTTCACCGATGTATCTGCTGCAAGTAGCTCTCGCCTGGATACTAATGGCGTAGGAGAACTATTCCCGGGAACTCAACTTTCTTGGGATTTATCGCTAACATTGGTTGGGGGGGTGGGGGGAGGGGGGATCTAATGCCGGAAATGACGTCACAGCTACGTCAGATGGCTTACTTAAGCTCGGGATACTTGGAACGCGTGTGCAACGACGTCTCCATGCATAGACTCTGTGTAGGTGTTGGGAGTATGAGGAACAACGACGGCTCTATTGGGAGATTGCAGTGAATTAAACCGGAAGTCACATGATCACCTTCCCAGCGTCTCTATATGCAGTGCCACTTGGGAGCAACCGGAGAAACTGTCACAATGAGTATATTGGGAAAAGCTGCTAAAGAGCGCGCATCAAAAGAAAGAGTGGGCTTTTTAGTGTTGTCATCCTGCTATGGAGTATCGTCTGCTGGCACTAAATGTCGTCTGCTCTCATTAGAAACAGAAAACAGAAGATGCTTAGCACCTGAAGATGATATATATATATATATATATATATATATATATATATATGCATATATATGAAAACTAATACTAAAAAACACTGAAATTTGTTGATAAATTATACTTATGAATGGCGATATTCAGTAGCAGAAGATAATTGCCTAGAAGTCACTCTTTCTTACTGGCTTGAACTATAGGATTCATTCGATAACACGTTGCGTGAGTGCCGGAAGTAGGTTCAAAGTCACACGGCTGGGAGCCGTACTGTGGTGGTAAGCAGTGTCAGTGTCAGTTCTTATTGGGCTTAATTGCGTTCTTGGTTGCCATGCCAATATTGAAGCATATGTTTTCAGACAGATCTCTGAGTGTGCCTGCAGAACTGAGTTATTTACACCGATTTCCGTGTCTTTCTTTCAGCGTTCAATTTTCTTTGTTGGCTATATTTGCAGTAGACACAGCATTAATTTCAAAATCACCTGTCATATGTGATGGAAACACAGGTAGGCATGATTAATTAATATAGACCAAAATGTGGCTTTCCCTTCGTGTTTTTTTTATATATAAGAATTACATCATTTCCAAATTACCAAATAACTGAGATTTTACCCTTAGTTTCATTAATCAGGTTACAGATTAATAATAGTTGGATATGAATATAAATTAGAGAAGTTAGGTAGGGTGCTTATAATAATGGTTTAATATTAATAAGCAAAACTAAAGTGTTTGAGTAACTGAGTTGGGATACGCATAAAATAGCATGTTTTATGACAGTTAAATGAGAGCGGTTTTATATATGTGATCTATAGCGTATTATGCGAGTATAAAATTTGCATGATAATATTACTTATTATTGTTGTTGTCCTCCTTAAGATACACCACTGTACCGGTAGCGCCATCTTGCCCTCCTCACATCCTCCGGTTATTGACCAGTGTCAGTGGTCAGTCGCACCGGAGGATTTTCTCTCAGATAGGAAATTTTAGGTGAAATATGGTAAGGAACCTGTGAAGTTTAAGTCGAAAAAGAATGCTCTCGTCTTCTTAGTTGATTAAAGCTGCACAGTCCGATAAAAGCATCAAATTTATAAAGCCAAAATACTGATCTGGGCTTGATCCTACATATTGAACTATTTTTTTTATTTAAAAAAAGATTTTTTTGTTTGTTATTGAGGCTGTATTTATACTGTCCATAGCATATAAGCCTGGGTATTCGGGCTTGTTTTCAATGCTGGCTTGCTATAGTGTTGGTGTTATCTTATCACACAGTAGCTGCTGATAAGATATTTGATTGCCTGCATTTCAGTAGCAGATAGATAGTTGGTTGGTATGGTTAGTAGCCTATGTTAATTTTTTTGGATTTTCTTGGGATATATGTGTTTTATTTTTTTTACTCTTACTACTAGACTAGCCTACTCCTATTTACATATCATAGGCTTGTAGGTAGCTGTGTGGTGTGCTATCTGGCTACTTTTGGCATGGCTACCTTCCATTGGGTGTCCTGCTGGTGGGCGGTGACATATCACATGCCCATTTGCAGTGCAGCTTAGTGGGGGTTTCCTAGCCTTATTTTGCACAGATATTTTTTGTATCTTTTTAGGTCAGGAATTTGTTGTTCCTTTACTGTTTGGGCATTCCACACCTTGGCAGCCATTTCCAGCGTGCTTCTCTCATGAGCTTTTATTTGGCTTCTGGTCTGCTTTAGTAGTGGCACATTATTTGCTCTCATAGCCCTTTGTGGTTTTGTTAGGAGTTTATTGTTTTGATTATAGGTATATGCTAACTTAGATAATGGTGCACTTATTAAGCATATGGCATGACAGACAGGTAATTAAACAGGACATGTTAGTGATGAAGCCTATCGTGTCAGAATTTTTCTGTGCATGCCAAAATGAATTATTTTATGTTTTCACTTCAAATATCTCCAAAGGTAACCATTTATAATAAAAGCTACTTCAAGCTCAAATGGAGTCGATTTTAAAGTTCAACCTCATATATATATTGATCTAAAATATGTCAGAAACTCAAAACCATCGGAATATGCAACTTTAAATATATTGGGGGGGAGGTGCAATAACCTGATTTCCGCCCTCCAATATCATCTATTGAGGCTGCATATTCCGACGGTTTTAAGCTTCTGCTATTTTTATTTAGATCAATATATTAATTTGATCGCTACAATTTACTTTATCTTAAAAGGTTAACCTTGGAGTTATTAGAAGTGAAAACATGACAAATTACTTTTGGCATGCACACTGAAATGCTGGTGGACAATAATGGGGCAGCATTATAAAGTTGCCATGAGTGTGCACTGTCACAAGTCAGTACCTGTCCTCATATGACCTTAGATGTTGCCAGGATGTAAAATTCCAACAACCAACCATTCTTCTAACGGTTTTAAGTAGGTGGGCAGGGGCGAGACAATATCTTATATTTAGTCAGAGCAGATAAGTTCAGTGAGCGCAGACGACAGCAGGGGATCACCTGTACATAGAGCCGGTGTTGCGGATTCCGAGGGACACCAGTTTCACAGGGACACATCGCTCCTGCACACGCGTCAAACTCGAACAGCATCATCACTAACCTTATAAATTTAATATAATGTTTTTGCTAAACATGTTTTCTATATGTGTACCAAGCGATTTGTTTGTAGCTGGTGTAATTTTAGAGATATTTCACTTTTTCTGTATTGTCTGTATGAAGACTGCTCACGGCCATTGACAATGCCTTGAGTTTGACGGTACGCGCAGTGTAAAACGTTAGTTTTATTCAAAATTAATAGAATTCAATAACCCTAACCTTCTAAATTTAATATAATGTTTTTGGTAAAGATGTTTTCTATATGTGTACCAAGCGATTTATTTCTAGATGGTGTAATTTGGGAGATATTTGACTTTTTCTGTATGAAGATTTGCTCACGGCCGTTAACAATGCATTTGAATGGAAGTGTCCCTGTGAAACTGGTGTCCCTCGGAATCCGCAACACCGGGCTGAACGAGTCCATGCCTACACTGGTCCACCAGCGCTGATTCCCTCATAGGTGTATCTAATATGCAGCAGAGTGGTGAAGGATGACCGGATGTGCGTTATCTCATCACGTGGGGAAATGCTGGGTGGGTAGTATTAAGGGGGTTATTCCCAGCTGATCACCAAGACAGTATTACCACACAGCAGTTCGTCTACAGTTTGTTTACGTCTGACGTGAAAAGGACAGGACGCACCCAAGACAGACAGGGGCAGTGCCCCCAAAAAGAATGTATTATTTACAAATAAATAAATACAGATAGAAATACAGAAATAAATACAGGAATGAATGCAAGAATAAATATAGAAATAAATACAGAAATACAGACAAGTAAATACATGAATAAATACATGATAAATACAGGAATAAACACGGGATAACTACATGAATAAATGCAGACATTCAGAAATAATTGCAGAAATAAATACAGAAATAAATATAGAAATAAATACAGAAATACAGACAGAAATACAGACAGAGGTAAATACATGAATAAATACAGGATAAATACAAAAATAAATACAGGGTAACCACGGGAATAAATACAGACATTCAGAAATAATTACAGAAATAAATATAGAAATAAGTAAAGAAATAAATATAGAAATGCAGACAGAAGTAAATACATGAATAAATATATGATAAATACAGTGTAGGTGAAATTAATATTCACCTCGAGAAAGGGTGAATAATGATCAGTCTAAGTCCGAGCAAAAAAAAACAAGGGCAAAAAGGACTGGTTAGCTCACTGTCAGGATCATATGACTGAGTGGAGAATTGAGTCATCATGCCAGCAGCCTGGCCTCCCAGTGGGGGAGCACTATAAAGTCACCATGATTGCGCACTGTCACAAGTTTGTATCCATCCTGATGTGGCCTTAGATTTTGCCAGGATGTAAATCCCAAACAAATAAACATCATTGAAATAGGGTAAATCTGAGTGTATGTTCGCTGAAAGCAGACGACATTTAGACGACGCAGATAGCCAGATAGAAGTGAGCGGGGCATGGGGCGTAGTGAGTGGGGATGGGTGGAGATTGACCCGGGTGGGATCTGCCTCTCCTCTGCAAATAGGACCTCCAGACATTAGCGACATAATAGCTGAAACAGCAGAAATCTCGCGAGAACGCACTGTTCAGTGATCGCAGAGGACAGCATAAAACTAATGAATTTAGTTAGAGCAGACAACAAAATAAAAATTAAACATAAGTCGTGTACCTGAAGCACTTTCTGTGTTTCATTAATTTTTGTCTTCAACTTGTTTAGTTTAATTACAGTCCAGCCCTAAACATCCATATATTGACTCACTGTGAGCAAAGGCCCTGATGTTAATTTCAAGTAACAGTTCCGCAGTTCCACTAACCATCAACTGGTCAAGCCAAACCAATGACTTTAAAATTGGTACTTGTCGCTTCCTAGCCTGATGCTCAGCATTAATAGCATAGTGCAAAGACTGGATAGTTCAGTGTCAGGATAATGTGAATGAGTGGGATATCAGGTCATGGTGTCGGTGGCCTGATTTCCCAGTGGGGCAGCACTATCACAAGTCAGTACCCGTTCTGATATGACCTTAAGCCGTGTTCACACAGGCAAAATGTGAGGCGAATCAGGCAAATCGAATCAGGTGAGGCGAATTAGCGGCCCGTTCACACGGGCAGTACTTCGGCCAGAAATCGAATGCTGCGCATGAGCAAGTCCAGACTAACCAGCCCCAGTTTGCGTTCGTTGACGTCGGCCGAGAGAGTGTGGGTTCGACCTAGACATGTATGGATTGAATCGTATTGGTTTGGAACGGTCAAAACTTCTGCTGGGCAGTGAAACCCTAAAAATAAATGATGAAAAAAATATCTGTGCATAGATAGCAGTTTCATTAATTAAATTATATAATATGCGCTTTTGATCGACCGGAAAGTCAACAAACTAAGGTCTCGACTGCGCATGCGTGTGAGGTGCTTAATCCGCCTCAGTGCGTCCGCGAGGTGGTTTACAGTATGCGCATCACGTGAATCGATTCAGCCCTAATCCGCCTCAGACGTCCGTTCACACGAGAAATGTGAGGCGAACTAGGCAAGTCGCTTTCTACGAATCGATTTACATTCCCCGTGTGAACACGGCTTTAGATGTTTCTCGGACATAAAACAACAAGAAGCAAACTAATCATTAAAACCAGCTTGCTGCGCAGCCAGTAATATTTAATTAAATTTGCATAATTCACGAGGCAGGGACACGATATTTTGATATCAAATTGTTTTATTTATTTTATTGTGAACAGGTGGTTAGGGTTCGGTGATGTACGAGACTATTTTGGAATTCGCTGCCCGTCCATGATCAACTCCCACGCCTCTGCCAGAATCAATTTCCCTCAATCCTACCCCTTAGTGGATCTTAGCAAGTAGTGTGTGTGTGTGGGTGGGTGGTGGGTGGGTTTGGAAAAACTAGGGAGGTGAGGTGCTTAGAGTCCAGCTCGTGCGGCGGTAGTTTGGAGCCGGAGTTTGGAGCCGGAGTCACATGAACACATTGGCGGGACGCGATGTTGGGGCTGTCTAAAGCCGTGTTTACATGGGCGAGTTAAAACGCTTCATATAAAACCACTTGCCTAGATCGATTTACATTTGCCGTGTAAACACGACACTGTGGCGTTTTAGGGCTGAATCGATTCATATAAATCGGTAGATGTAAACCACCTTGGGAGGTAGTATAGATGAAGCGATACAGCTGGTTCCCGGGCGGCGATAGTGTAAAATAGCGGTGCTCGCCGGCTACAGTCTCAGCTATAACTATCGCTGGTGTCCGGCAGTGTTAGGGACCGATTAGGCCGAAATCTATTGAATGCGATCATATTTAACAGAATTACATACTCAAATAATGAAAATTAATTAAATTACCCCTAAATTCCAAGCGCTATTAACGTAGCCGCTACATCGGCGTCGTTATTCATATTGTGAATCGACGAATGTAAACTAAACAAATAGCAGTGCTCGCCGGCTACAGGCTCACCACTACTGGCGCTGGTTAGTCTGGACTTGCTCATGTGCAGATATCGATTTCCACCTTCAAACTAGTTGCGTGTAAACGCGCCACTACATCGCTTCATATAAATCGCTTTGTCTAAATCAATTTACATTTGCCCATGTAAACACAGCTTATCTTATGACATCCACCTGTGCTGGGTGCATGGCCATGCCGACATACAAGGAAACGAACGAGCTGATCGGGCGGTATTTATGTGATGCGGATAATTTTGCCCGTGTGGACGCACTGAGGCGGTTTAAGCACCTCACAGGCATGCGCAGTCGAGACCTTAGTTTGTTGACTTTCCGGTCGATCAAAAGCGCATATTATATAATTTAATTAATGAAACCGCTATCTATGCACAGATATTTTTTTCATCATTTATTTTTAGGGTTTCACTGCCCAGCAGAAGTTTTGACCGTTCCAAACCATCTCCGTTCTCAAAGTTCCGCAAGTACTGACGACGGCCGTTGAGGCAACCACTTATAATACCCTAGTCACACAATGCTTGCGATCACTTTACGATCACAAAAAGAACGGGTGGTCGCAAAATGGTCAGAAGAGGTTGCAAAATGGTCGCAATCTGGTCATATTGGCAGGACGCGATGGTTGATTGATTGATTGGTGGTTGCTTTACGCCGTGTCGGCAGCATAGGCCATATTCAGGGCGAGAAATGTTTGTTTTTTGTTCAAACCATGTAAAAGCAGACAATTAATTATGTGCCAATAGACACTTATTAAATTAGAAAGCTCACAATCAGATATTTGTGGTCAAGGGAAACAAATTCCCATAGAAAAAGAACAGTTTTATTAATAATTGATAGAATCTATTTAGTAAACTATATGAGGTGGTACAGTCCAGCTGCCCTCAAAAAGGCTAAAATGTTGTCCTGTTTTACCTTAGTAAAAAGGTCATGCATACTGTCTGCAGTGTAAAACTGTTGGCGCAGGGCCAAAAAATCAACGCAACTTAGTAAAATGTGTTTGAGTGTCAGTGGGGACTGACACCCAATACATTCAGGGGAGGTTCCCCCTTGAGCAGAAAAGCATGTGTAAGCCACGAGTGGCCAATACGGCAGCGGCTAAGGACCACTTGGTCCCGCCGACCTCCCGCATGAGTCTGTGGTGGCTTTCCCACAGATGGTTCAATTTCTTTAAGTTTATTAATGTTTTCATCCCACTCATGTTGCCATTTGGATTTTATGTGGGTGGCGATTAGTGGTTTCAGATCAGAGTGAGGGATCAGACATGGTTCAAGATCACAGTTCAGGGCCTTCTTCACAGCCCGATCAGCTCGTTCGTTTCCTTGTATGCCGGCATGGCCAGGCACCCAGTACAGGTGGATGTCATACCCATCCGTTGCCAGTTGGTTCATTTTATAAATGACCGTTGCTAGAATAAAGTGATTCGTTTTCAGTCCAGCAACAGCCAGGAGGCAAGAGAACGAATCACTGTATATAACATAGTTAGTGTGGTTGGATACCTCGATATGCTCCAACGCGAGAATGAGTGCTCGGGCTTCTGCAGTGAAAATCGAGCTCTGATCGGGCAAACGTATGCCAAATTTTTCCCGTCGGCAGACTGCCACAGCAGCTACTCGGCTTTGGTCTTTCGAACCATCAGTGTATATGGAGAGGTGGTCTGCAAACTGGCCTTGAATCTCTGCATGCAGTCCTTGGTACTCGAGTGGATGTGTCCCAGACTTCCTCAGTTCCGTGAGTCGGAGGATAACCGATGGCTTTCTCAACGATCACGGGGAATGTTCTGGGACTTTGGCATCCTCCAACATGTCCAAATCCATGCCCAAGGCCTCCAAATGAGGTTTCATTTGGAGCCTCAGTGGCCGGATGTAATTCGGCCTGGCTTCATACCTGGATTCGTCATGTTGCTCGAATAGACAATTGTGTGCAGGATTCAATGCATTAGTTTTTATCTTGACTACATATTGCATGGCCAGTTTGATTCTCCTGTTGTTAAGTGATGGTTCATTGGCTTCTACGTAGAGGCTCTGAACCGGTGAGGTGCGGAAGGACCTAAGGGCCAGGCGCAGTCCCTGGTGGTGGATCGTGTCTAACAGCCCAATATATGATTTCCTTGCGGAACCATATACTATGCTGCCGTAATCCACTTGTGACCGAACCAAGGTTCTGTACACAGAGAGCAGAACATCTCTGTCCGCTCCCTACTCTGAGCTGGACAGCACCCTCAGAATATCTAGCGCTTTCAGGCATCTTGTTTTCAGGTACTTTATATGTGGCACAAAAGACAGTTTTGCGTCGAGAATGAGGCCCAGAAATTTGGTTTTCTCAAAGACTTTAATGGGATCCCCATCCAGGGTCAGCTCCGGTTCCGCATGCATTCTGCACTGCAGGCAGAAGTGCATGCAGACTGTTTTGGTCTTGAAAAATTTGAAACCGTTCAGAACTGACCATCGATGGATCCCATTTATGCTTGGTTGTAGCTGTCTCTCTATGACATTCATGTTAGCACCGCTGTAATATAAAACAAAGTCATCCACGAAACGACTACAGGAGACCCCTGCTTTACAGCAGCAGCAATACCATTGACCTTGACCCCGAAAAAGTCACGTCCAGTATGCTGCCTTGAGGTACTCCTAGTTCCTGTGAATGTATGCTGGAATAGGTAGTCTTGACACAGACGCGGAAATGCCTGAAGGCTAGAAAGTTCCTGATGAAAATTGGCAGGTGGCCACGAAGGCCAATCGCATGAAGATCCTGCATGATGCCATGCTGCCACGTTGTGTCATACTAATAGGCTTTTCCGAGGTCGAAAAAGAGAGCCACAACATGCTCCTTCTTAAGGAAAGCATCTCTTATGAAGATCTCCATGCGCACCAAATGGTCGAGGGTGCTGTGGCCCCGTCTTAAGCCACATTGAAGGTTGGACAGGTGGTGTCCTGACCCCAGTAGCCAGACAAGGCGGTTGTTTACCATGCGCTCCATGATTTTACAGATGCAGCTTGTGAGGGCTATGGGACGATAGTTGTTGGCTTCACTCTGGTCTTTACCAGGTTTGGGAATCGGTATTACTGTCGCTCCCCGCCAAGAGGTGGGGATGACACCCAACTCCCAAATGTTGTTGAAGAGTTGAAGCAACAGTCTCAGTGCATGTTCAGGGAGATGTTTAAAAAATTGTTAATGAATTACATCAGGTCCAACTGCTGTGTCATGCGAGCTTTCCAAAGAACACCTCAACTCACCCATAGTGAATGGGGAGTTGTAGTGCTCCTCGCTCTTGGCATTCCTTGACGGCCTGAAAGCCCTGGAGGCAGTTTGCCAAAGATGAGTTTTCAGCAAAGGTATGAGCCAATTCTTCACTTATTTCGTCGAGTGATGGTGGCGCCGTCTAGTTTATGGTTTATGGTCTACACTGACCCATCAGGTAAGAAGCCACATCGAGAGGTAGCGGTCCTTATGCTGATTGCATCAGGGAGTCTAGGTAGTGTAATAGTTAGCACACTCTACCCTGAATGTCATGAGGTATTCGTTCGAATCCTGCTCTAGGCGCAATATTTCCCATTTTCATCATCCCCCCCCTCCACTCCCACCCGCGACAGAACTATTCAGCGGTTAGGGTGTGGATTCTTTCTGATGGATGTGGTAATCTTTGTATATGATTCACTCAGTAAAGCCCCTGTCACACCTCGCCGGATTGAGCAACGGACAGAATTGTCTAGTCCGGTGGTGTTGTATCAAAATGTATTAAAATGTGTGAAAATATTGCGATATTGGTCAAAGGCCGCTGCACGAACAGACATGAAACGGACATGAAACGGACATGAACGGATGGCTAACGGATGGTAAGCGGACTAAACGGACTCAAACTGGACAAAAAACCTAGACGTCAATCCGCCGGCATCCATTCCAAGTTTTGTACATGTTCAAAACTTCTAACGGATCGGGCCATATATCAACGGATATCAACGGATATGCAATGGATACAAACCAGACTTTGCCGGATATCAATGGACTTTGTTCGGTTTCTTTCCGTTTCCTCAATCCGGTGAGGTGTGACAGGGGCTTAATAGAGCACGGGAACTTAGCGTGCAAGGTTCATAGGTTCCTTCTGCATTGGTAGAAAGGGTAAATTGAAACCAACTGCATATTAGACAACCAGTTAGTCAGGTAAGAGACATTGATATTGAAGTAGTGTATATTACATGTTAGGAACAAACACCATCTGATATATTATTCAATTCAATTCTTTATTTCACACTCAGGATTATGGTAGTTACATAATTTGGTCCATAGTAGGTAGATAATTAATACATGAATTAAACCATAATAAATCAGGTGGGAGTTTCTGTGGTTCGTTAATTTTGGCTTTAAACTTGTTTAGTTTAATTACAGTTCAGCCTGAAACATCCATATATTGACTCACTGTGAGCAAAGGCCCTGATGTTAATTTCAAGTAACAGTTCCACATTCTACCCCCATCTCCACCCTAAAGGTTGCATTCCTTACATGCGTAATGCGTAATGCGAATGCGAATGCGAATGCGACAAAAAATCGAAACGCCTTGAAACCTATGAGCTACATTCCTTACACGCGTAATGCGAATGTGAATGCAAATGCGAATGCAAATGCATTATCCCGATCGGTCCATGTAGCGATCGGTGCGTAATGCGTAATGCGTCAAGCTGGGTTTGAATAGAAACCTCAGTCTGATGTCTCCATTAGTTTAACACTAGGAGAGGCGACTGAGCATTACGGAACAGTCACACACAGGGGTGCTGATTGGAAACACATGGTGAGCTGGGCACCCGGGAGACATACGGTTAGGGGAAAGCTAAAATTGCTACCATATGCACAGAAATATGAATACTTATCTATAATTTGGTTATAATAAAGGTAGGAACCCCCATGTGACGTACAAAAAGTTACATAGATATACATGCAATATTTGGTCATATACAGAGCAGTATGGAGAATAATTGTTTATTCATATTTTTTAAATATAGCCGGTCGTGTGCCGCATAACGCATTACGCATAACGTGTGTAAGGAATGATGGCATTCGCATAACACATAACGCATTACGCATTACGCATTACGCATGTAAGGAATGCCACCTTTACCCATGAGGATCCCACATATATGCGCCTGTCTCAAAAGGTGCTAACTACATTTCTTTATGTCTGTGTAACAGTAACGGTTACACTGAAAACACAAAGACATTTGCTTCAAATCAATATGTATTCTATTGGCATTATGAAACACCATACATCAGTTTATCCTGAGCAAATGCATAAGCAGATAGTATGTTGATTGTTACAATGGACAAGGTTTTGTCCCATATTACTTATCACCTTTTGAAACATATAATGATATGAGTTGATGGGTAGAGAGAAGTGTTAATGGCCATTCAAGTTCCATAATCCGATGGTTCTGGACCCACCCCTAACTTTTAGATAAATATATTATTAGCTTGATCATTATAATCTACTTTATTTTTCTGTTCGAAAATTAGTTGCTTTCATCGGATTATGCATCTTTTGAAACCAGACGGCATGGCCGAATGAGTTGAGCATCCACTTCCTGTGTGGCAGGTTATGGGATTCGAACCCATGGGGTTCAAACTCTGGCCGAGTCAAACCAATGACTTAAAAATTGATACTCGTCGATACCTAGCCTGGCACTCGGCATTACTAGGAGTAGGATAGGGCGAGGAGCAGTGGAATGAGGAAAACCAGGGGCCATATTCATGTAGTGGTGCCAGCGCCTTAACCGTGGCTACGGTAGCCCCACACGGCTAATGGTGGAAAATCCGTAATTATGTGTCAGTGCCAACACTAGCCGCGGCCCGTAGCCTAGGCTAAGCTACCCTGATTTCAAGTCAGGTTTAACTGCTAGACGCGCCGGTTAGTGTGCGTGTGAGGCTCTCAATCTATTCAATGCTTTCATATTTAACAGAATTACATACTCAATAAGTGAAATTTGATCAAATTAACCCTAAATTCGAACCGATATTAACGCTGCCACCACATCAATGGCGATATTAATATTTTCGAATCGATGAATGTAAAGTAAACAAATCGCCGCCTCTGCAGCGACGTCGATATCCATACTGTGCATACTGTCCAACATCAACTAAACATGCCCGCCGCTGTCGCCGCCGTATCGGCGGCACTATATTAGGTCCAAATCTATTAAATGCTGTCATATTTAACAGAATTACATACGCCATAAGTGAAATTTAATCAAATTAACCCTAAAATTGAACCGTTATTAACGCTCCCGCCGCATTGGTGGCGTTATTCATATTGTCAAATCGAGGGAATTCCCAAATCTATATATAACTACACGGATAGCTATCCGCAGCGGTTTGGACATTGGTGAATAGCACTTGACCTATTTCTCCAACCCGCCGCTAGCCGCGGATAGCTACCCCAGAGCTAGCGTGTAGCACCGGCTAAGCCTGGCACCACTACATGAATATGGCCCCAGGTGTCTGCAATTGAAATTTGCCCTGCTTAATCAACAAAGGTAATAATTTTAATTTGATATTTTCCTCTGTTTTAAAATTGTCTCAACTGGGTTACCTGACAGTTTAAGGCTATACTGCTTAACTTGTATTCCGGGCGACAGCCCGCGGTATTACCAAGCATTGTGCTTGCCGTCAGAACATTCCTTCTATATTAGTGGAGCTCCTTTGACATTGGTTCACCAAGGTCTGAGAATAAAAAGGACAGCCATTTTGTCAGCCAATTCCACATAATATGACACAGTGTGCGTCAAGGAACAAAGCGGCAAACTGAGGTAGTAATTTAATATGTGTTTTCTGAGTTCCACTTGGTTCCGCTGGTACCTCTGGGAGGATGGATGCTGTGACCCAGAATGCTGGTGTGGTGGTTTCAGCGTGTTCCCGTGCTCAGAGGTGTCCCTCGCTTTTGCGCTGCTTCTGCGCATGCACGGATTTCGCATCAACTCGGGTCACCTGAGCCACTTATTGGCGCATGCGCACATCCTACAAACTCGGGTCGAATAATCGAATACGCTTCTCCGCGCTCGGCTTCTCCGCGCTCGGGTGGACAATCTTTTTTTTTTTTTTAAATAACCGATAAAAATACAGCAAAATAGGATTTAAAGTATTTTATGATGGCCCAGTTTACCTATATTTCCATTTAATTAATCTAAGTTATTCGTTTTTTGCACATGGCATGTGTATTTGTCGACTCCACTCGCCGTGTTCTATTTGAATTTCTGACGACTCGGTTGACCCGAGTCGCCCGGGTAGTGTTAATCGATTACGGCCATCCTTATTAGATTCTGACGCATGCGCAGAAGCGAGGGACACCTCTGAGCACGGGAACACGCTGAAACCACCACACCGGGTCATAGCGACGACTTACTCGGCCTGGTGGAAAGTGGGGGAGGTGGTGAATACTGATACACGACACAGTAATTTATCTAATGTAAAATATTTGCTGGGATAATTTCACTGCAATCTATATTTTTAGAAACAAATGTTTGGCAAGAACCCTATGAAGTTTGGTTATCAGAAGGCTTGCGAGTTTAAAGATGCAACATGAGTTTTGGAATGGCACCACCCACCCCCAATTTCCATCATGTTAGCTGAAGCTGTGACCTGGTGTGCTGGGTTTCAGTTTCAGTTGTTCCTGTGGGACCAGCGGAACTCGGAATACTTGTATTAGTTGCCGGTGTACGTGGCGGTTTCAGCTCACTGTCAGTTTCAGCCGTGCGCATAAGCCGTGTTCACACGGGCAAAATGTGAGGCGATTCAGGCAAATCGAATCAGGTGAGGCGAATTAGCGGCCCGTTCACACGGGCAGTACTGAGGCCGGAAATCGAATGCTGCGCATGAGCAAGTCCAGGCTAACCAGCGCCATTTTGGGTTCGACGATGCTGGCACCAGAGAGTGTGGGTTCGACCTAGATATGTAATTACTGAATCGTATTGGTTTGGAACGGTCAAAACTTCTGCTGGGCAGTGAAACCATACAAATAAATGATGAAAAAAATATCTGTGCTTAGATAGCGGTTTCATTAATTAAATTATATAATATGCGCTTTTGATCGACCGGAAAGTCAACAACCTGAGGTGTCGACTGCGCATGCGTGTGAGGTGCTTAATCCGCATCAGAGCGTCCACACGGGCAAAATTATCCGCATCACAGGAATCGATTCACGTAGACTACCTCGCTTAGGTGGTTTACAGGATCCGCATCACGTGAGTCGAATCAGCCCTAATCCGCATCAGACGTGCGTTCACACGAGAAATGTGAGGCGAACTAGGCAAGTCGCTTTCTACGAATCGATTTACATTGCCCGTGTGAACACGGCTATAGACTCAAACTCAAGGCATTGTCAATGGTCGTGAGTCACTAACCTTATAAATTTAATATAGTGTTTTTGGTCAAGATGTTTTCTATATGTGTACCAAGCGATTTGTTTCTAGGTGGTGTGGTTTTAGAGATACTTCACTTTTCCTGGATTTTCTGTATGAAGATTGCTCACCACCATTGACAATGCCTTGAGTTTGACAGTACGCACAGTGCAAAATATTAGTTTTATTCAAAATTAATAGAAATCAAGAACCCTAACCATATAAATTTAATATAATCTTTTTGGTAAAGATGTTTTCTATATGTGTACCAAGCGATTTGTTAATAGGTGGTGTGGTTTTAGAGATATTTCGCTTTTCTGTATTTTCTGTGTGAAGATTGCTCACGACCATTGACAATGCCTTGAGTTTGAGTCTATGCGCATGGCTGAAACTGGCGCACGGCTGAAACCGCCACACCGGAAACAAGATTATTAACCCCAGATGCTCGCTGCCTTATTGCTGCACTAGGTAACCAATTATGCTGGTTCCTTCATGTGGGTGTTTTCCCTTATCATGTGACTAAGCACAACACTGAATGACTGACTGATTGACTGCCTATAAAACCACCGGTATAACCTGTATCCAACGGTTACTAATTTTACTGTAGTTTGCGCTGATCTAGAAATTGGAGAGTTCTGTGAGTAATAGATGGCACATGGTTTTCTCCTTGTAAATCGCTTGGTGTGATACGATGCAAAACGGGAACCAATCCCATCACGATCACGCCTAAAGGTATGTTTTACTAGTGTAATAGTACAAAAGGGGTTGAGGTGTCTTTTCTAGCAGTTTACCGACCATTTTCATTCACATGATTTGATGAATTCATTGATGAATTCACTGATCTTCAAGCAAAATGTGTTGGTTTTGAATGGGGTCTTCTGAGAGGGTGATTAGAATTCGACTAGAATTCTAAAGAGCCGTTGATAGAGCAATCACGGGTCTAATTCGCACTATTCATGCGTGACCTAATTAGGGATCAGAACGAGGTTGAGTACGTGTCGGGTATTGGAAATGGCAGTAATTTAAGACACTGCTGTGTGTTGATATGTATGAACTGCGACAGAAATTACAGGAGTACAATTTGAAGATATTCACATTTTAAGCTATCATATTTATTTTTGCATACATTTTTCCTATCTATTGGTTAATTTTCATGAAGATTGAGTGATGATCAGATGCATTTCAGTAGGCGATGTCAACAAAGTCACTAACCCTGGTTGCCAATATTTTCTTAAATTCAAAATTGCATAACTTTCTTAATATATATTTTTAATATATTTTAACCCTTTTAAAGCTTTTATTAATTTGTGATTACTAAGACTAGTTGCTTAAGTGTGTTACACAGATAACTACGCTGACAGTGCTGCATTACATGATACCACCATAACTATGCAGACTTGAAATTGACAGTCACATTGTAGTTAAAGAATGGGAAAATCATCATGCAAGGGTCACCCAATCTTCGTGAAAATTGGCCAATAGATAGAAAACAGTAGTTTAAAAAATGAATACTCTCAAATTTGAGTGATTTCGAGAGGTATTGGTTGACATTCACATTACTTTTCATACAGCGGCGCCTCGCAGATGCGTACGTGGCCTGGGTATGGTTTCAACATGGCCGCGTCGTGAATAGCATCAATAGCTAGGTGTAAAATGTGGGTATATATGGCTGCAGTCACAAAGCAAATAATTTATGAACCACACATGGTTCATATCTTGTGCCAGTAGCACCAAACCTTCCCAAAAACAATACACATTGTATGTTGGTTTGAATATATGTTACAAAAATGATTTTCTGATGCAAATGAAGGTCACTGCCAGTCATGCATAATGCTGAAATAACAACATACAGTAAGTAATTGTGCCTGGTTGGGGTAATGTAAACATATTGTATACAAATGTGGTGATCTGATATATAGCAGTGAATATCACTACCATTCACACATAATATCAATATGGTAAACATACATTAACTGATTCTTGGATGAGGAACAGTATAAGTAATGTAAAAGATTGATAGTATCATAGTCTTGCAAATATCAGTAAAGATTAATCTCAGCTGAAAAGTAATGAACATACGCTGGGATCCACAAATATATAACTATATTAAACATGTTGTAAATATTAGTTAATAACATCTAACAATGTACTTAACTTAGGTATTTGAAAAGAAAAGAACCTCATGGTTTTCCTTGTTTTGTTATTTTCAAGGGGCACATTATTTATTGAGTATATTTCACAGAATGAAGGAAAGTTGCTGTATGTATCTTAATTAATACACATGTTCGCAGACAATGAGCTAATCAGATGTTTACCGCCATAAACATGGAACCTCACCAGCGATGTCCAGATCAGCATAGAGATGCATGCCAAATTGTTAATACGTAATGTTCTCTTAATACGTAACTGCAAATTGTGCTATGTCATCATAGAAAGTGGGTCTCGTTTGTCTTTTCCTATAGTGAAGCTAACAAAGGTAATTAATTCCTCCAATCGATGGTTGCTTATTGCTGCATTCGTGGATACTGCTGCTGTTGTGCTTGCTCCATATTAATCATGAACTATGTTTAAATTGTTAAAGTTGTATAGTCCGATGGTTTTGAGTTTCTGCCATTTTTCTGAGATAGTATATTGAACTGATTGTTATAATTTATATTTCTTTACTTTGAGGTAAGTTTTATCTTAAATGGTTAAATTTGAAGATATTTGAAGTGCAAACATGTCAAATTAGTTTTGGCAAGCATGCCAACGCTCTGACAACATATGCTTCCACAGTAATAAGTTCTATTAAATTGCCTCAGTATTCCCTTCTGTCTGACGACGACAACACATGCTTAATAAATTCATCAATAGCTAAATTGGATATGTAAAATCAATTCTAGCTAATTGTTTTGGTTTTGAAACTTTGATTCTTCGTCGGATTATTCATCTTTAACAAAGCTAGATTTCTATTGACGAAATCAGATCCTGTGAATATTAACTAACTAAGCATATAAACAGCTTTGACGTTGGCTTGTCTGATTTTGTGTTAAAGTGAAAATGTAAAACTTGACACATTGACACCATGCATTTACCGAAACCTTTTTCAATAAAAAAAAAAGCTTTTTTTCATGTAAGACTTTCCCATATTTGCTTAACTGTAATCAATAAATTCTTATTTGAATTTGATGTATATCTTAAAATGATGTTCTGGTTGTGTTTGATTTCCATGTTACGTGAGTAATTTTAACATGTTGCTGTATTTGTATGAGATCAAAATTAAAAAGTGAAATAGCTTCTTGTTTTTCTTTTTTTTTCCTAGTCTGACATATACAGAACATGTAAACCTTCATAAGAACATGTCTTCTGCTATTATTTTAAATATGTTCTACTATTATTTGGAATATTTTCACTTTTGATCTTCATGTCACACTTTAGTGGCCAGTTTCAGAGAAGCACACAAGTACCTAACTAGAGAATTGAATTCCCTATCGATGAGATTTCCCGGATCCTGGGGAGAATTGTAATGTGCTGTTCTCTGTGGCTGAGTGGTTAGGGTGTCTGACTTTTTTCTGGTCAGACTCCTAATCTGAAGGTTGGTGGTTCGATTCCCCATGCCCCCACCTCTGCCAATTTGGATTTCCACCGCTGTGGATAACTTACAGTGCCATCAAAGGCAAGTTGCTCTCATACCATGTCTATGTGGTGTGAGAGGTTAAAAATCCCTTGGGTCGGTAAAAGTGTAGGCTCGGGCTTTCTATCGCCAAACTGTCTAATGGTGAAAACAAGTCTGTTCAGACTTATCCGTGATAGGCAGTATAAATCTTCTTTTTTTTTTCTTAAAAAAAAAAGAAATCATGAAACCGATAGTTTTTTTTGTTTTTTTTTTAGCCATGATAGAAAATAAGAAGATATTATCTGATATGAGCTTTGAACTGTTGAAGCCTGAGGAGCCTTGGATGAGTATTCACTTAGGTGTAGTTGAGTTCCATGTACATTCCAAAGGCCCCGCAGTCTATATACCTCACTCATAACATGGCGATAAAATATGCATTAAAGCTGCAAAGTATGATGAAAACATCAAATTTTCAAAACCAAAACAATTATCTAGATTTGATTCTACATATCTAACTTAGATACTGATGCACTTATTAAACATTTGTCATCACAAAGAAGGGAATACTGAGTAAATTTAATAGAATCTGTTACTGCAGAAGCCTATGGTGTTAGAGTATTGGCAAGCTTGCCAAAATTAATTTTGCACGTTTGCACTTCAAATATCTCAAAAGTTAACCATTTAAAGTAAAGGTTACTTCAAACTAAAGCAAGGTAGATTACAACCACCAACCTAACATATTTATCTCAGAAAATGACAGAAACTCAAAACCATCGGACTATGCAACTTTAACTGAATTCAACCTTCAAACTTGAGCCATTTTGTATAGTAAAAAGAGAAGTGACTTTAATGAATAATTAGAATACCAAAAGCTATTGAGGATTTGCGTCAAACGATTAGCACCACGGGACATGTGCCTCTTCGGCCATCATGGTTGGATAGAAATGTTGCTAGGACGTAAAACTCCAACAACGAACCAATAACTGTAATTCCAACCGCGCATGCGCTAAAAACGGGGTCCAAAGCAAAAAATTGTTTTGCCGATACGCACAGCACACAACTCCTTATTTCTATTAATTTTAATCAAATCGAACAATTTTGCATTCAGGCAACATAATAATGTAATGAATATATTTAATACATAGTTATCCATACTTAACCCGTTTGAGCTAACAAACATCCCATTCCCTACAAAATTGTCAGTCACTTTACTTACTTAGCCTGCTGTTCTCATCAGTAGTAGTGTAATTTATGCGTAAAAGACATCCAGGCATGAGCAGAGAACAAAGGAATATGTCAATGAGATGATGTCAGAGGCACAGGGTGCCAGCGGTTCAGGTCCCTGGACGGTGAATAAAACATTCAGTATCCAGAAGTCACAGTGTTCAGACGTCGTACTTTCACATCGTGTCAGAGATAAGGACAATGCTGCCTGCAAACACGCTGCCGGGCCTCAGGCTGCCGGGTCAGGTTCCCATATTTAATTAACTTAATTATTCATTAGTATTATACATAAAAATAGCAGTAGAAAATGGGCAGTTACTTTTATTTACAACTGCTGGGTGTTGATGAGTATGTAGTGCAACTACTAATGAATAAATACGCCGTGAAGTGTTATTAAATGTCTTTCTACATGGACTGCTACTGAGGGTAAAGTCGCATAGTCCGATGAAAGTTTCACATCTTCGAAATCAAGACACTTATCTAGATTCAATCAGAGAGCGTGTATATATATGAGAGGGACAACTCCCGCGAAAATCGGTAACACAGGCTACAGTGGTGCCTCTCGCGGTTATTGTTGAACAAGCCTTGAGTTTGCCGGTATGCGCAGTGCAAAACATTAGTTTTATTCAAAATTAATAGAAATCCAGAACCCTAAACTTATAAATTCAATATAATCTTTTTGGTAAACATGTTTTCTATATGTGTTTCAAGCGGCTTGTGTCTAGGTCATGTGCTTTTAGAGATATTTGACTTTTTCTGTATGAAGATTGCTCACCACCATTGACAAGGCATTGAGTTTGCCATATGTGTAGTGCAAAACGCTTATTTTATTCAAAATTAATAGAAATCCAGAACCCTAACCGTATAAATTTAATATAATCTTTTTGGTAAAGATGTTTTCTATATGTGTACCAAGCGATTTATTTCTAGGTGGTATACGTGGTTTTAGAGATATTTCACTTTTTCTGTATGAAGATTGCACACGATATTGACAATGCCTTGAGTTTGCCAGTATGCATACAGTTGTGTCATAAACTATTCAACAACCACCACTTGGAGCACCACAGTTGGCAGCTGTTACACGGTTTAGTATGACAGTTGTCCCTCTCATCTATATACACGCTCTCTGATTCAATCCTACAAACTCAACTTAGATACTGGTGCACACATTATAAACATTTGGTGATACATAGAAAGGCACAAGTCAATTTAATGTAACCTATTACTGCTGAAGCCTATGGTGTCAGAATTTTGACAAGCATACCAAAATTAATTTGGCATATTTTCAAATCAAATATCGCCAAAGTTAACCATTTATAATGAAAGTCACTGCAAATTGAAGTAATGTTCATCAGAATCAACCTCATATATTTATATTTTAATTTCTTAAATGGTTGAAACTCATAACTATCGGATTGTGAGGCTTTAATTCGGGAAGGATTTGGTAGTAAATGTTGATCACATGATCACTTTGATGGGGTTTTGGGGAATGAAATATTTAAATTAATTCAACTGATATAATAATATCAAGTAAGGGATGCTCGACGTCGGTCTATGACACTAAACACTGAGTGAATGCATAAAGTTATCGCCGACCTAAGTGTCAAATAGTGTATCCATACCCTTGTGTATGCTAATACTAATGGGGCTGTCACACTATGACGTAACGCAGTAGCGTTAGCCGACATAGGTGAAATTTGGCCATTACGTCGAGGAACGTTGAGATATGTTACACGTTTGTTAAGCCTACGTCGAGGTACGTTGAGATACAGTGACACACGTCAAGGTTTTGGACATACCCAAAACTTTTGACTTAGCTCGATGTACAGGCCGTTACGTAGGGTTACGTTGCGCTCACATTAGACTTATGTCTACCGTGTCTCTGATGTGTCTAATGTTAGTCTAACTAAGTCCAATATGTCTTGACGTATTTGACGAATGGCTGGTGCACGCGTAATTTATGTAACGCACACCAACGTTCTTCGAACATAAGTGAACCTGCTGTGAACATTTTGCCTTCGAGAATATATAGACATCCACGCCGAGCGCTCGCTGTCCTTACGCTGAGAACGGTGGACTGTTGTTAGACTGACGCTGCTCACTCGCGGGCCTGACGTCAACTCACGTTATGAATTACATCAGAGTCACATGTAGCTACGTTAGAGCGGGCGTAATTATGCGAGTCCTTCGCTAAGGTTTCGCTAGGCTGACGGCGCGCGCGCTGGAGGCTTGTTAGCCTTACATTGGGCCTTTTTTTTGGGACGTTCTAACTCGTTGACACACGTTACATCTACGTTTCACCTACATCCACTACATTGCACTGACGTCCAAATTGGCCCTGCAACACTGAGAATTTCTACTTATCTCGACGTACATAAGTGATTTCTATGTTTCCCACTCGCTGGCCTGTTACGTCATAGTGTGACACGGGTATCATGAGTATACTATTAGTAATAGCAAAATGAACACACAAGGTTTTTCTAAGGAGATTAAATGATAAAAAGAAAGTCATGTTCACAACTTTTATTTGAAAATAAAACCAAACTGTATTAAAGAAACGATAAATAAAAATGCTTCAAAACCTGGTATTCTGCGTGGTTATAAAAACAAAAGTTGCATTTATTCATCCAAAAATATACATGCTTAATGATAATCTAAGCACGAATCGTTCTAATATCTATCGAAATATCACAAGTAGATTTTTGTCAATGGCCTTGGCACGTGAATATATCCATATAATAATCAGAAAGAAAATATATCCAAAAAAGGATAAGAGCTTATATTAATGTGTTCTTCCCTTAGCAACATGAATCTTTGAGATATAATTGAATGGTGTAAATTCTAGTTGATACAAAGGCAAACCTTTTCCTTAAATTCATTATTAGCAACATAGCCTAAAAGCAATGGGCCCAGCTTTGCACCTAATCAACCTAATAGGAAAATTTGTAAATGTTGCCGCAATTGATTGCCTTACAAAATACAAATATCACTTATCACGTGTATACAATTAATGGTGAAAATTAGTAGGCTAAATATTGATTTTTCCTTAACTAGGTCATTATATATACATATAGATACATATATATATATTATACACATATATACATTATAAATATGAGATGGTCAGTAAATTAGGCGTCTGCAATGACAGTTTGCTACATTCTGCTGTTCTAATTAGCATTACTTAATTAGTTATTGGTGATTGGCGGTTAATTAACAGTTATAACTGCCATGTTGGTCTTCTTATCCTTTTGCTTCAACTTGCGGGTAAGGTTCTTTCGATACTGCAGAATTTTCCCCTCTTGTGCCACCACATATGCAGGTCCTGGCAGCCTTTGCAGCTTTGGCGAATTTGGAAATTTGAACAAATCTGAAACTTTGGCGAAGATCATCCTGGAGAAAAAAGAATACAGGATATTGTTGCTGAGTGTGCCTCAGATTGATTGATTGATTGATTCAATGGGTTATAATGCAGAAACATCACAGTTCTTCTAACCATGCACACACTAGTAAGTACATCGCGGTAATCGTAACCGTAGCTGGGAATTTGTTAACACCCTTCATTAAAACTTACTACAACTTTACCAAATGAATACAGAAGATAATTTCTGCTTACATTCTAAATACCATATAAATACTCACATTGACCTGACAAATGACATTACTGGAAGAGATTAGTTTTAATTAGGGAGAAAGAACAGTTCTTAACTAAAACAAATCAGAGTTTCCCAATCTTAATAAACTGTTGTCTAACATAATTAAAGCTGGCTGGCTGTTGGAGTTTTATGTCCTTGCAACATCTAAGGTCATATCAGGACGGTCATAATTACAAAATCACAAAACTACACCTGTCTTCTTTTTCAATATTAACGTTAATCGAATGAGTGTAATCACGGGACCTTTTAACAAGATTATCAACGAAATAAAAAAGAAATTGTCCTTAAGACGATAATGATAATTAATTAATTACGATGATAATGATAATTAAGATGATGATGAAATGTCCTTACGCTATCCGATTCTTGATCTCAAGTCGCTGCAACCTGCCCTCATTGAATTCTGGTGATGGATGCTTGGACACAAGCTGAAAACACAGAAGATGCACTACATGAATGAGAGTTAGTTAGTTACATGAGTGATGGCTTAATGCCGTGTCGAGCAGCAAAGGCCATAATCACGGCGAAAAGTGTTCAAATGTTATTCTGTTGTATTATTATCAGGCCATCACCTTTACAGGCTATGTAAAAGCACACAATCAACTATGTGTCAAAAGGATACTTTTGAAGTCAAAAGCTCACAATTACAACAACAAATTTGAGGCCAGGTAAAACTCTAGATGTTGAAGATATTGTTCTTCCTGAATTTGTGAAAATTGTTTTAATGAACTATACAAGGTGGCCAGTTGCTCTCATACCATGTCTATGTGGTGTGGGAGGCTAAAAATCCCTTGGGTCGGTAAAATTGTAGGCTCAAGCTTTCTATCGACCAAATTGTCTAATGGTGGAAAAGAGTCTATTCAGACTTATCCATAATAGGCAGTATAAATCTAAAAAAAATTAAAAATAAATACAGACAGCAAGCATTAAATTGATCATATTTTCTAGTTGACGTCTACTGACAGAAATGTTCATGTAAGGGATCAATCGATGTGCCCTCAGTCATTTGGTCATAGATCGCAGGCTGTCACTTAGTTACTTCCGCAGCCCTGTATCGTGTACAGGGCTACTAAACAACCTCATAGAAAGAATTAAAAAAACACATGAGTTATCTACATAACCACATGAATTTGTAATCTAATATGCTAAGTATATTGTTCAAATACTTATCTCTTGGAGCTAATAATTTATCAAATTATGTCAACAGACTTTAAAAATAAAATCAACAGCATCCAGTGGATGTTATCTCTATTGTTTTTGGTTTTGGCATTATCTCCCAGTTCACCAACTCTACGCGAATATAGATAACTACTGCAGGCTGAAGCTAGGCCCTACTAGATATCAAAACAGCTTTTGTTTAGATTTAGACATGGTGGGCATTCACACATACTGTAGGGGCGAGGGTGGGGGTGAACATCTAGGTGTCACTACGAAGAATCTCAGCCCTTAAGGGTACACAGCAGAGAGTTATAAGCATCAAAACTGGAGACCAGCATGGTACCTTCTTAAAGTTGCATAGTCCGATGGTTTTGAGTTTCAGAAATTTCCTGAGATAAATACATTAGGTTGATCGTTATAATGTACCTTACTTTAGCTTGAAGTAACTTTTATTTTAAGTGGCTAACTTCTGAGATATTTGAAGTGCAACCATGCACAATTAACTTTGGCAAGCTTGCCAAAACTCTGACACCTTAGCATTCTGCAGTAACTATCTATCTCTCTGCAGTAACTATCTATTCAATTGCCTCACTATTCCCTTCTGTGTGGCGAGAAATGCTTAATAAGTGCATCAGTATCTAAGCGATATATGTAGAATCAAATTTAGATCATTGTTTTTGTTATGAAAATTTGATGATTTCATCGGACTATGCAGCTTTAATGTTGCATAGTCAGATGGATTTTTTCCCTTTTTTCCCCCATTTATTTTTGTAGATAAACATACCATTATAACTTATTATTCATTAAAGCTGCATTGTGTGAGGAAAGCATCAAATTTTCAAAACCAAAATAATTATCTAGATTTGATTCTACATATCTAAGTTAGATACTGATGAACTTATTAAGAATTTGTTCCAAAATAGAAGTAAATACTGAGTCAATTTAATAGAATCTTTAGTACAGAAGCCTATGGTGTCAGAGTTTTTGGTTGCAGGCCAAAATTAATGTTCTATGTTTGCACTTCAAGCATCTCAAAAGATAGCCATTTAAAATAAAAGTTCATCAACTTCACACCAATATAGATACACAAATGCTCGCTGGAACCAGAACCTCCTACAGGTTGCTTACAGTGGACCTTATACCGGAACAATCTTTACTCAGAATTAAAGCAGCATAGTCCAATGGTTTAGAGTTTCGGCCATTTTTCTGAGATAAATACATTAAATTGATTGTTATAATCTACATTGCTTTAGTTTGTGGCAACTTTTCTTTTAAATGGCTAACTTTGGATATATTTGAAGCACAAACATGCTAAATTAATTTTGACAATCATGCCACAACTCTTGACACCACAGGCTTATGCAGTAACAGGTTCTATTAAATTAAATTGACCCAGCATGCCCTTCTATGTGGCAACAAATGGTTAATAAGTGTATCACTATCAGTATCGAAGTTGGATATATAGAATCAAATCGAGGTGAATGCGTTGGTTTTGGAAATTTGATGCTTCATCCGACTATGCAACTTTAAACATGCTCGCCATTCACCCTAATGGAGGTAAATATTTTATCCAAGCCAAGCCCCAGTCGCTTGCATACCTTTACTCGAGCGCCAACCTGGAAGCGACATGCCCTAGAGCTGTGAGAGAATGTGAGCGTGATGTTCTCTTGGTCCATAATGCGCACGGCGATGTTTGAGTTGATGGTGAAGGTGATTGGCTGGATTGGTGGTGCATGCACGTGATCCGCTTGCTCCTTCCAATTCCATTTCCTCTTCTTACCTCCGCATGGGGTCAGTTCGATCCCACCTTTCGGGCTGAGGCAGATTCTGGTTGTGTGCAAGAAATATATTTTACAGGGATGAAAGTAGTCTCTGGGGGAAAAAAAAGCGGAAATGCTGATATTTTTCCATAGGTTTAGCATTGTCAGGGAATCGTGGAAAATTTCCGGAAGTCGGGTTTCATAAATATACGTTTGAAGCACGTATTAGTAGTATTTGCTGATAGTGCTGCGGCGTAAAACAACGTATTAGTATACACTTATAGTGCTTATAGCTACAGGAAAAATCCCGGAAATCCGCGAAATCGCGGAGATCTTTCATCCCTGTTATAAGATACCAAAGTTTGTACATGCCATGCTAGATTTTGGTGTCACAAGGTGATGGGTAAATCGGGCATTGCCTTTTGTTCATAGTCCAATGAGAGTGTGATAGGTTTGCGTACAGCTGGTTTCTCCCTGGCCTTTATCTGTAGCCACATGCGGAAGAACGCAGACAAGGCAGTCATGCATGCTTCCAATGTTTAATGTTCAACTCCACCCACTGCAGCATCACAAGACCAAGTGACCTGGGCCGCGTTCAGGGTGTGTCTCGGAGGCGCCGCAGAGACGTCTCCGCAATGCTTTTTGGCCTATTTGCATTCAGGGTGCGTCTCGGCGACGTCTCGGAGACGCCTCCCTTTTCAGACTGGAGATGAAAAGCGCCTCGAAAATGGCCGACGCATTCAGTGGTTTCAGCCAATCACAGCGCAGCTTTTCCATTGGAAATGGCCGCCGCATATGGGGGTGGCCATTTTCGAGACAACAAACTGCTTTTGCGGTTCAGACTAGTGTGACGTCACGGCCATCTCCGAGGCACCTCCGAGACGGACCCTGAACGCGGCCCTGCCCTCTGACCAACCAGGTCACAGGTCACCTCTTATGGTAGGGAGAGCCGCTAGCCAGAAGCAGTACGGTCAGTCCACACAGAGACCTGCCCACCAGCTAACGTGCCGCCACCTGACACAGAAGACTGTGACAGTAAATGACGTAGTCCCTGCAGCCACTGCGTGGTGGTGGAGGTGATGTAATCAAATATTTAAATTTGATTTGATCCTACATGTCCAATTTGCATACTGTCCAGCATTAGTGTGCACATCAAAAGTAACTTCACTTGTGTATACTGCAAATATTTTCAAACCAAAGTCAGTGGTGGGATGTAACTAATTACATTTACTTTGTTACAATACTCAAGTTTGTTTCTTGTTGTTTTACGTCCTAGCAACATCTAAGGTCATATCAGGACGAGCACCGACTTGTGACAGTGTGCACTCATGGCGACTTCATAGTGCAGTCACTCTGGAAGACCAGGCCGCTGGCACCATGACCCGATTTCACACTCAGTCACACTATCCTCATACTGAGATGACCAGTATTTGCCCTATCCTAGTACAGCCAAGTGCCAGGATAGATAGTGTAGTGGTCTGCACTGACCTCTCGGGCAAAGAGCCACATAGACAGGTAGGCGTGAGTAGTGTGGTGACATCAGGGAGCCTAGGTGGTGCATTGGTTAGCACACTGGCCCAGAATGCAAAGAGATGTGGGTTCGAGTCCCGCTCTAGGCGCAATATTTCCCATTTTCATCACCCCCATGACAATAGCGACAAGCATCAATTTTATAAGTCATTGGTTTGACTCGACCGGGAATTGAATTCCTGATCTTCCGCACAGGAAATCTGCACTCTACCGATTAGGCCACTGCATCCGGTCAATACTCAAGTAGATCATTCTTAAACCTATTTGTAATGAAGTACAGTAAAACCTCTCTATACCGACCCCTCCACAGATCGACCACTCCCGTATATCGATCGCTTTATTTGGGTCCCAACAATACCATTGTAAGGATATTCTAACTCTCTAAACCGACCACCTCCCTAAATGGACCACTTAAAGTCGGTCCCATAGTCGGTAGATTTAGAGAGGTTTTACTGTACATAAGGAGTCTGTCACTGTGGCTGAATGAGTTGAGCACCCACCTCCCATTTTGGAATGTCGTTGGATTTGAATCCCTGGCCGAGTCAAACCAATGACGTAAAAATTTATACTGGTCACTACCTAGCCTGGCATTCGGCATTACGAGGGACAGGGCAAGGAGCAGTAGAATGAGGAAGACAAATTCTCCGCGATTGAAATTTCCACCGCTTAATCAAGGCAAATACCCTAAAAAAAAAGGTCACTGCGGTGCTGCCCCCAACTCACCTAATGCCGCCATTGCTGTGGTAGGAAGCACCATGCCCGTCGGAGTCGAATATAGCCAGGATGTTAGTGCTGTCATCCACGTCAGCATGTGCAAAGTAGGTGAAGAGCCCCCGTTCTACGGATACTATGGTTATCGCAGGACGGCCGGACGGATAGCTAGACACTGGCTTAAGGTTGCACAATTAGTTGGTTTTTGCTTCTTTTTTTTTAGACTATTTTAATTAATCAATTTTTATTTCAGATAAATATCTTAGCTGGATCTATCTTACTTTATTTAAAAGTAACTTTTATTGTAAATGGCTAAGTTATTTGAAGCGAAAACTTGCCAAATTAATTTTGGCATGCATGTCAAAATGCTGGACACAGGCTTCAGCGGTAAAGGGTTGAACAAAATTGAATAGGTTATCCCCCTTTTGTGCAGTAACAAATGAAGAGTTCGGGTGCAAAACCATGTAAACACCAATCCCAAAATGAAGATAAACATTGGAATCAAACCATCAAAATGTCAATATTTTTATATTCCTTCTTTTTTGTTCAATGCTCCATAAGCATGTGATTATATGAAAAGTGGAATTAAAATTATTTTCAGGTCAAAATATTTGATTTAGGCCACATATTTGGATTGGCGTTTACATGGTTTTGTGCCTGAACTCTTCAAATGCTTAATGAGTGCATCTAGATAAGTGCTTTGGTTTCGAAAAGTGCATGCTTTCATTGGACTATGCAGCTTTAAGGTTGCATAATCCAATGGTTTTGCGTTTGAGCCTCTTTTGTTTTCTTAGATAAATATTTTCAATTGTTTGTTATAATCTACTTTACTTTCTTTTAAAGTAACTCTTATTTTAAAGGGTTAACTTTGCAGATATTTGAAGTGAGAACATGCACTAATTAACTTAGGTGTCTCTCTATATCTCTCCATCGATGTCTCTCAATTTACATCCACATAATTTAAATTATATAGATATGTATCTATATATATATGAGTCAGCCTCACGAAAATGGGCCAATCGGTGGTCAATTGAAGATGTCGGCATCGCAATTCTTAAAAGTGTAGTGCATTTCTTTGATTCATATCAAATTATCCTAGAAACAAATGAGGTTGTTGTATTATCTCGACCTTTACATTCAGGATAAATTTAAAGACTTTCCAACACCTCTGTCAATGCTAAACTATAATTATACCGATCGACGCCCACATCCAATGATCGCCACCGACAACTTTACCAGATGTTGGCATCGCAATTCTTAAGGTGTAGTGCATTTCTTTGTTTTATATTAAATTATCCTAGAAACAAATGAGGTTGTTGTATTTTCTTGACCTTTACATTCAGGATAAATTTAAGGACTTTCCAACACCTCTGTCAATGCTAAACTATAATTATACCGATCAACGCCGACATCCAATGATCGATGCCGACAACTTCCTCCAATTGGCCCATTTTCGTGAGGCTGACCCATATATACATATATATATGAAGAGTTCAGGTGCAAAACCATGTAAACGCCAATCCCAAAATGGAGATAAACATCGGAATCAAACCATCAAAATGTAAATATTTTTATATTCCTTCTTTTTTGTTCAATGCTCCATAAGCATGTGATTATATGAAAAGTGGAATTAGTGAGAATTAAAATTATTTTCAGGTCAAAATATTTGATTTAGGCCACATATTTGGATTGGCGTTCATGTGGTTTTGTGCCTGAACTCTTCATATATCTATATAAGGAGTACAATACATTATACGTATATACAGGGTCGGAATCAACATGTATTAATCAAATACAGTGGTCACAAAGTGATTGCAACTGGACGCAAGCCGAAAGTGTGACTGACGCCTGAGGTACGTTAGAAAAGGATACTACACATTTCCGGTTCCGTCTGGGAACATAATTAAGAAGTCACAGCCACTTTTGTAGTACTTGTGTACCAGGCCAGCCTCCTTTGTGTCCTACAAGAGAAACAAGCATAGGACGCGGTTAGACTTAGACAGAGCTAGGTTAAAAAATGGATTTTAAGTTTAATTTTGTTGTTGTTGATAAGGTCCAAACCTAAAGCCCCTGTCACACATCACCGGATTGCGCACCGGACAGAATTGTCTAGTCCAGGTGTCATAAGTATCAAAATGTATTAAAATGTGTCAAAATGTTGTGATATCTGGTCAAAGGGCACTGGATGAACGGACATGAAACGGACATGAAATGGACATGAAATGGACATGAAATGGACATGAACGGATTCCAACGGACGAAACAAACTCAAACCAGACAAGAACCGTAGACGTCAATCCGGCGGCATCCGTTCCAAGTTTTGTACATGTTCAAAACTTGTACGGACACAAACCGGACTATCAACAGACTTTGTTCGGTTTCTTTCCGCTTCCTCCAATCCGGTGATGTGTGACAGGGGCTTGACAGATAAAACAAATATCACATCAAAATAATCTCGTCTCTGGAGCAAGCATAGTAACAGGTTCTGCACTATGACGGATGAATATTTATGGCGTGTAACTATTACAAGTGCTACTTTGATACTGAGGTGGGCTGCTTTCCACCATTACAGGCCACTATAGGTCCACGGCAGATAAATTAAATATTGCAGTAAATGTGCAATAAGCAAAATACTGACGTGGGAGTGATGAAAATGGGAAATATTGCGACTACAGCGGGACTCGAACCCACATTTCTTGCATTCCTGGCCAGTGTGCTAACCATTACACCACCTAGACCCCCTGATGTCAGCACACTACCAACGCCTACCTGTATATGTGGCCCCCCCCCTTGCCTGATAGGTCAGTGCAGACGACTACAATACCTAAATGTCCCTGATTAAATTGTAACATTGTTTGTTTGTTTGGTGTGGTATGTCCTAGCAACATCTAATGTCATATTAGGACGGGTACCGACTTGGGACAGCGCACTCATGGCGAGTTTATAGTGCTTCCCCACTGGGAGACCAGGCCGCCGGCACCAGGACTCGTTTTCCCACTATCACAAGTCGGTATCCGTCCTCATATAACCATAGATGTTGCTAGGGCGTAAACCAACAACAAACAATCACAAATTACAGAGCTAACTGGTTGGTTGGTTGTTGTTGTTTTACATCCTAGCAACATCTAATTTCATATCAGGACGGGTACAGACTTGTGACAGTGCACACTCATGGCAACTTTTTAGTGCTGCCCCACTGGGAGACCAAGCCATCAGCAGCATGACCTGATATCCCACTCAGTCACATTATCCTGACACTGAGCCAACAACAAGTCCTTGCCCTATCCTAATAATGCCGAGCGCCTGGCTAGGAAGCGACAAATATCAATTTTTTAAGTCAGTGGTTCGACTCGACCTGGGTCCTACGATCTACCAAAATGGGAGACGGACGCTGAACTCATTCTGCCATCCCATCTGGTCCAAGGGACCAGCGGAACTCGGAATACCCATACTGACCTTAGATGTTGCCAGGACGTAAAACTCCCAACAACAAACCAACCGATTGTCCCTCAGGCCGGATGGACGCTGTGACCCAGAATCCTGCGGTTGCAGCTTCAGCTTACATGGTTCAAGGTGTGTGTGGGGGCGGGGGGGGGGGGGTGAATAAACAAACCCAATGTATTTTTTGGGTTGTTTTTATTACCTAATGTGAAATACTTGTTACGATAATTTTACTGCAATCTTTGGTTCGAAACTCACGATCTACCAAAACGGGAGACAGACGCTCAACTCATTCGGCCATCCAGTCTGGTCTCCTCCAGGTGGCAACACGAGTGCTATACGCCTTTAGCGGTCACGTGACCCAACAGTCAGTTCAACCCCACACACAACCACCGCAGCAGCCATCATCAAAACACCTTTGCACTTTCTTCAACCACCCCCCCCCCACCCACACCTCCAGGCAGACTGGCAGCCAGTAGGGTTGAGGGTTCAAATCCAGCCTAACCAAACCATCAACCGGACGAGCAGAGCTGAACCATTATGTCAACATTACTGAGCCCTTTCTGACTAAATAAACCACTATACCAACTTCTGTCTTCGCCTTCGCCTTCCCAAATGAACTAACTGGAGGCGACTTGATAACATTTTTAATCATCTCACCTTGGAAACGCTTTCATCCCACGGTGGCAGGAAGGGCTGAGGCTCAAAGCATTCCATGTCGCCGACCTCATCAGTCGCGTTCGGCTCAGCTGGCAGTATCGTCCAGCCATCCTCCAGACACTTCTGCGACGACAGCTGGTAGTTTATTGTTCTCATCTGATGTGCAACTGAAGAAGACACCAACACCGGTTAGCAACAGCAAGCATCAACTGGGTAGCAACCAAAGACTGGATAGCAACCATGGACATGACAGCAACTCTCGATTTGATAGTAATCATGGGTTTAAGAGTAACCATGTTTGTTTTACTTGCTTGTTGTTGTTTTACATCCTAGCAACATCTAAGGTCATATCAGGACGGGTACCGACTTGTAACCATGGAGTGGATAGCAAACACGTAGTGGATAGTAACCGTGGACTGAATAGCAAGTGAAACCATGGTGACTGGATAGCAACTGTAACCATGGAGGCTGGTTAGCAACGCTAAGAACACGCCTATTGGTTAGCCATAGGTTACTGCTGTGTATCATATGTGCATATTTGGCTATATTGATATTCACAAATTTTGTCCTTTTTGCTCAAAAAGAACGACAAATATAATTGGAGATTTGATTTCTTCAAACAAAGGGCAAATTACTTCGCGAAACAATGGTAAATAACGAACCCTATTTACAAAGCTATGCATTTATTTAGAAGGGAGGTAATAGTTGTAAGAAACAACAGCTTCATATCTTTTTCTTAAATGAATTGAAAAAGAATTAGTCTGAGGTTGTGATGGTTAACTACAGGTGGGATAATGAAAAAGATGTGTTTCCAGTATGACATATTCTAATAAAGATAACAATAAGATTAGGCCATCCATTATTAACTTAAATATTCCAATATTATAAAGAGCAATTGTACCAGAAATGTGATTTCACCAGTGATTGCATGTGCTACTACTGCATTGTGTATAAGGGCTCACTCACCCTTTGGGGAAGCCATACAGTGACCATAGCCAAAAATTTTAAAAAGTTGGTGATCGTCTTTTTGATCACACAAATCAAGGTCCGGCAGGCAGCTCCCCCCCCCCCCGCACCCCCCAGGTTAAGTATAATGTCTGGCATATGATGTAGACGTAATAGTACTAATACGTAACCATGTTACATAGATTGTGTCCTTATGAAAGTTGAATTGCTGCTAGCCCGACACAGTTTTAAGTTAAAAGACAAACAAAATTTAATCAGGGGTGGGCGATTGTTCAGGCCCGGGTGGGGGGATATTACCAATTTCTTTTAAATATTTGGCCTTACTACATGTTTGTGGTAAAATCAAACTGAACTGAACTCATTAATGGTACAACGTCCTTCCCAGCTTGAGCTTGTATAATGAATATTAATTCTGTCATACAATACAACTATTTGGAGATAAAAGTTTATCTATGACTTAATTACTTCTACTACTATTTTAGCTAAAACTACTACTTCAACTACTTCCCCAAGGAATAATGTAGGTCCTACCTACGCTACAATGTTATCTCAGTGAAAGAGCTGCATCTCATTCACTTGCAAAGACAGGACCTGCTAAAAACACACATTTTTATCTTTGTTTGTTTTGTTGCTATTTGCTAGTTGTAGTTATAGTTATAAAAGAACTTCAGGTTTGTTAGACAGAATGCATTAAAACCTCATAATTTCCTCAACAATCCAACACTAACCAAATTCGCTTCGACGCGAAGTGGAAGATATTGACTCAAACCTGTTAGCATAGCGGCCTATTGACTCATAGTAGACACAATATAAATAATATATATAGAGGTCCACTTTTAATGCACTCTACTCTCCAAAGCCATACTGAATATATATATATGTATATATGTGCATAAATGCAGATATATATATATGCTGTATAAGACATTATACGAGTATAATAAAGGGGGAAGATCCATCTACTCCCCAGCCACTAAGTCATCGGCTGGTCACCTCTACTCATTAGGTCATCTACTGGTACCACCTGACCTCCCCACATGGCGCCACCTGCTCGGCCGCTCCTCAGCAGCTGTTGTACTCACTCATATATATATTTATGTATATATGTATATATATATATATATATATATATATATATATATGTGTGTGTATATATATGTACAAAAATGAATAGATGTACATATATGTGCATATATAAATTATATCACACACATATTAAACAGTTTGTTTAAATTAGATGAGAATCTGCAAAGCATTACTGGAAATTCACACATTGATGGAAATTCACACACACAAAAACTGCCTTCATCTGAAGCTAAAATGGCCGTTGAATACTAGTGGTAGTGATGCATACAAAGGGAGCATGTATAAAATAGGTCACGCATGAAGTTGACCATTTTCAACCCCTCCCACCTCACCCCCATGTCAGGCTTAGCACGATTTCGATACATCCCCGACCCCCTCTGCCACTAAAACTACATTCCATTGGAGAAACGCCTCCTCTGTTCCTGTCTCTTTCACATGCTGTCACAACATTTGCCACCCACAACATTTGACAGTCACGGCTTTGCCACTGGGACTTAGATGGCAGCAGATTATATCATATTGCTGCATTTTTTATATTTAGGTATATTCATATTTCACATGTTGTTGGTTTGTTTGGTTGGTTTGGTTGGTTTGGTTGGTTGGTTGGTTGTTGGAGTGTTATGTCCTGACAACATCTAAGGTCATACCAGGATGGGCACCGACTTGTGACAATGTGCACTCCTGGCGAATTTATAGTGCTGTCCCACTGGGAGACAAGGCCGCCAGCACCATGACCTGATATCCCACTCAGTCATATTATCCTGACACTGAGTCAACCAGTCCTTGGTATATCCTGATAATACCGAGGGCCTGGCCAGGAAGCGATAAGTATCAATTCTTAAGTCATTGGTTTGACTCGACCAGGGTTCGAACCAGTGGGATCGAATCCCACGCTCTAACGAAACTGGAGACGGACGCTGTTTCACATTTTAGTTGGTTGGTTGTTGGAATTTTACGCCCTGGCAACATCTAGGGTCATATCAGGACGGTACCAGCTTATGACAGTGTGCACTCATGGCAGCTTTATAGTGCTGACCCACTGGGAAATCAGGCCACCGGCATCATGACCTGATATCCCACTCACTCCCATTATCCTGACACCAAGCTAACCATTCATTGCCCTATCCTATTAATGCAGAGTGCCAGGCTATGAAGTGACAAGTACCAATTGTGTAAGTCATTGGTTTGACTCGACCAGGGTTCGAACCCACGATCTACCAACACGGGAGACGGACGCTCTAACTCATTCGACCATCCCGTCTGGGACTGGTCTTTGATAACGCTGTAAGTTATACACAGCGGTGGAAATCCAGAATGGCAGAGGTGGGGGCACAGGGAATCGAACCACCAACCTTCAGATTAGGAGTCCGACCTAGAAAAAAGTCAGACACTCTAACCACTCCGCCACAGAGAAGACCTTTTGCTTTCCAATTTATTTGACTAAAAAAGGGCAGATGAAAGTGGTCGCAATAAGTGACAGAAGAATTGATGACCGAAGAAATTCCAATGAGGTGACACAGAAGAACTAACAGAAGAGGTCATCCGTGAACCCCCTGAAGACCGTTAAATCAAATCAGGGGGGGGGGGGGGGGGGAAGCAAGAAATCAAATTAACACAAACGGAAGTTCTCACTGGATTTAGCGTCTAAAGATTAAGTAACAAATGTTGATGAAGTAATTAATTTTAATGGTCTCCTTTAGTTGTCTCCTTTTTTTTTTTATCAAAGAGAAATATGGTGAGAGCGCGTGAGGAGTAGGTAGGAAGGGACTGAGGGAGGGAGAAAGCGAGTGAAAGATGGAGGGAAGGAATGAAGGGAGGGGGAGGAGAGGGGCGAGGGGAGGGGAGGGAGGGAGAAAGTGGGTGAAAGATGGAGGGAGGGAAGGAATGAGGGGGGAGGGGGAGGGAGGAAGGGAGGGAGGGGGAGGGGGAGGGAGGGGAGGGGGAGGGGGAGGGGAGGGAGGAAGGTGGAGGGACGGAGGGAGAAAGTGAGTGAAAGATGGAGGGAAGGAATGAAGGTGAGGGACGGAGGGGGGCAGAGGAGGGAGGGAGGGAGGGAGGGGAGGGACGTAGGGGGGCGGGAGAAAGTGAGTGAAAGATGGAGGGAAGGAATGAGGAGGAGGGGGAGGGAGGGAAGGGACGGAGGGAGAAAGTGAGTGGAAGATGGAGGGAAGGAATGAGGGGGAGGGAGGTAGGGGAGGGACGGAGGGAGGGAGAAAGTGAGTGAAAGGTGGAGGGAAGGACTGAGTGGGAGGTAGGGAGGGGGAGGGGAGGGAGGGGAGGGATGGGAGGATGGGAGGGGAGGGAGGAGAGGAGAGGAGGGAAGGAAGGAGGGAGGTAGGGAGTGATTGGTAGAGAAGTAGGGATGGGCGGGCTTTCGATGGGAGGGGGATGAGAGGAACGGAGGGAGGGAGAGGGAGTGATGGGTTTCCGGTCGTAGGTAGGAGGGAAGGGGGAGGGAGGGAAGGGGGAGGGGGTGAGCTGAGGGGAAGAGAGAGAGAGAGAGACAGAGAGAGAGAGAGAGAGACAGAGAGAGAAAGAAAGAGAGAAAGAGAAAGAGAGAAAGAAAGAGAAAGAGAGAAAGAGATAGAGAGAGATTCCACAGTGGCGCTCTCCAGGATAGTCTGTACTGACGGGTCAATGGAATGGAGCTGGGGTAGTGCTTGGAGAGTGCCATATGAGTACTAAATCTATGGGAGAAAATCAATATTTACACACAAATTCTCTCATTGCATCGAGTATTCTGACCGACAGCACTAAGTGCTAGGCATGTGACAGCCTCCCATGTTTCTGTGCTAATTCACTCCTTGCTTGTCAGTTCGTTAGCGTTTTGTCTTACCAACATCTGAGGTCAGAGCAGAGCAAATTTGCTGACCAATACCTGACATATATATATGATTCGCCGGTGTTGCAGTTTCCGCGGTACGCCAGTATGCGAGGGACGCATCCATTCAAATGCATTGTCAATGGCCATGAGCAAATCTTCATACAGAAAAAGTCAAATATCTCTCAAATTACACCACCTAGAAACAAACCGCTTGGCACACATACAGAAAACATATTCAACAAAAAGAAGCTTAGTGACGATGCTGTTCAATTTTGATGCATGCGCAGTAGCGATGTCCCTCGCAAACTGGCCTACCATGGAAACTGCAACACCGGAATGATATATATGATTCGCAGGAATCCGTGAAATCGCTGAGATCTTTCATCTCCGCTTCGTTATTAGTTCTAAATTAAAGGAATTAATTTAGCTACCTTGACCATTAGTTTCTTAAATACAAATAGCTAGTTGGTATTGGTCCTGCATGTAAAATGCAATCTATTTAGACCTACTTTGTGCTGATGTCAGTTGTTCTACTCAGGGCTATTACATATATAACTGAATGGGGCCAGAGGCGGTACTTTTTATTTGTTTAAATGTGCATGATGGGGTGCCAAGATAATTTAAATATTAGGAGGGGGGGTTGAAAAATAAATTAATAAATTCATGAGTGTGTCGTGCTGTTGTCTTATAATTGTTGTCATCGAACATATCCCTCAGAGTTCTATGAGTGTCTCTTTCAAACAAACCATTTATAATAATAAAAATAATAATAATAATAATAATAATTCAGACTGAAGATGTAGACACCCAATATTTATTCAAACTTGTTCCTCCTTTAATGAGTTATATTCGCGAAGAAATATTCTTGTGCTAGGATAATTTAAAATATTGAGTGGCATGTAATAAAATTACCAAATATTGTTTTATGGGATATCATTGGTTGAGTGGTTGTCGGGAGTTTTACGTCCTGGTAACATATAATGTCATATCAGGACAGGCACCGACTTGTGACAGTGCACACTCATGACGAATTTATAGTGCTTCCTCACAGGGAGTCCAAGCCACCAGCACCATAACCTGATATCCCACTCAGTCACATTATCCTGACACTGAGCCAAACAGTCCTTGTCCTATCCTAATAATGCCAAGCGCCTGGATAGGAAGCGACAAGTATAAATGTTTAACCCATTGGTTTGACTCGATCAGGGTTTCGAATCCCACGATCTACCAAAGCGGGAGACGGACGCTCAACTCATTCAGCCATCCCGTCTGGCGATATCATTAATAAATTAAAACGTGGCTACTGGATCTGGGGGGAAATTTAAATATGGGTGGTGGGGTGAACAAAAACACTGCCTCATGTCACCCACACACAATTATACCTGGAAAGCCCTATTGTAGCTACCGTAACATAAAGTTGCACAGTCCGATGCTTTTGAGTTTCAGCTATTTTCTGAGATAAATAGATTAGGTTGATTGTTATAATCTCCTTTACTTGACTTTGTAGTAACTTTTATTTTAAATGACTAACCATGGAGATATTTGAAGTGAAAACATGGACAAATTATACTATCATAGGCTTCAGCAGCATTAGTTTGGCTCAGTATTTCCTTCTATGCAGCATCAAATGTATAACAAGTGCAGTATCTAAATTGCATATGAAGAGTTCAGGCGCAAAACCACGTCAACGCCAATCCAAAATTGGAGAGAAACATTGGAATCAAACATTCAATCTTTATATTCCTACTGTTTTGTGTACTGCTCCATAACCATGTGATCATGTGAAATGTAGAATTAGTGAGCTTTACAATTATTTTCAGGTAAAAACCTTTTCCTTAAACTCAATTTTTGGATTGGTGTTTACATGGTTTTGCACCTGAACTCTTCATATGTAATATCAAATCTAGATAAGTGGTTTGGTTTTGAAATTTTGATGCTTTCATCGGACTGTGCGGCTTTAATTCGCACCCACGATTTATCATGGGTGTTATCATGATATAGGTACCCATGGACATGGCATAGAAGGACAAGTTGGTTGCGGTAGAAGCACACTGGGAGCGTTCCCCGCGCACCAGGTTGCCATGGAAACTCTTCATTGGCGGAACTGAAAGCAGATCCGTGGCAAATAGCGTCAAACTTCACGAAACAAGATTATTTAATAGCTACAGACGCGCCTACACTGTTATTTAGTTATCGGTGGGATTGCTGATATAAAAAGGTTCGGTCCTACCAGCTTCCGCTAGGTGGGTTTCAGGTATTCATTGCAGTTCTGTCATGGTTTATGGTAATTGCAGTGCATTGGTTGCAATGGCGCGCAGAGGTTTTATAATGCCCAGGGCCCACTCCTTGATTGTATGGCCCTAAAACTTAAATATAGGGTCTAGTACTGAGAAATGTGAGCAATGAAGACAAATTTAAATATGCCCCGATATGGACGCCTGGGGCAATCGCACCCTCTGCCCCTCAGTAAAGGCCCTGTCACACTATGACGTGACGACGTCAGCGTAGGGAGAACGTGAAAAATGTCGAACTTCTCGGCGTAGTATGCAAATTTGGGCACAAGTTGAACGTGGATGCAGCGTAGTAGACGAGAGCGTAACGTTGGTAAAGCGTAGTGATATCGTCATTCAACGAGAGAGGACAACGTAATTCCACTCACAGTATGTTATGAATGTTATTCCATCGCCAGAACTACGTTGCTTTACGTTACATGATGTTACATATGTCATGACATAGTGGTGAAATGCTGAACGTACATTGGACATACGTTCGGCATACGTTCTCCTGACGTTCCCATTACACCGCGTGGACGTTTCCACCGGCTTTAATGTGGGTCGATGTAGTGGAACGTAGAAGAACGTAGTGAGCAGCGTTTGACTAACGTCCGTTTAACGTCATTGACGTTCGCCGAACGTGTACAGAACGTACGGCGAACGTAAACCCTTACGTTTGAGTCACGTCGAAAGTTTTGAACAGGTTCAAAACCTTGACGCACGACAACATAACATGACGTAACGTGACATAGCTCGACGTCAGTCTAACGTCATCATAACGTAACCCAATGTACGTCAACGTAATGACGAAAAGTGCCCACATCAGGCTTACGTTGGCTCGTTACGTCGTAGTGTGACAGGCTTATAACGTGCCCTACGCTACGGATTAGCTGGCTCTAGTTGCATTCTGCTGTAAAACCCATAATTGAAGGCTTCTCCCAGAGGTTTGTGGAGAGAACATGTGTGTTCCGAACACTGCTGGTCTCTCAGGAAGAACTAAAGCTGCGACCCAGCACACCGACTCACAGCTTCAGCTTACACACCGGAAGTTGGGGGTTGATGCCCCTCCCACTCCAATCCTTCATTATAGACCCTATCTTTCAAACTCACTTTACACGTATAACCACATGCCTCCTGGTGACCAAACTTGGTAGGATTCTTGGCATACATTTGGTTTTAATATAGATCGCAGTTAAACCATCCTAGCAAACAGTTAGATAAAACACTACTTCCTGTATGTGCATTCACCACCTCCCCTAATTTCTGGCATAAAAGCGGAAGCAGCAACCGAATGTTCTGGGTCGAAGTAGCCTGGGCCGTGTTCAGGGTCCGTCTCGGAGGCGCCCGTGACATCACGCTAGTCTGAACGACAAAGGCAGTTTCTTGTCTCAAAAATGGCCGCCCCATAGGCAGCGGCCATTTGCAATCAAAATGCTGCGCTCTGATTGGATGAAAGCACTGAATGCGGCGGCCATTTTCGAGGCGCTTTTTGTCTCCAGTCTGGAAAGAGAGGCGTCTCCGAGACGCACTCTGAATGGAAATAAGCCAAAAAGCATTGCCGAGACGTCTCCGCACCGCCTCCGAGACAGACCCTGAATGCGGCCCTGGTCCCCTGGCCCTTGCTTCAACAAAGGTTACCACTGTGGTCGTTTCAAAGGCCAGGCATATAGGTGCGTGAGTTTTCTGCTATTATCACCCACTTTTATTGGTGCCAATCAAAACGATGTCATTAGCAAAAAGGGCATTTAAAGTGCGTTCTTTGAGCATTGCATACACAGAAAAAAAAATCATTTATAAAGCAACATATATTACTTGGGCATGTTGCAAATATGTCAATGAATTATTCAGGATTTTGATTTAATTCAGAATATATTGTGAAAGTGATGTTTAATGGGATGATCCGAGTCCAACTTGATTTCTTCTTTATAAAAAAAAAAAAACACTTCACATAAGCCGTGTTTACACGGGGAATTGTGAAACGTTCTAGACAAAGCGATTTATATGAAGCGTTTCAGAGGCACGTTTACACGGACAGAGTTTGAAAGTGTTTTGTCGCCGGGAACAAGCAGCCTTAGTTCCGCCTGTAGCCGGCAAGCACTGCTATTTGTTTAGTTTACACACGTCGATTCGATGCAGATGTAGCTGCTATGTTAATAGCGCTTGGAATTTAAGGTTAATTTAATTAAATTTCATTATTTGAGTCTGTAATTCTGTTAAATATGATCGCATTCACTAGATTTCGGCCTAATCGGGCCCTAACACTGCCGGGCACCAGCGATTAGTTACTGCTCCCCCTGTTTCCGGCACGCACTACTATTTTATACTACCGCCGCCCGGGAACCAGCTGAATCGCTTCAAATAAACCACCTAGCCAGGTGGTATAGATGAACCGTTTCATATGAAGCGATTCAGCCCTAAAACGCCACAGCGTCGCGCCTACACGGGAAATGTGAGTCGATCTAGGCAAGTCGTTTCATATGAAACGTTTTAAATCGCCCGTGTAAACAGGGCTATTGAGTGTCATCTTGTACTGCAAATCGGCCAGTTTATTCATACCATGTGTTGAACCTGCTTGGTAGGCACACGTTCTACGTACTGGGCTATCCTAAATGGGAATGGCAATTGGTCATATTGCTTCGGCAACATGGGTAATTCGCACATGACATGGGGCAGATCGTGCTGTCACTTTTAGTTCAGCAAACTATATGTGCACCATTTGTACTACACTCTCTGAACCCTCTACTTCTGGTTGATGCTCCGGCCTGCTTCCACCCCTTACGATAGGTGGCGCCACCTCCGCATAACCCACTGAGTTGCCCCGGTGTTAACACTTTGAACTTTATTGACATCACTTCCGATAGCGATATCGCCGCCTCCAGCACTTCTAACCAAGATGCCGGACCACCGACACCTTACGCCTTTGCTTGGCCGCCCACCCAACCATACACTCACCCGACCATCAGGCAGTAGGGTTGAGTGCCTGGGTCTCTGGATTCGAACCAAGAACCTGCCGAGCAAATGATTCATTGACTTGAACCATATTCTTACCAACTTATTGACAAATAAACTTCCCATACTTGTAGTTCCTTGTCGTGTTGTGAATTGTAACAGAAATACCTGTTGAAATGTACTCAGACACACACCTCAGACAATCCTTTGTAAACATAAGTAGACGGGGACCTCCAACCCCTTCTCAACACCTCCCTCAGTCCCCACCCCACCCACCCTCATCAGTCCCCCCATTTTTCTCCCCGGATTCACATGTTTCAGCAAAGAAACAGACAATCTTAAATGCAAAGAAGAAAAGAAGAATTTAAAAAAAAATTCTTAATCTTGAGTATATTATCCATATTAGATCAACTAAAACTAAAAAGATATTCATAATATATGTCAGAATTGTTGGGAAAAGAAAGGCAGAAAGCTGAAGAGAGAAATATCTCAAAGAATTCTCATCCCCGAGCAAATCATCTATATTTGATAGATTTCCATTAAATGTATTCATAATATATGTTGCTATATGATCTAAGTATGTGAAGTAATTAATGTCACATTGGTCAAGAGTTAGTTAATGGTGATTGCTTAACACCATGTCGACAGCAAAGGCCATCATCACAGTGAGTGTTCAAATCTTATTCTGTTATATTATTATCGGGGCATCACTTTTACACAGAAGGTAAAAGCACACAATCAAAAGCACACAATCAACTGGTCAAGCGAACTGCCTGTTGATATACTAAGAACAGAAATGATTCCAAAACTAATGACTACCCTTTAAACATACATCATTTAAGACCTCAACAATTAGCAAAGGTTAATAATAACAAAATCAGAAATTAACTTAGTGCATCCTATCAAAGTACGTACCTACCAAACTGGGGCAACAAAAACCAATTTACCACAAGATAATTAACTCCAACAACTACTAGCACATACTACAACAACACACTCAGGAAGCCAGACTCCTAGTTTGAGATGAACAAATGGATGAGGATGTGGTTTGGGTTGGTTGGTTGTTGGAGTTTTACATCCTGGTAACATCTAAGATCATATCAGGACGGGTACCGACTTGTGACAGTGCACACTCATGGCAACTTTAAAGTGGCCCACTGAGAAATTGGGCCACTGGCATCATGACCCAATATCCCAGTCAGTCACATTATCCTGACACTGAGCTAACCAGTCCTTGCAGTATCCTATTAGTATTAATGGCAAGCACAAGGCTAGGAAGTGACAGTTATCAATTTTGTAAGTCATGGATGTGGTTTGGATTATTGCTGCAAATCCTGAGTTTAAGCCAGTATGCGAAATAACGAATGGTAGACAGGAAGTGTGAACACTTATTTGTCTCTCATTCTTGCTTGAGTGCAAGTAAATATGCAACACAAGGAATAATTAGTAGCATGTGGTGAATAAGGGGTCAAATTTCCCTGGATCATCAGCCCATGCTTTCTGTAATCTGTTCGTGAATGAATTTATTGACTCGGCATCAATAACATTTTGTGGGAGACTGTTCCATATATTTATCATCCTGTTTGAGAAACTGTGTTGCCTTAACTTTGAAATGGCTCTGGGTTTTACTAGTTTGAGAGTATGGCCCTCTCTGCCTTCTCTTTTATTCAAGGTGAAAAATTGGTTCATATCTATTTTATCAAAACCTTTCATAATTTTAAACACTTCAATTATGTCACTTTTTTTCCTTCTCTAGGAAAGGGTAGGAAGTTTCAATTCTCTAAGTCATTGTTCATAGGGTAAGTCCTTTATAACTGCAACTAATTTTGTTGCATGTCTCTGAATCTTTTCGATCTCCAGAATATCTTTCCGAAAAATTGGGCTCCAAATTTGTGAACAGTATTCCAAAATTGGCCTAACAAGAGACTTAAATAGAATGAGAAAATTGTTCTTGTTGAGGCGATGGAAAGTTCTTTTAATTATTCCTACTCTCTGGTTAGCATTTGAGATGATAGTCCTCATGTGTTTCTGAAAGGAGAGTTGGGAGTCGAAGGTTACGCCCAAGTTCTTTTCATAGCTGTCTTGTTGCAGGACAGTGTTCTTCATATTATAGGCATAATAATTTTTCCCGTATTGAATAATTTTGCACTTCTTTTCATTGAAGGGCAATTGCCATTTCTCAGACCATTGTGCGAGTTTCAGAATATCCTCCTGCAAGAGATTTTTATCTCTTACATCTTTTATGGCTCGAAAGACTTTTGTGTCATCCGCAAATAATTTTAGGCTTGATGAGACACTGCCTGGCAGGTCATTTATAAATATTATAAATAATATTGGTCCCAGCACACTTCCCTGAGGTATTCCTGAGGTGACATTCTTAAAGGAAGATTTTTTTATTACCTATGACTACCCTTTGCTTTCTCTCAGACAGGACTCCTGTATCCATTCAGAAATTGATCCGGATATTCCCAGAGCTTTGATTTTGTTTAATAGTCTTTTGTGAGGCACACTATCAAAGGCTTTGGAGAAGTCCAAATAGATGGTATGGAGGGAGGACTCATGATTAAAACTGTGTTTAAACAGTTACTATCACTAAACAGCGGTAATAAGTATGCCGAAGCTGACAGGATTAATTAAATTAAGTAGCTTGTAATTAATATTTGAGTTCTGCGCTAAGTCACAATACACTTGTTCCTTACAATCGAGGATCTTGGAGTAGGCAGGGGTCAATCTGTGACCCCGGAGACCTGTGTTTGCTGTCAGGGTGGAGTACACATCAAGTTGGGGTTCAAAGATGCATAATCGAGGGTCCGTACACATGTGAAGATATGGAATTCAAAGCTATTTCAATGCTTTTCAAACCTGTTTTTGATAGGAAATCAAGACTATTTTCACTTGGATTTAGTCCAAAATCACGATTCTGAATGGCGATTTCAGACTAATTTATATCAGTGGGGACAGTTCAAGGCTTTTCAAGACTAATTACCCAAAATAGGTTAAATTCAAGGCTTTTCAAGTCCTTGAAATGGGGCAAATGAAGTTCAAGACTTTTCAAGACTTTCCAGGCCCCGTATGGACCCTGATAATCTGATAAAAGCATCAAATTCTCTCAAACAAAACACTTATCTAGATTTGAACCTAGATATCCAAATTAGATACTGGTGCACTTATTACGCATTTGTTGTTGCGTAGAAACAACAAGTATCAATTGTGTAAGTCATTGGTTTGACTCGGCTGGGTTTTAAACTCCAGGTATTGATTCCCATATACAGTATAACCTCATTAAACCAAACTTGAAGGGACCCTAGAAATGTGTTTGGATTAACCGATCATTGGTTTAACCGAGCTTTGGCTTTGACTTTGACTTTGAATAAGCGTGTATTGCACATGTAATATACAATGTATGTGGACACTTATTGTTTTGTAGGTATATACAGCATAGCCCAGTTAAACCAAGCTCAGTTAAACCAAACAATCGGTTAATCCAAACTTTTTTTCAGCGGCCCAGCAAAATACTACCATTTATCATATCAAAAAAGTCTGTGGGGTCTCAGATGACCTTATAATCACATGAAAGTTTGGTTTAACCATACCGGAGTGACCTGGGGTCCGACCATTGTGTTTGGATTAACCGATAATTTGGATTAATCGACTTTGGTTTAACCAACTTTTTTATATGATAAATGGTAGTATTTTGCCGGGCCGCCGAAAAAAGTTTGGATTAAAGTTACATAGTCCGATGGTTTTGAGTTTCTGAAATTTTTTGAGATAAATACATTAGGTTGATCATTATTATGTACCTTACTTTAGGTTGAAGTAACTTTTATTTTAAGAGGCTAACTTTTGAGATATTTGAAGTGGAAACATGCAAAATTAATTTTGGCAAGCTTGTCAAAACTTTGACCCCATAGGCTTCTGCAGTAACAGGTTCTATTCAATTGCCTCAGTATTGCCTTCTGCATGGTGACACATGTTTAATAAGTGCATCAGTATCTAAGTTAGAGAATCAAATTTAGATAATTGTTTGTTTTTTTTTAATTTGATATTTTCATCGGACTATACAGCTTTAACCGATCGTTTGGTTTAACCGATCTTGGTTTAACGGGGTTGTACTGTATATATATATATATATAGAGGCTGGAGAAAGGTGGTTGCTATGATAAAAGAGCACTATAGCGAATCGACACTAACTGGGGTAGTGCTCAGTACTAAACAGACCTTTGATAGCAGGCTGACAAAATAGGTCACGATATCCCACAGATCAATAATAATAATAATAATAATAATAATAATAAAAATAATGTTAATAATAATAAAACATAATATTATGATCTGTAATGTACATGTTAATGTCAGAGACCTACAACAATAGGAATAGAAGCAGTTTGTTGAAATCAGAACTCATACACACAGACAAATAAAAATCCAAATGAACTGCAATAATACAATGCAGAAAGAAATATTATATATATATATACAACAGTTTTGTACAAACAAACGGCTTGTCATAACCCATACTTCCTAGTCTAATTTTAATATCTGAATGAGAATGCTTCCTTGATACTGGGTGCTGAAAACTCTCAGCTCTTAGCGTTTACGATGAGCGTGCCTGGTGGCGGCAGGGTGAACTATGCCTTACATAGCTATGTTGCAACATAAAAGCAACAGGTTTGGTTTGGTTTGGTTGTTGGAGTTTTACGTCATGGCAACATCTAATGGCCCTGTCACATTTCGACGCTTCTCGCAGGCACGCCACCAACGCGCAAAATCACTTTTAATCGTCAAACATTTTGGCCTCAGCGCAACGTATTGGTAGCGTGCAGCCAACGTTGTGGTAACGTATATCGACGCGCGGGAAAAAAACAAAAAAGTTTGGCGCACCGTCCTGATAACGTCATTCCAGTGCGTCTAATGCTAGGTACACACCTACCGTTTACGACTCGCGCACTAAAACTTTGCACCCGACGCGACCCGATCGCGATTAAAACAGAAGATAAGGGATGCACACATATACCGACTGGACGCGCACATATAACGTCCGATTCGCGGCTGCGATCCACGCTCCTGGTGGGTTTTTGCGCGAACTACCTCGCCATCAGCGCCATCTGGCATTTTCCTTGCGCCGATTCGCGACTGCGCTGCACGCACCTGGTGGGTTTTGCGCGAACTACGTCGCCATCAGCGCCATCTAGCAGTTTCCTGTAGCAATGCTATTTGTTTTGTTTACATTCGTCGATTAGAAAACATTAATATTGCCGGCGGCGGAATTTCCTTGCGCCTGCTACGTACTTGTTGAGTTTACATTCATCGATTAGAAAACATTAATATCGCCGCCGTTGAATATATTTGGGTCTAATATGTAGCCGCCGAACCGGTGGAATTTCCTTGCGCCTGCTACGTACTTGTTTAGTTTACATTCGTCGATTAGAAAACATTAATATCGCCGCCGTTGAATAGATTTGGGTCTAATATGTAGCCGCCGAACCGGCGGAATTTCCTTGCGCCTGCTACGTATTTGTTTAGTTTACATTCGTCGATTAGAAAATATTAATATATAGCCGCCGATTAGAATATTTTGGTTAAGACACTGTCACGTGTCCTTTTTCAGGCCCGGCGATTCGTTGATCGTTAAAACTCAGACGCGAACGGTCGGCGGCTAGCACGCATATACCGTTTAAGATACGACCGACCGCACGCACCTCCCGATTTGCAATCGTCCCGATTCGTTTTTCGAATTGCTTGCGATTTCAGTTTTAAGGCCTAAAACTGAGTTGTAATCGCAAATCGCGGACGTCTGGTGTGCTATGGTCCCGCGCCCACCTACCGACTAACGAGGTCGTATGCGCGAATCGCGTCATAAACGGTAGGTGTGTACCTAGCATAACATATCTCGACGTATCCATAAAGTCGCCATAATGTTGGCACCTGTGCATCGTCGCACGTCGAAAGTTTTGCGCAAGCACAAAACTTTGGCGATCCCCTGACACGCGCCGGTGACCATCGCCGTAGATCAACGAATACCAACGCGCGCCTAACACGCGCCTAACGCTTCCTGACGTATCCCGACGTTGCGCCAAAAAATCACATATGTTGACCCGCGTTGGCGAGAAGCGTCGTAATGTGACAGCACCATAAGGTCATATCAGGATGGGTACCGACTTGGGACAGTGTGCACTCATGCTGACCTTATAGTGCTGCCCCACTCGTAGACCAGGCCGCCAGCACTATGACCTGATATCCCACATTATCCTGACACTGAGCCAACCAATCCTTGCCCTATAGTAATGCAAGTGTACAATTTCCCGCAAGTGTAAAATTTAGACATTGGAGGATGGTTTGAACTAGTCTATAGTAATTACAATTGTTATAAAAAAAGGTAAATCGTATATAGAGCCAGAGACATTAAGGTATTATGTGGTGCTGGTGATCCTTTGCTGATTTGATATAAACATTATGTAGTTATAGATAGTGTGAGAGGGGCACTACTTTTAGTGTGACAGAGCTTTAGGAGCTATTATTTACGGATCACTGCACACCCAGACACAACAGGGCACTGTAGCCATAAACAACCAAGGCTTGGATACAGGCAGGTTGGATGTTCATTGGTTGATTGGAGAATGCCTATTGCTGATTGGAGGAGCTGATCAGGTGTGCCAGCCATCTTGGATTCATGAAACTATATAATAATAAACCTGGGGGTGTAAGCTCTCTGTCTTTCCGTGCACTTCTACTCTACCTTTCTCTTGCCGGTAGTGATTTCATATTTAGCCTACCTACACAACCACAGCTGCCAGCCGTCGACTTTACACAAGGAAGCATATATATATATATATATTATATATGCTTCCTTGTGTAAAGTCGACGGCTGGCAGCTGTGGTTGTGTAGGTAGGCTAAATATATATATATGCTTCCTTGTGTAAAGTCGACGGCTGGCAGCTGTGGTTGTGTAGGTAGGCTAAATATGAAATCACTACCGGCAAGAGAAAGGTAGAGTAGAAGTGCACGGAAAGACAGAGAGCTTACACCGCCAGGTTTATTATTATATAGTTTCATGAATCCAAGATGGCTGTATATATATAGTATATATATATATATATGAGCCTGTCTCAATAGGTGATAACTCTTTTTTTTTTTGGTCCATTGTAACGATTGACACAAAACAGCACAGAAACGGTTACACTGAAAACACAAGGACATTTGCTTCAAATCAATATGTATTCTATTGGGATTATGAAACGCCATGTAAAAAACAAATCAGTTTATCCTGAGCAAATGCATAAGCAGATAGTATGTTGATCGTCACAATGGACAAAGTTTTGTCCCATATTGCTTAGCACCTTTTGAGACAGTCTCATATATATATATATGGAAGTATATATATATGTACTATATATAATATATTGACATTTTGTGAAACTTAACCAGTGAATATCAACAATCGCGGAAATCAGCAAAATGACGGAGGTCTTTCATCCCTGAATTATAAGGTTCATCGGGGAGAAGGAATTCGTTTAATAATAATATATTACAAACAATATTGAAAATGCAGTACATTCTGTATGAACGCTACAAGTCTCAATTGGCACCTTCTCTGTTCTATCCAAACAATATCCCGATTAAAATGGGAGGGTGGTATTGGGGGTGGTATTGGGGGTGGGGGTGGGGGTGGACAAGTGGAGCGGCATGGAGGCAGACAGAGACAGCCCGGGGGGGGGGGGGGGGGGGGGGGGGGGTGGCACACCATAATCGATGTGGTGCAGTGGAACTGAGAGCGCCAATTCCGGCTAGTGAGGAATTATGGAACTACTCAGTTGACGACTGCTCTCACTGGCAATAATATTGGTATAATACACAAATATATATATATATATACAATATAATACTTACGCTGATATAAATTATGGCTTACTGATCCCTTGGAACTTATTTGCTGGACAGACTGCGATTGCTTCCGCACTTCATGCTCCTTCTGTCTGCGAAAAGAGAACAAAAATAATCTCATCAGTAACTAATAAAAAGAAAGGGAGATAATTCACGAGACGGGAACTCGACGGGCATAGTGTGGTGTTTTTATTTATCAATTTTTTCGGTGGGCTAGGGTGTGATTGTAAGTTTGTTACTGTTAGTGGGTCAATTTTGAGTCTCTTATCAGTGTCAATTGTCTTTTTAGTGTTTTATCTTTGGGTTCCCACCCCCTGAGTCGGTGGTGTTTCTATCTTCCACCTCCCATGATCAATTCCTTGGGGGGGGGGGGGGGAGGGAAGCGCCAGGCTCGAACCCTCAACCCCACCCGGAACCCACAATTCAGCGGTGTGGGTGGGTGGGTGGACGTTCGGTATGGTGTTGAATGCACACATTACACATGTTGCGCCACAACATGGGTAATTCAGAGCGCACAAGTGAAAAATGTCTGTCGTGATGACAAATTTTACATATCGTAGTGCCATCTGACTTTCAGCCTAGAACTATGCAGCTCCAGTTACACCAATGCCCCCTATCGGCAAGCCGCCAAACCCAAACGCTGACCATTGGGGCTTTGAAAGTTGAGCTGCTCAGTCCGCCTTAAGCACTCGGACCTGTGCAGTGTGTGGAGTCCTTTGCAGCCCGCCTATTTCTCCGTCCCAACCACCCACCCTACAGGCAATAAATGTGTAAAAATACACGGATTTTCGGTTCGGAGCCGAGAGCATTATTATCCTCAGGCGACGAAGTGGGGACCAAGGTTATGTAATAGAAAAGCAATGGGTGCCCCACTCGTTGTGTGACATATTAAGCTATGGGAAATATATGTTAATACATAGTGACCGAGATTGTGATGAAATGTTCCTATATAAGAGACAGTGAATGTTTGGTGAAATGTTCCCTCTATGCACCAGTAAGGGTGCAAGTGGAGGAAAAGGACATTTTTAATATATATATTTATTGTAACTGTCTGCAATTACCTGTTACCATAGGGCCGATGGGCAAGCACACCAGCCACACTGCATACATTATGGACACCACCTACAGCTGGGTTGAGTGACCGCTGCCCATATGGGGAGCGTCGCCCATATGGGAAGAGTTTGTGGTATCTCTGGGGCTCTGACGGCCGGGGCATCCAGTAATATTACAAATGGGTGCATCGGGTTAAGCATTGTCGCTCTCGAACGACAAATAAAACACTTCACTACCTGGGTGGGACCCAAACATGATGTCATTAACGTAATAACTGCTAAACAAAAATATAATATAATTCCACTATATACTGATCCTGTCGGTTCTATCTCCAGGAATTAATTTGTTTATATGTTGTCATTTTGATAGCTAAACTCCACAGCCTGGATGAGATTGATAAGCATGTATAAATGAATGATATATACACATATATATCACACAATTGTATACATATATGACCCTTATTTATATATATATGGTATATGCATACATATGGGGTCATATATATATATATATATATCTATGTATATAGGTTTGCTTTGTTTTGTTTGTTTTACGTCCTAGCAACATCTAAGGTCATAGCAGGCCGGGTACCGACTTGCGACAGTGCACACTCATGGCGACTTTATAGTGCTGCCCCACTGGGAGACCAGGCTGCCAGCACCATGACCTGATATCCCACTCAGTCACATTATCCTGACACTGAGCTAACCAGTCCTTGCCCTGTCCTAATAATGCCGAGCGCCTGGCTAGGAAGCGACAAGTATAAATTTTTAAGTTATTGGTTTGACTCGACATGAGTTCGAACCCACGAAACGACGGTCTACCAACACGGGAGACGGATGCTCTAACTTATTCGGCCATCCCGTCTGGTCTTTATATATATATAGGTAAATCCTGCTTAGCACTACCCCTGTTTAGTACTGATTCGCTAGAATGCTCTTATATTCACCTTCCCAGCCTAGCAGCCAATAGGAACATGGCAACCACCTCTCTCAATCCTCCTTACATGGGAGACCAAACCAGAAAATATATAATTGAGTCACAATTCCTTCACACATCGTTACAGTACAATTTAATACATTAGTTCTGTATTATCATGATTTCTTACAATGGTGGCTATCTATTTATGCTATGTTATATGGTTATATAACATTAACACTGATTTCTTTAAAGCTCCATATCTTTTAAAGGAACATATCTCGAGCATTAAACGGGGTGCTACTGTATACACATATATTATGTGTAGATATATTTGATATATGTGTGTGTATATATGCATAATGTATATATCCATATACATGAGTATTTAGTATTCATGTATATAATATATATATATATATATGCATAGTAGAACAATATATTTATCATATTAGATTGCAGATTAATTTCCAAAGGATATGTCATGACCCAGCATTCTGACACTTTTTCTATAGGTTTTTAAAAGTAAAAAACAGCTATGTAGGGCTACATGATACAGGGCTGTGGGGGTAACGGCAATGTTTTCATCAATGGCAACAATGAACAACAGTGTGCAACACTGAACATTAACAATGAACTCCAAACACTCATGCATCCACATTATCTGAACTCTTGCTTTTGTTTTACCGATACCTACCTATACAGATCCAATGCTATTTCTCAGGGATGAAAGTGATTTGCAGAGAAAGAAAGCAGAAATGGACGGCTAGGTGGGAGATAATACAGTCACAACAAGCTCAGTGGAGCACTCTCCAAGGATAGGTTGGTTGGTGGAGTTTTACGTCCTAGCAACAGCTATGGTCATATCAGGATGGGTATCTACTTGTGACATAGATAAAAGATTCACCCGGTACTTGTAATACACGGGTGAATGACAACGTAGTGTAAATACGGGCGAAAATAGGTTTAGTATGGAACATGACCTAGAAACTGTGGCTCCATGATCAAATGGCTACTCATATAGGCACAGAGTTGGTGGAATGGGAGAGAATGCAAAAAGACAAGATGCCGGCCACAGAACGCCGTCAATTTCACTTTTAAATCTTATTAAACTAGATATTATATTTTTCAACTCAAAGGTAGCGGGCTATCAATAAGACATGTAAAGAATAAATGTTGCTTCTTAGATTGTGAAATTAGGCTCTCAATTCAGTAACCCGCTTTTCGACCATTTTTATATAGGGTTGGTATTCACCCGTGTAATGCGACTCCCGAGTCCCAGGTGAATCCTTTATCTACTTGTGACAGTGCTCACTCATGGCGACTTTATAGTGCTGCCCCACTGGAAGATCAGGCCGCCGGCACCGTGACCCACTCAGTCACATTATCCTGATACTAAGCTAACCAGTCCTTGTCCTATCCTAGTAATGCCGAGCGCCAGGCTAGGTAGAAACAAGTATCAATGTTGTAAGTCATTGGTTTGACTCGGCAGGAATTCTAACACCCCACCTTTCGCACGGGAAGCCTCCGCTCTACCGATTGGGCCATCGCGTCCGGTTCCATGGAGAGTCTGAACAGTGCTAGGAGAGTAGTATATGAGAGAATTGGCACGTCTTCACTGGCCAGCCACCGACCCAACAACCAGCCATCACCCCAACACTGACCAACTGCTGCCCCAATAACGACCAGCACTGAGAGCCTGAATGTGAAGTGATTCTGGAATTCTGTGTTTATATTAATTAGGTAGTAGAGGAAATACATAGAATTATATTGTTTCTTTATCGGGGTGGGGTATACATCCTGGATATTTTCAAAACAACACTAATCATAGATTTCCTACAATAAAGTGGCAGAGTGGTTAGAGTGTCTGACTTTTTTTCTGGGTAGGATCTAATCTGAAGGTTGGTGGTTTGATTCCCCATGCCCCCCCCCCCCCACTCCCCCCAACTCTGCCAATTTGGATTTCCACTGCTGTGTATAACTTACAGCATCATCAAAGGCCGGTTGCTCTCATACCATGTCTATGTGGTGTGGGAGGTTAAAAATCCCTTGGTAAAAGGGTAGGCTCGGGCTTTCTATCGACAAACTGTCTAATGGTGAAAACAAGTCTATTCAGACTTATCCATGATAGGCAGTATAAATCTTCCAATGAAAAAAAAAGAAGAAAAAGTTGCGGAAATCCATTACTTACATCTGGCAAACTGCTTGAAGGTTTAAGGCCACATCCAAAACTCCTCATTTTACTGCATACATTTTGTATCAACGTCAAAATGACAACATGATCAAAGTGCAACCAAGCATATCGCCAACTGGAAACAAATTATTTTTAAAAACAACCAAAAAAAAAACATCAAAGGAACTTAATAACTACCGAAGAACTCAACTGCAAATGAGGAGCATCAGACCGACGACTGACAAGAAAGGGCCAAATAGTCGGTGGTCGGCCAACACAACATGCTCACTTGCACAAACCAGAAACACTACTTGAGGCAAGCAAATACCAGTGAACAGGTGCTGAGCACGGCATCGGATTACATAGTGTAAAGACCCCTGGTGCAGAAAATGATTCAAGATTGCCACCGATTCTTCATTCCCCAATTGGGCAGCACCAGAGTAAATAGCTTCACCTATCGGGCAGCACCACACTATGTACCTTCCCCCATTGGGCAGCACCACACTACATACCTTCCCACATTGGGTAACACCACACTATGTACCTTCCTACATTGGGCAGCACCACACTATGTATCTTTCCCCATTGGGCAGCACCACACTATGTATCTTCCCCCATTGGGCAGCACCACACTATGTACCTTCACCCATCGGGCAGCACCACACTATGTACCTTCCCATATTGGGCAGCACCACACTATGTATCTTCCCATATTAGGCAGCACCACACTATGTATCTTCCCCCATTGGGCAGCACCACACTACTTATTTTCCCCCGTTGGGCAGCACCACACTATGTACCTTCCCCCATTGGGCAGCACCACACTATGTATCTTCCCCCATTGGGCAGCACCCCACTATGTGTCTTCCCCCATTGGGCAGCACCACACTATGTATCTTCCCACATTGGGAAGCACCACACTATGTATCTTCCGACATTGGGCAGCACCACACTATGTATCTTCCCACACTGAGCTGCACAACACTATGTATCTTCCTTCATTAGAAAGCACCGCACTATGTATCTGCCCCCATTGGACAGCACCACACTATATATCTTCCCCCATTGGTCAGCACCACAGTAAATAGTTTCCCCTTAGCCCGCAGCACCACACTATCGGCCATGTAGCTGCCCTCATTGGAAAGCACCACACTGCATAGCTTCCGCAATTGGGCAGCACCACACATATACAGCTTCCCCAATCGGGCACCGCCACACTATAAGATTTATAGTGCTGCCCCACTGGGAGACCAGACTGTCGGCAGCATGACCCGATATCCCACACAGTTACATTAGCCTAATACTGTGCTAACCATAAGGAGGTAGCGACAAGTATCAAGTTTATACGGCATTGGTTGACTCAACCAGGAATCGAACTCCTGACCTTCCACACTGGAAGCCTGCGCTCTACCGATTCGGCCACCGCATCCAGTGTGTGGACACAGGTGCAAAGTGAGTTTATAGTATAGCGCCTATAATGAAAGATAGGGCTGCGATGGGCATCTACCCTAACTACCGCCATGTGAACTGAAGTTGCGACCTGACATGCTGGGTCACAGCTTCAGTCCTTTCTCAGGGACCAGTGGAACTCGGAATACGCTGAGTCACAGGTTCAGTCCTTTCTGAGGGACCAGTGGGACTCGGAATACGCTGAGTCACAGCTTCAGGCCTTTCTCAGGGACCAGTGGAACTCGGAATACGCTGAGTCACAGCTTCAGTCCTTTCTCAGGGACCAGTGGAACTCGGAATACGTTGAGTCACAGCTTCAGTCCTTTCTCAGGGACCAGTGGAACTCGGAATATGCTGAGTCACAGCTTCAGTCCTTTCTCAGGGACCAGTGGAACTCGGAATATGCTGAGTCACAGCTTCAGTCCTTTCTGAGGGACCAGTGGAACTCGGAATATGCTGAGTCACAGCTTCAGTCCTTTCTCAGGGACCAGTGGAACTCGGAATACCTGTATTGTGCCAGTGTCAATACACTGCTTACCTATCCGAGGAAGTTTCTGACTCTTCAGTTTCATGCACGCGATGATAGCTGGAGAATAAATTACCATTATGTGAGATATAAAACTGGTTTATGCGAATCAAAATGAACAACAAACAAAACTGAACTGAAGCAGGTGGGGAAAAAAGCACTTCAAGAATTGTACTAGCAACATGGGTAATTCAGCGCATGGAAACCCTCGCTGTTACCTATGACGCTCTGCCCTGGCGCCACCTTTCGGATCTGGCCAAACTAACTGAGCAACGACTTCCGACCCACACCCCGACCCCTCCCAGCCTTTCCCAGAAACAGCCTAACCGTCATCGCCGGCACTCCACACTTTGCTTGCAGTGCCTGGTCCTGATGCGGTTTGTGTGGGGTTGTCTCGTGAAATTTAACCATCCCACCCACACAATAGGGTTGATCGTCCTGGGTCCTGAAATACAGACTTGAGCTAAACTCCTATTGAACATTATGCTTTGAGAAAATAAAGATGCCAAACTATATATTGGTTCCGCGTTGCTGAATTAAAGATGTTTGGGAGTAATTCAAAGTAATTAGAAATGTCCCTCTAAAATTGAGATAAAAACACACTCTAGAAGAAACAAAAACCTGAATGGTGGTTGACTAAAATGCACCGAATGCATAAACAATACAAAAGAGCTTAGGTTTTAATACATTTGTGAGAAGTCTTAGAACAAAGTAATTACATAACAATCGGCATCACAAGAAAATCCATTTTCTCAGAGCACAATCTGTTATAGTAAAAGCCTTTCAATTTCTAAAATACAATCAGTGGATCTTTACCAATATCTTAAGAACCCCGATGAACATGACATAACGGTCTATAGTCCAGCGGATCTTCAGGATTTTTAGAACGCATCGATCTATATATAAAACAAAATGGTGGTTAAGTCTTAGGGTCGTTCTGACCAATACTCCACTGTTAATCGATGCTGCCAGCCACATAGCTATATTATAAATACCTCACTTTCAATCAAATTCATTTCACTAAACACATTAAAGCAAAAAGAAAATCTGGGAAGATCTATTTGAAAAAAAAATTTCAATCTAGAGGGTACACTGTACTTACTAATTAATATCCCATATATGTCATGCTTTCAAAGGAAATAAGACTGAAGTGTGATTTCTTGGTAAAATCTTATTCCTTCTATTCTAAAGTCTCAAACTGATTTTCATATGTGATGGAATTGAGCATGTTGGCCCGAGGCTAACATGGGTAATTTGCAAACGAGGCTGTTCTATTCTTAGCTTTCCTCAGGCACTGTCGCTCTCCTTTCCTCACTCTGCCCCTGTGCCTCCTGCCGTACATCTTGCTTCCCCACCCTCTTGACTGGGGGTGAGCGCTGACCTCCTACTCCATCACTCCACCCTGCTGTCCGCTCCTGCTCAGGGGCCATATGCAGGAGTCAGTGTTAGCGAGCCAAAACGCGTTTAAACGGGATTTCTGGTTTAGCGCCGAAAAGTCGGTATGCAGGAGGCGGTTTTACGCTAACACCGCGCGTTTAAGGTCTGCGACACTAACCCCATTTCATATGACATCTACGGGCGGTGTTAGCCTAAGGTTATGGCCAAATCTATTAAATGCTATCATATTTAACAGAATTAGATACGCAATAATTGAAATATGATTAAATTAACCCTAAATTCGACAAATATTAAGGCTGCCGCTGCATTGGCGGCCATATTAATATTGTCAAATCGACGAATGTAAAGTAAACAAATCGCCGCCGCCGCGACCGCCGCATCAACATCCATACTGGCCGACGTCTACGCATTGGCGGCAATGTATTAGCAATTTGTTTACTTTATGCTCGTCAATTCGAAAATATTAATATTAATATCGCCGCCGCGTTACGGAGGCAGCATTAATATTGCTTCGAATTTAGGGTTAATTTCCTCAAATTTCACTTATTGCGTATTTAATTCTGTTAAATATGATAGCATTTAATAGATTTAAGCCTAATATATGGATACAGACGCAGAGGGATTTCCCAAATCTATAAATAAATTCACGTTTAGCTATAATGAAAGTGTTACGCGCTCCTGCATACGACTTGACCGCATTCCCCGGCTCGGAGATAGCTAAACGGTAACAGGCTCTAACACCAAACCCCGCTAACACTTACTCCTGCATATGGCCCCTGGACTGTACATAACTAATGCCACCCGGATCCGCACTCCCATCAGTGCCCCAGAACTCTCCGGGCCCCAGCTGCCTACTTGATACATGTTGATAGACCTCTAATAGGTTCCTGATTATCTTTTCTTAAATAAACTCTTTAAACTACTTCTTCTCTGATCTTTGTTTCCTCCGAGTGCAGCGAATTATATGTTTATTATCTTTATTTAAAGTTGCATAACCCGATGAAATATCAACATTTAAAAAAGTCCAAAAAGCTTATCTAGAGTTGATCCTATATCTCCAACTTGAATACTGGCACACTTATTAAGCATTTGTTGCTGCATTAAAATGGCATACTAAGTCAATTTAATAAAATCTGCTAATACTGAAGCCTATAGGGCCTGTCACACTACGACGTATGCCCTCATCGTGCGCCAACGTATGTGAGTTTCGACCAACACGTCGGCATATGTTACGTGTACATTGGGAATACAGCATATACGTTCTGGATATGTTGGTATACGTTGTCTTACGTCGACATGCATTGAGGCTCCGACAGATTTTTGTGCATGCTCAAAATTTTCAACGTGTGTCGACGTGTTATCCTACGTTGAACATATGCTGCATGTAAATTTGGGATATGTCGGCGTACGTTAGGGATATGTTGGTATATGTTGCTGCACGTTAGCCGTACGTTCAGCCAGTGGGAACATGCAGTCTGCATACAGTCCGCGTACTGCCAACGGATACATTACTGACTCCTAACATACTTCGAACGTATGCCTGCCGTATCTCAGGCGTATTTAACGTATATGCCATACTTCTAGCGATGGAGTAACATACGTAACTTTGGTCAGTGTTCCGTGAGTGTATGCGAGCATTTTGCAAACGTTTTGTGAACGTTTTGCGAGGAACATGAATGCTCTCATACGCTAGCAATACGTCATAAATACGTTCTGCATATGCTACGTCTGTTGTGTGTACGTTGTGTATACGCCCATTTTTATCCCCCACCACTGAAAAGTTTGACGAATGCCGATGCACTGGCAAATTTGCTACCGTTGAGCACGTGCTGAAGCTGTACGTTGTAGTGTGACAAGGCCTTATGGTGGCAGAATTTTGAGATCCTGGAATTAATTTAGCATGCTTCAAAAATATCCAAAGTTGATCATTTAAAATAAAAGTTACTCCAAACGAGAGCAAGGTAAGTTATAGTGACCAACCTATTATACTTACCTAAACAAATTGCAGAAACGCAAAATCATCGGATTGTGCAACTTTAATTATCAATCTGGGGGGGGGGGGGTATATTGAGAAATATGTCTTTCGTTAAAGGAATTACTTAAAACCTCATGAGACCCTTAACTGGATAAGTTAGTAGTGTAACAAGAATTGAAGGTCAAGTTTCAAGTAAAAGGTATGTTGACAAACTGTCAAAATAACGGACAGAAATGCCGCCAAATATTGTTTATAGAGATTGCCTGACTCTCACTGCGGTGAGGATTGTGCCGATTTGATCACCTTCCACAGTCCCACTTCCCTGCGGGTTCAAGGTCACCAACTATGAAGGTCACATAGATGGATATCACAAGGTGAATGAAGTTCAATCAAGATGGCCAGGGTAATCATGTACTGCGTGGATTAAGGTGAACAAATAAAAGAAATAAAGAAAAAATAAAAGAAATAAAACTTAAAATTCAGTCTCATATGTACCAAAGAAGAGATAAAATGAGATTACTAAGGTTCACTGCTAAAGTAATATATTATGTCTATGGAAAGCTACGGAAATGGCACAGACTGAACGAGTGTAACAACAAAAACATTGCACATAAGCCCAACAGGGCAAGGCTTCAAAACGAAATAACAGCACTTGAAGATAAACCATCAGAAGAGTGGTTTTTAAACAACAGCAACTGTCTGTCACTTTCTCACTTTTGCATTTTCAATAAACGTTGATTCCTGGCATGGAATCTGGCGAAGAAAGAAGTATTTGGAGAGTTTTACGTACTAGCAACATCCATGGTTTTTATCAGGACGGGTACTGTCCCAATGGGAAGACGCCACTGCCGGCATAATGACCCAGTATGCCACTGAGTCACATTATCCTGGCATTGAGCCAACCCAGCCCTCAAATACAGGTGAGGAAGTCAGGGTTTACACAAAAAAAGAGGAAAGTTTGTTTTAACAACGCTTCTAGAGCACATTTGATTTTTATCATCAGCTATTGGATGTCTGACATATTTCTTTGGAGGAAACCAGCTGCCGGCACGCTACTCTTTCCGAGAAGCAGCAACGGGTCTTTTATATGCACTTTCCCATAGAACTGGACAGAACAGCACATACCACATCCTTTGATGAACCAGTTGTGGACCACTGGTTGGAACGGAAAATAGCCCAAACTGTAAATGTGTCCACTGAGCAGGATCGATAGGATGACCGACACCATCACAGGTGGACACTCTACCGCCTGAGATATGTCCCGCTCCGGGTTTGCACAAAGGCTCGGTAGTTTGGCTAAGAGGGAGCTGTATTCATTCAAAGGGGAAACTGCAACTGGCCTTTCCTTTGCAGTTATCTAAAAGTGAACCCCTTACTTTTTTCTTAACATAACCATCTCAGAACAGCGAACATTTGGGTTTTCATTGCTCAGATATAAATATAACGTGTCTATTAGTTATGGCAAAGGGTATCTCACCAGACATAGTTAACATTACAAGAGGCAATACAGTCCAGTTGTCCTTAGGAAGTGCACTGTGGCAAATAAGTTAATGGAATATTGGTAACAAGGTCCTATATCAGTAGCAACAACACTATGTCATTAGTCATTGCCTCTTTTTGGTTATCAATTAAAAAGGAATATTACGACTGGTGAAATTAACCATCGCAACATACCATTTAGATCCAATATTCACCCTCAGTAGCAGTAAAGGACCACAGTGGTTCGAGTAAAACCTGCTTTGGTATGAATCATCTTGTAAAATATTCCGATATTCGGCATAGGGGGGAATGCAAATGTTCTATTACTGATCGGTGTACGTGACCAGGCGCATGTATGTATATATATATATATATATATATATATATATATATATATATATATATGGGTCGTTCTCAGAAGCTGTGTACCACTTGAGGTAGTCTACTAGAAATGCATATTTCAAAGAAACCCTTTATTGGAGTGTCAATATTTAGATTTCATCAGTTAGCCAAATAATGTGGGAGATAGTTTAGATCAAAAGTAAATGTTAATATTGTGTATTATGTATCTTATTGGGATGGATGTAGCTAAATACATAGAAAATTACATCACTAATTTGTGACATTGTCAACAGCATTGAAAATAAAGTGTCACAAACTTAATGAAAACCTCTGAACAACAGCTCATTTCACTTCAAATGGTCATATACAATGTCTTCATTAAGTTGAAGACATTTATTTCTAAAAAAAAAATGTAAATGATGAAATAGTTAACATTTTCTGGAGTCATTAACATCGTAACATTTCGTTTCCACTTGCAAATACTATGAAACTCTGTATCAAACACTGAGTACAGATACAGTACAGGAATTATTTTCACCATTTGACACTATGCATGGACCCAGTTATGGTATAGTAAAAGATAAATCCTGAAATTGCCCCTAAACATTGAAATTTGAGCCGAACATTTGTGTAAAATTGTTTGTTTCCACTTTGTTACTCTGCTAATCCGTTACTCTGCTAATATTTTCTTGCTTTTCTCTTTAATATTCACAAATAAGACAAAACCATAGCAATGAGGTTTCAAATTATTATTACTACTGTTTATAAAGCAAGTGGCATGTGAAATGTCCTAAAAATGTCAAGTTTTGTGTGGAAAATATTTGATTTTGGAGTCAGATTGGTTTCCATGCTATACTGCTATTTATTGGGTGTGAGCATCATTTGACCTACTTAAAAATGCCAGAATATGTTTATTTTCAATTATTCAGATGCAAAAGGACATACACATTGAGGAAACTTGCTTATAGGACTTTGGCAGCATTTTGATTTTCTGGTACTGATGTCACACTATTGGTACACAACTTCTGAGAACGACCCATATATATATATATATATATATATATATATATATATATATATAGTATAGTTATACGAGTCTTACCTTGGTACAGATGATGGATAACTGTTGTTTTACCGAGGAATAAGCCTCGGATAGATGTGGGCTAGGGAGAGGTAAGCACGTCCGGTACCAGCAATCTTAACCTACTTATTGAGGATAAAAATGACTTTCAAACAATGGATACTATTACTTTACCGAAAAGGTACACCAACGGAATAGATGTGGCAGGGTGTGGCGGGAGGGCCCTAGCCCACATCTATCCGAGGCTTATACCTCGGTAAAACAACAGTTATCCATCATCTGTACCAAGGTAAGACTCGTATAACTATACTATTTTACCTCGGTAAACAGCCTCAGGCTAGCCTCAGGCTAGGGAGACCTTTACATAATTCATTTTTATCCTTAATATCATTCTTTCTTATTATTATAACATTCTAAATTTTTGTTCTCACCTATTCTTGTTAGTTGGCGAGAAGACGCTTTGCAACGCCGGTAGGCTTTTCTAGTCGTTTATTATAATGTTTTGCAAACGACTTAGCCGTCTTCCAGCCTGCATGCGCTAGTATTCTTTTCACAGAAATACCAAGCACCCGTGCCTTGGAGACCATGGCTCCTCTAGTTGAGTGGGAAGAGTATTTACTCGTATCCACTCCAGCCAATTTCAACACCGTAATTGTCCATCTGGCAAGTGTGTCTCGTGAAATCGCCTTATGTGGCTTTATAAAGCTCACTAATAGTTGTTGTGATGCACGTAAATCCTTTGTCTTGTATATATAAGCCCGTATGGCCGACACAACACATAATTTCCGATCATTCGGAAAACAGTCTAAGTGAACCGTTGATAAAGGGTCACCTAACGTGTTCGATTTAAGCAATTTTTCTAAATCAAACGTAGCTTGTTCCTTGTCTATTTCTAATCCAGTTAAGGATAAAGCAACAATCGTCTGTCCTCTGTGTCCGGTTACTAACAATAACAGGACCGCGACCTTAAAACCTAACTGTTTTATATCTAACCACGAGTTGTGAGGCCAAGCCTGAAACAACTTAAATACTATAGAAACATCCCAAAACCGACTATACTTTGGTTTTGGAGGATTCCTTTGATAAATTGAACGAAGTAAATAACAAATAACATAATGTTTTCCAACTGTTTCGCCATCAATTCTAGGTAATATAATTGATAACGCACACCTCGCCGCATTAATCGATCCAAAGGAAAGTCCTTCATCCTCTAGAGAACGAAGAAACCGAGCTACTTGTGAAATCTTTGGATTTGTTGGCTTAACTTTCATTAACAAACAATGTACACCCCATTTCTTTAAATAGGTTGTATACATTTTGACAGTTCCTGGCCTCCAGGCATCCGATACTATCCTATCCTCAGTAATTCTGTCCAATCCAAATTGCTGTAGCTGCTTCCTTAGAAAAGGAATGCCAATAGGGGCGTCGTTGACACGTCGCCGTGAACCACTAGCGGTCCGTGGTGCGTCAGATTCCCGAGTTTTCTTGGGAATCGTATATGATCTTTTGCCAGTTGTGAAACTGCTGGCAGCCAAGGTTGCGTGTCCCAATCGGGCACCACCAGTATCGCATGTGTCCCTTCCAAGCCGATTTTTCTCACTACTCGGCTGATAATGCTAAATGGTGGGAAAATATAAAAATTAATTATTTTCCCAGGTAATAGCAAACGCATCTACTTTCCAAGCATCCGGTTCAGGATGCCAAGAAAACATAACAGGGTAACTTGTTATTATTTCGTGATGCAAACAAGTCAACTTCAGGTGTACCCCATTTTTCACAAACGAAGTTAAACAAAGGTGTAGAGAGAGACCACTCTAAATGGTCATGGAAATTTCTACTTTTATAATCTGCAAGTGTATTTTGTGACCCTGGAATATGCGCTACAGTCAGCCAGACTTGTTGAGCCTGTGCCCAGTTCCAAATCAGTTTAGATAACTGATTGCAAGACTTTGATTTGGTTCCACCCATGTTACGAATATATGCCATGGCAGTAGTATTATCAGTTAGTATTCTAACCTGTGATTTATTTATCTTTACTAAACTACGTAAGCCCAGATAAATAGCACGCAATTCTAGTGCATTAATATAGTCTGATTTTTCATCATCAAGCCATCTACCTCCTGTTGTGACCCCATCTCGATGAGCTCCCCAACCTTCTAACGAAGCATCAGTAGTAATTACTGTATTAGGTTCCGCCATGCGGATTGGATTTGGTGAGCTTGCTATATGTTGCATCCACCATCCAATATCCTGTAACCCTTCTTGCGAAATAAACATCTTTCGCTCAAAATTGCCTTTAGTTCGTGCTAACGCTAAATTTTTATCTATTTCTAGCGACTTAATATGGGCCTTCCCATATAACACAGCAGGTGCATATGATGTCATTATGCCAATAAGAACAGCAACCTGTCTAATTTTAGGCTTTGATAACTTAATAAGCTGAGTCGCTGTAGTCATAAACTTAATTAGTTTTTGTTCTGTTATCGACACTGTAAGGGACTGTGTATCCAGAATAAACCCTAAACATTTGAGTTGTTTTGTTGGTTTAAACACTGACTTTTGTCGATGTACATAAAACCCCAATTTAGTGAGTAATGCACATAAATCCAAAACTGCATTCACACAACCAATTTGTGTTGATGCTATAATAAAAGAATCATCTATGTATGGAAACATTATGTGACCCTTCCTCGCCATTACCGAGAAAACAGGTTTAAGCAATTTAGTAAATAAACGAGGCGCACAAGCTAAGCCATTCGGCATGCAGGTAAACTCATAGAGTTGGTTATCCCAAATAAATCGAAGAAATTTTCGGTATTGTTCCATTATGGGAAGCGTATAATATGCATCTTGTAAATCAACACTAGCCATCCACGCATCTGGTGTAATCAGATCTCGTGCCGTATCTAGAGAGAACATTTTAAAATGTCGATATTCCACCCTTTTATTAAGGATTGTTAAATCCAGGATCATTCGAACATCACCATTAGGCTTCGGTCTCGAGAAAATGTTTGAAATAAACTGTCCTGAACAGTGTGTCACTTTTTGTATAATTCCTTTCTCAAAGAATTTATGTACCTGTTTAGTTAGTGCCTCTCGTTCAACTGGTTGAATGTTATATGGAAAAGGTATTATACTTTGTACAGGAATTTGTGTAAAGGGAATGTGAACACCCCTAACTATTTTTAAAATTTCTTGGTCACTAGTAATTTTGTGCCACTCAGAAATATGATTACTAATATTACCAGCCACAAAGTTGCTTACAGTTTGTGTGTTTTTAGAGGCTGCAGGGACTTGTAAAGTTTGTGTTTGGACCTCTACTTGGACCCGCCCCTGGGGAAAGGTCTCGACGAGTTGAACCCTCGGCCTATTGGCCGTGCGGTGTTGTCGGTCCAGCCTGGGCGAGCGCCCCGGCCCCGAAACCCTTGACCGAAGCTTGAACTCGGTCTGGTTCCTCTGGTGAACCGTCGTGGACGAAAATCCCCTCGTGACTTTTTGAAACGAGGAGCTTCCTGTTTCTTCTTGCCATCCATGTTTTTGCCACTCTTGGCTGCAGTCTCTACCTCTTTATAGAGGTATTGTAGTTGACCGCCAAACATCTTGGTGTTATCTAAGGGTTTCCCTTTAATCGGCTCTGGAGCAAGATAAAGCGTAAACTCCTTCCCCTCATTATCGGTAACCTTCTTAGAGCGAGCCACTTCCTTGCCAGCATCTGTGCAAACTGACTTGAAGACATTTTCATATCTTCGATACGACAGGTAATTACCTGCCGCCGCTAACACTGCAATGCCTTTGTCCATTGTCTTAGCCAAAGACGAGAACTTATTTTCACTCTGCATCCTATTAGCCACAGGAACAATAGCTGTTAGGGTAGCCAACACTGCCTTATGCACTGTGTGCAACACATCCTCAAACTTCTTACGGTCATCCGTCATATTGACATCCCGATCCATTTCTTTAATGATGGAGTTGGGAACACCCTTTATGCCTGTTAACTCATCTCCTAACTTGGAGATAACCTCCGCCGGTTTAAACGTGCGGAAATGACCATTCACGGTCTCGCGCATAAGCGTAGTGGTTTTAACCCGCTTAGCCTTTGGCTTCTCCACCTTCTTAGCCACTTTAGTGCCAATGTCCGCATAGACACCTTCATATATGGTGTCTGAGTCTGATTCCGTAGAAGTAGACTCAGTGGACGAATCAGAAGAAGAATATTTCCTCTTCCTCTTCTTCTTTTTGGACTTAGTCTTCCGCTTTTTGCGAAAACCAGTCTCTGCCCGCTCCTTGGTGAATTCATCACCCGAAGAAATCACCTGTTTCTTCTTCTTCCTCCGTTTAGGAGAAGGAGGAGGAGGAGCCTTAAGCTCCACCGCTGAGTCTGTGTCCAAGAAATCCTCATACGAATCCTCTTGGACACTCGGCCTACGCCGCTTCCGAGACACGGGCGATTTGGAAGTCAAGATGTGGCTTTCCAACCGTGCAAAGCGAGCCTCCCAATCTGGAGGCGCAGGCACATCAGGCACTGCGTCCTCGTCCGGGTCGGAGAGGATATGCGCCCGGGGCTGTGTCGACGGCCCTGCCGACAACACAGGTGAGGAGTCGTACTCCTCGTCCACTCCACTCGGAACACGCCCCTCGGCTGCTGCTGCACCGCGCTTACTCCGCTTCGTGGCCATCAGGAACTGTAAACAAAGATTTTTGGTCAGTCCTGGTATATATATTTGTCACAATTTGGTTGTTTCAAACTCAATTGGACATCTGGTGGTGTTAGAGAACGTGTTTATACCGTTATAACACAGGCGTAATAAGCTAAATTTGTGCGTGGATTGTGGGTCAAGCCCAAATCTTTACGCGGGGTCGGGACCAGTGTATCGGCCCGCCCATCCCTCTGTTCCGCACACTTCTCCCACCTGTGACTACTACGTCAACAAGTTGGAGAAAATGCTACGAAACTCGGAGAAACGCCTGAAAAAGTTTTGTCTAGGGGAGTCTATAAAAGAAACCCAGGAGCATCTCCAACATTACTCTCTATTAGAGTACGAGAGAATTTCCACATGAGATAGGGCGAAACCCACATCTCTACCCATAGTCACACGGTGACCCGGGTGTTGACAGAACCGCTAATGACCGGTTTGGTTCCTTCGAGAAACCCACTCGAGTGTTCTATCCTTGGTTGTTTATAACCAAATAACTCGTCCAAATTGGACCAACGAAAGTCTAAACTTTCCATATTGATGCTCTAATGCATCATAATTAAGCTAACCACAGTTTTTATTATACTTACTGCGTATTTGCTTGTATGTAGACTAATTTTGCCGGAGCAACCCAACGACACGTTATCCAGTCGTGAGTTGTATATGCTAATTGCTGGTACCGGACGTGCTTACCTCTCCCTAGCCTGAGGCTAGCCTGAGGCTGTTTACCGAGGTAAAATATATATATATATACATATATATATATATATATATATATATATATATATATATGTGTATGGGTTGGTGGTGCCTGAGTGGGATGTAAATAGACATAGTGGTGCTGGCAGGTCTAGGTGTGATTCCACTCAGGGCCTACCCCCTCTGCTGGGATAGGGATCACCACACTCAAAAGGTCAAGGTTGGTGGTGGCCATGGGGCCATACAGCTTGTGGTGGTGGGCAGACCACTGGTATCCACGGGGACCAGTAATGCTGGATCCCTATTGGTAGGGCCAAGAATGCTTGATTCCCATTGGGGGAAAGGGGTGGGGTTGATACTCTACAATGAACCCATGTAACTATATAAGCAATAAACCAGAGGGCTGGACTCTCTCTTCTTTTTTACACTTTATACTCTTCCTTTCTCTTTGTCTGTATTGTTTTCACCATAGCCTGCCTACACAGCCACAGATTCGAGCATTAGACTCTACAATCTGAAAGCCAGCTGTATAGGTCCTGGTTCCAGTATGCAGTGGTTATCTATCTTGGTGTAGAATTGAGTAACTGGGAGAGAATGCTACCAAACAAAGATTGTGGCCCCTCGATTCGACTTTTAAAGTTGATTAATCCATGTGATTAAAAGATGTTTGCACTCCAAATGTAACAGGCTATGATAGCTAAGTATCTGAACACTACATTTAGCATATTAAATTGGAAATTCACGTGGTTATGTCTATTACCCAGCCATCTCACTTTTTTTCTACAGGGTTGTTCAACAGCTCTGTATATAGATCAAATATCCATCACTACCCACAGTCGGGGTGAATGATAACAGTCTAAATTCGAGAAAAAACTGATATGGTATGAATCAACTGTAAATAAGAGATGGAACTCCTGATTCCAGAATCCGGTGTTTATCTATATTACAGTTGATATGGGTGAAAATGCCAAAAAAAAGAAAATTAAAAAGAAAGAAACCCATAAGATGGCAGCCACTGAATGCTCTCGATTTGATTCTTAAAGTCATTTCAGCTGCATGATTTAAGAAATTATTCACCCCAAACGCAGTGGAGTAGAATAGATAAAGATAGGAACAATATATTTAGCATATTCATTAGATTGCAAAATCATGAAGTTCCTTCCATAACCCAGCCTTCCGACACTTTTTCTAACAGGTTGTTTAGCAGCCCTGTCATTCAGACAGGTCAGTTGGTTGTTGGTGTTTTACGTCATGGCAATATCTAAGGTCGTATCAGGATGGGTACCGACTTCTGACAGTGCACACTCATGACGAGTTTATAGTGCTGCCTCACTGGGAGACCAGACCAGCAGCACCATGACCTAATATCCCACTAAGTCACATTATCCTGACACTGAGCCAACCAGTCCTTGCCCTACCCTAATAATGCCGAGTGCCTGGCCAGGAAACGACAAGTATAAATTTTTACGTCATTGGTTTGACTTGACCAGGGTTCATATCCCACGATCTACCAAAATGGGAGACGGACGCCCAACTCATTCGGTCATCCCGTCTGGTTTCAGCATGGAGATGGAATATGCAGGAGTAACTACCCTGTACACAATCCAAGGCTGTGGAAGTAATTACATACCTTTGGGCGGCACGGTCCTTGGAAGCACGGGTAGCTTGGGTACTTCCATGTGGTCCATGACTTGAAAGGTCAATCCGAATGTCGACAGGCACTAGTTTTGGATGTGATATTATAGCCTGTCATGGCAACAAAATGTGACAATGTCAGTCAAAGGATCAGAATTACAAATGCATGGATGAAATGGTCTTAGAGGAAAAAATCAGAAATCGTTGGTGAGATGAGCGATAATACGGTCACAATAGTGATGGCAGAACACTCTCTCACCAGAGTCTGTAATGATTGTACATAGGCATAGTGCAAAAATTATGCTTGGAGAGTATTGGGTGAAACCGGACTTCTGACAAGAAAAAGAATATTAGATGATAACTAATACTGTATGATAACATCTGGGGGGATCCTATGGTACCTACACAGTCTAAACAGGTTGGCAGTGTCAGTCAATATATTACATTATTTCCCACTCATAATGGTAAATGATACAGTATGATAATATATAGTGAATCAGATGGTACCTAGAGTTTAAACCAAGTTTGGTGGTGTCACTCGATATATTACATTACCGCCCACTCATGACGGTAAATGATACAGGAGAATAACATCTAGCAGATCATATGGTACCTACAGTCTAAACCAGGGTTGGCAGTGTCACTCGATATATTACATTACCACCCACTGATAATGGTAAATGATACAGTATGACTATATTTAGTGAATGACATGGTACCTAGAGTCTAAACCAAGTTTGGTGGTGTAGCTCGATATATTACATTACTGCCCATTCATGTTGGTAAATGATACAGTATGATAATATGTAGTGAATGAGATGGTACCTACAGTCTAAACCAAGTTTGGTGGCGTCACTTGATATATTACATTACCGCCCACTCACAATGGTAAATGATACTGTACGATAACATCTGATGGTACCTAGACAGTCTAAACCAGGGTTGGTAGTGTCACGCTACCAACCCATGATGGTAAACAATACGCTTTGATAACACCTAGCAGAGTATATGATAATTTGATAATCTTCAATTCCATTATAACATTATGCGCATAGAATATGTGTGGGTGGGGGTTGTAAAATAAATGCTGTATACAATGGCACACACCTGTAAGAAGTCCCTGTATTCATTGCAGCAATAGATCTCTGATGGAGGCTTACTCTCCTGGTCCGCTTTACTTGGAAACGACTTAATAAAGTCATTGCAGAACTCACATATACCCTAAATTAACAAAGGAAAAGATGGATACTTGATTAATAAATAGTTCTAGTACGGATTGATACAATAATTTAATAAATTAGCATCATATATAAAATATTAAATATATTGAAAGCGACGCTAAATCCTGTTTTATTATTGTTCTTTTCTTACTTTCGATGGCATGATTAATTTGACAAATAGGCTCACTGGGTAAATTATTTCAATGAAAACAATTTGTATATAAATTTCAAAAGCCATTTCATATATAAAGAAATTACTTCCAATATGCATGTTCCGAGTTCTGCTGGTCTTTCAGGGAGGACAGAAGCTGGTGACCCGATATGCCGGGTCACCAGCTTCAGCTTACATGGCGGAAGGTGGGGGGGGGGGGGGGAGGTGTTGAATACACATACAGGATACAGTATATTTTCTATGGTAAAATATTTGCTGGGGCGATTTCATTGCAATCTACATTCGAAACAAATGTATGGCAAGAACCCGACCAAGTTTGGTCACCAGGTGGCAAAGAAAGTTTTTAAAGAATAGAGGGGTTGTAAATGATGTTACAAGACAACTTTCAGTGGCCATATTGGATGACATACAGAAGGCTTGCAACTGCCTACACTGTGCTTATTTACTGATTTGTTGGTTTATTTGTCACTGTTTTAAGCAGTTTGGCATCAGACGTTGTTGCTAAAGTGCTGTAAGTAAACACATTGGATTTAAACTGTCCAGAACCTCCCATAACACAAGACAACTCTGTTTTACTGCATCTGCATGCATTCACATGGCTAGGGAGGGTGCTCGTAATCCAAGATGGCTGGCCGCTGATTGCTAAGTAATGACGTCACGTGCACTCCCTCTATAGAATCTATACTGAGGCATATGGGTGGGAGAGGCACCAAAGCTACGTTCCAGTGCGTAAGCTGAGGCTGCTACCCAGCGTGCTGGGTCGCAGCTTCATTCCTGCCTGAGGGACCAGCGGAATCCGAAACATGAGTATCGGCCATAAAATAGGAGAGAGTGATTCAATTCAATTCTTTTATTTTACCTCTCTGCAAGGTATGTTTACAATAAACTGAGGTGATACAATAGATGCATACAAATTCCTTACAGACAGAAAGGATCCCAGAAAAGCGATGCTTATCTAGCTGGTCTCCATGATGTGAATGAACAAGTGATAACAATAACAAATGATTAAACTTAAGCTACATTTTTAACTAATGACTATGATGAGATACTGATGCGTCTCTTCACAGTTAGTAAAAAACAAAGTAATGACAGGAATAGTATATGTATATTGTGTCATGGATTAACGTACTTACATGCAGTATCAGTAGTTATTTTGCAGGTATGTATTTCAGATTTACCTCTGCCATATGGAAGCATTGGTACAAACTGCTGTATGTAGACCAGCATTTTGCTAATGGTTAATATTGTAGTATTCATACTATTACATGTATGTTATTCACATTTATTTTTATATGTACCTACTATGGACCAATTTATGTAACTATCATAATGCTGAGTCTGAAATAAAGTATTGAATTGAATTGAATAAGGCAAAGTTAAATTTAATTAAAGGGACCCCCACCCCCCACCCCCATGAGCTGGGGGAGGGGGGGGGGGCAGGGACTCCAGAGCTTATTACATGCGATAATGGGATTATCACTATCCACATATATATACACACACACATAAGTATGTTGTGTGCAATCTTAGTGCATTATATTCATGACATGAGTTGCTTGGACAGTTGAGAAGAATAATAACCAAATCATTGTGTGCGTTCTTGGCAAGTGTCAATTCAACTAGAAATAATAAAGGCAATGTAGAACGGAAACCAACGAATACCATGAACAATAAATGGAAGAAGTCATCACCAACACATCATGATATACTGATGGTGGAAAATGCAATCAAATGCTGACCTGCAAACATAAGTGTTTAGTGCAAAAATGAGGCTTAAGCTGCATAGCCCGATGAAAGAATCATATTTTCGAAGCCAAAAAACTCCCATACAGATTTGATGAGAGCATATCTAATTTAGATTACAAGTGCACTTATTAAGCATTTGGTTATATTAAGTGAATTTAATAGAACATGTTACTGCTGAATTAAGAATTCCAAATTTTAAAGTGCATATTAAAATTAATTTAGCATGTTTTAACTTCAAATATCTCCAAAGTTAGGCATTTATAGTTAAAGATACTTCAAACTAAAGTAAGGTAGCTTATATAGTATTGATCTATTATAAAAAAATGTTAAGAAACGCAAAAACATCGGACTATGCAACTTTAAGAGAGTGATAAATATTACATGAGATCTAGATGAAAGGAATGCCAGTGTATGATACTTCCAGACATTTAAATCAATCATTGACCTCCTTAAGTAGCATATGTGTGTCAGATATTGACCTGTCTGAGCTGAACATGTAAAGATGACACTAAAGTGTGTCTGTCACTTGTTGACCTAGATAATAGGTGTCCTTGAGATTTGGAGGTGAGCGGTGGAGAGGAACAAGCTAAAGGACAAAGCTGAAGAACAAGTAGGAAAATTGATAGGGGGGGGGGGGAGAAAAAGAAGGAAAAGAGAAGAGTTAGGGGGGGAAGAGCAGAGAAGAGTAAGAAGAGAAGCTAACCAATGTTTTTTCTTAATAGCATTTCGAGGGTAATTAATGCAATTGGCAGGTGAGGGTAATTAATGCAATTGTCAGGCAATCAAATAACACGTGCAATAAAACAAGGTAATGAAGCGATGACAGAAATGGGTTAAATTTACAAGAGGATATTATTTACAATAATACAATACATACAATGGTTGATGAATGACCTTGAGATGGAATCTGACCTTGCCAATCACCTTGAGTTGTTTGTTTGTTGTTTTACGTCCTAGCAACATCTGGACGGGATCACCTTGAGAGACATACCTAACGCGTCTGTTTTCCTTTAGTGCCCGTTATTCTCTGAGGAAGCTTTGACCAGGCGAGCTTACATACCGGAAGTAAGGTGAGTGTCCCTCCCACCGCTATCCTTCACTACGCGTTCTATATCTTAATGGTTTCAAAGTGAGCCTCTAAACACATGATTCCTTATGACCAACCTTGGTAGGGTTGTCGCCCTGCGCTTGTTTCTGATTAAAGTGAAATCGCACTGGCCAAAATCTCACATTAGATAAAATACCACTTCCTGTATGTTTGTTCACCAGCCTTTTACCCTTTGACCCTAGCAATACAGTACTGATCCTGGACAGCTCACATTGACCTCTCGTAGTAACTATGGTAACCCCCATCCCACCCACTCATCCAAGTGCACTTGCAGAAGGACATACTGTGCCATACACTACCCTCACATAGCCATCCCATCTCTATCTTACCTAATGTGTCGGAGGGAGGCAAGAAGGGGTGAGGAATGTGATAGGTTTTGAGGGCATGCGGGGCTGCCCTATTTGTAAACTGCACAACTTTTCTAGATTGATGCAGTGTGATTCTTCCCCAGCCTAACCATAGCCAGCAGGCTGATTCGTGGGTGGATATTTATTCATATTTCCTCAAAACCAGAAGGGTACTGACACCTAGCATTAAATAATGGTGGCCAAAGCCATCTTATTCTTGTGAAGAGTCAAATGATCTGACTATGTCTTCAAATGGTCAGTACCAGCGACATGGTGTGCATGTCGTGAGGATCAGGTCAATTCCGATGTGATGAGACGTAAGGATCATGTTGGTGATATCATGATGAGACGTGAATGACGTGAAGATCATGTTGGTGATGACATTATCGGACATGAACGATGTGAGGTTCAGGTTGGTGATGGCATGATGGGATGTGAACGACGTGAGGGTCAGGTTGGTGATGACATGGTGGGATGTGAATGACGTGAGGGTCAGGTTGGTGATGACATGATGGGATGTGAACGATGTGAGCGCAGATTGGTGATGACATGATGGGATGTGAATGACATGAGGGTCAGGTTGGTGATGACATGATGGGATGTGAATGACATGAGGGTCAGGTTGGTGATGACATGGTGGGATGTGAATGACGTGAGGGTCAGGTTGGTGATGACATGATGGGATGTGAATGACATGAGGATCAGATTGGTGATGACATGGTGGGATGTGAATGACATGAGGATCAGATTGGTGATGACATGATGGGATGTGAACGACGTGAGGGTCAGGTTGGTGACGACATGATGAGACGTGAACGATGTGAGGGTCATGAATGTGCGGATCACAACGAAACATGAATGACATGAGGGTCAGGTCAGTGGTGACATCGTGAGACAAGAACCATTTGGTGTTCTCTGTGGCAGAGTGGTTAGAGTGTCTGACTTTTTCCCCGTCGGACTCCTAATCTGAGGGTTGGTGGTTCGATTCCCCATGCTCCCCCCTCCTTTCCACCACTGTGTAGAAGTTACAGCATTAGCATAGGCCAGTTGCTCTCATGCCATGTCTATGTGGTGTGGGAGGTTAAACATCCCTTGGGTCGGTAAAAGTATTGGCTCAGGCTTTCTATCAATAATGGTGAAAACAAGTCTATTCAGACTTATCCATGATAGGCAGTATACATCTTCAAGAAAAACAAAGTGAGGATTAAATTAATGATGCAGTGATGAGATGTCAATGGTTTAACTATCAGTTGTGACGTGACGAGACACAAATAAATTATGGAGCAGGTTTGTTATGATATGACAAGAAAGATATTGATGACGCGAGGATTAAGTTAGTCATGACCAAGAAGCCAAGATGCAACTCAGTATCCGCTGAAATCAGAAATGTGATCTCTACATATATTCTTTTCTACATTAGTAGCTTGAAGTAACTTTTTATTTTCAATGGTTAACGTCGGAGATATTTTAAGTGAAAATGTGCTAAATTAATTTTGGCATGCACATTGAAACTCAGACACCAGAGGCTTCAGCAGTAACAGCTCCTATTGAATTGACTTAGTACGCCTTTCTGTGTAGCGACAAATCTTTAATAAGAGAGAGCTTGTTATATTTAACGACGCTTCTAGAGCACATTGCTTTTTATCATCGGCTATTGGATGTCAAACATATGGTCATTCTGACATATTTCTTTGGAGTAAACCCGCTGCTGACCCCACATAGGCTACTCTTTCCAATAAACAGCAAAGGGTCTTTTATATGCACTTTCCCACAGACAGGACAGCAATCTTTAATAAGTGCACTGATATGTAGGATCAAGTGCTTTGGTTTTGAAAATTTGATGCTTTCATCGATGTGCAGCTTTAACTGCCAAAGCCTCAATTGCGTCAGAAGTGAGATGACTTCAGTGAGTTGTAGTGAAAAGTCGGAATAATTATAGGGTGCGGAAAAAGCCAACACAACGCAGTGACTGCAAATCAGCGATCAAGTGAAATTAGATTTTGTCCTAGTTTAAAGTTGCATAGTCCGATGGGCTTGAGTTGCTGGCATTTAACAAAAAAGATTTAAATATAATTCCAGTAGGTCGATCATTAAAAGCTACCTTATTTTATTTTAAATGTCTACTTTTCGAGATATTTTAAGTGAAAACATGCCAAATTAATTTGGCCATGCATGTCAAAATCTAACCCCCTTGGATTTCAGCATTACAGTGAAATCCTGATTTTACGCCAATTCAGATATAATTAAGCGCGATGAGTCATTGGACCCAGAATTCTTAAATTCAACGGTAATTCGGTAAACTGAACCTTGTTTTAGGACCACTCCACTTTCACGATGGCATTTCATGGACCCCCGACGATCACATTACAACAGGGCTACACTGTACTAGGTTCTATTAACTTGACTAAGTGTTTCCTTCTAATTATATGCAGAAACAAATACTTAATACAGTAAAACCTCTCTATACCGACCCCTCCACAGATCAACCACTCCCCTATATTGATCGCTTTATTTGGGTCCCTATAATACCATTGTAAGGATATTATAACTCTCTAAACCGACCACCTGCCTAAATGGACCACTTAAAGTCTGTCCCACGGTCGGTCGATTTAGAGAGGTCCTACTGTAATAATAAGTAGCTAAGTCCCATATGTAATATCAAATCTAGATAAGTGCTTTGGGCTCTAAAATGTGATGCTTTCATCGGACTATGCAGCTTTATCACTCCACTCTGTAAGATCCTACCTCGTAAACAATGTCGGCTGGTTTAACATATTCCACTTCCGTGTCCGAAGATTCTTTCAGGTACTGCAGATTAAAATGGCGCACATGACATTATTACCTCTTCAACCACCTCTTCCGGTATCTGGGGCCACAGTGACTGATATACACGCATGCACTCAGCTGACTAGAGCGACGCACGAAGGAAATACATACCGCTGGTTCAATACCATAAGAAGCTCAACTGGAAACGTCAAGAAGCATTGCGTTAATTGTTTCCGGTGTACTTACTTAGTGAGAGGGTCATTCAACGTTTTCAACAATTCCCCAATTATACAAAGTGTACAACCGGGGGAGGGGAGATGAGAGGAGAGGAGGTGGGATGGGGAGGAGAGGGAGGAAGGAGAGGAGAGGAGAGGAGAGAGGAGAGGAGAGGAGAGCGAGGGGAGGGGGAGAAGGAGAGGAGAGGAGAGGAGAGGAGAGGAGAGGAGGAGAGAGGTGGAATGGGGGAGGAGAGGGGAGGAGAGGCGAGGGGAGGGGAGGGAGGGAGGACATGGGGTGGGAGAGTAGAAGTGGAGAGAATGGGAGGGGGGAGAAGAGGGGGAGGGGAGGCGAGGGAAGAGAGAGAGGGGGGCGGAGGGGGGAAAGGGGGGAGGGGGGGGAGGGGAAGGCGAGGTAAGAGGAGAGGAGAGGAGAAGAAACGAGAGGAGAGGGGAGGGGCGGGGAGAGGAGGGCTGGTGGGGAGGAGAGGGGAAGGCGAGGTAAGAGGAGGGGAGGGAAGGGGGTGGAGGCGAGGCGGGGGGAGAGGAGAGGAAAGGAAAGGGGGAAATGAGAGCAGAGGAGAGGAGAGGAGAGGAGGGAGAGAGGAGAGCAGAGGAAACGAGAGAAGAGGGGAGGGGCGGGGAGAGGAGGGTGGGTGGGGAGGAGAAGGCGGGTGGGGAGGAGAGGGAGGGGTAGATGGGAGGAGAGAGGAGGGAAGCTGAGGGGAGGAGAGGAGAGTAGACTGAGAGGCGAGGAGAGGAGAGGATAGGATAGGAGAGGAGAGGAGAGGAAAGGAGGGGAGAGGAGAGGAGAGGAGTGGAGAGGAGAGGGGAGAGGAGAGGAGAGGAGAGGCGAGGGGAGAGGAGAGGAGAGGAGAGGAGCGGAGAGGAGAGGAGAGGAGAGGAGAGGAGAGGAGAGGAGAGGATAGGAGAGGAGAGGATAGGAGAGGAGAGGAGAGGAGAGGAGAGGAGAGGAGAGGAGAGGAGAGGAGAGGAGCGGTGGTGTGGAGAGAGATGATGGGTCAGTTATGTACCGCTTTTATGGTTTAATAAAAATGTCCAAGTTCTATGATAAAATGTTGATGTGCATTTCACAAAACATTTTCGCATACATTTTATTCGGTTATTTTTTAATTTAAAAAAAGTAAATAGTAATTCACATATTTCAAATATATTGTAGTGTGATTACTATTGTAATAATCTTCACGTATTGATGTATTTCTTTACACGGACTTCTATTCAACATTTTGATTATTTCCTTACACTTTTACAGGTGTACTGAATACTAAATAGTTTGCTTATAGTATAAATGTGGGTGTTTATTGTAATTTGAGTTAGTATCTTGCAACGCGATGTTAGCACTAAAGAGGGTATTAGACATAAATAGTCGTTCTAGCATAGCGGTGCATTCTACTACGTGTATAATTTATTCTAAGTGCAGCTCATATAACTTATAAGGGGTGGTGGGTAACCTATATTAATGATGCAGGGTTAACGTGTTTACAATTGCAGTTATTATTATTGGTAGTGTCATCATCATGCCGTTGCTCAAGGTAGTTTTCAATACAACTTAAATTTATATCGTCAGATATGGCTGTGTTTTACTTTAGACAAGTTTATGTTTTCATCGGAGCATGTAGCTTATATGTATCTATACATATATATATATGTGATTACGGGTAATAATATATAGGAACTTCCATTACGGGCCTTTATACTAGCATAATCCTTATGCATTATATGTATATATATAAATCCTTATGCATTATATGTATATATATATGTACATATATATATATATATGTTATGGGATATAATATATAGGAACTTCCTTTATGCGCCTTTATACTAGCATAATCCTTATGCATTATATGTATATATATGTACATATATATATATATATATGTACATATATATATATGTACATATATATGTACATATATATATGTACATATATATATACATATAATGCATAAGGATTATGCTAGTATAAAGGCGCGTAAATATGTACATATATATATATATATATGTACATATATATACATATAATGCATAAGGATTATGCTAGTATAAAGGCGCGTAAAGGAAGTTCCTATATATTATTACCCGTAATCACTGCGATGCTGTGTAGGCCTACTAGTACTATTATATGGGTGACCCACCCACTGAGACCGGTGGCGCCACCACCGGCCCCAACATTCACCAGTGGTGCAAATATTGTCAATTGGGCACTGGAATTATTAATACATACATATAAACGTTCTTTTCTATTTGGGGTGTTACGGTAATAGAGAAATTGGAATTATACGGAGGTCTAAGCACCTAGGCTCTTAAAATCTTCAGCTTTAATTTTATGTAGTAACCAACGGTAATTCAACTGCAGGGCAATTGATACGGTAACTCAATGCTATAGTTATCTAAAAGAGCATTGCCGCACACTCAATATTACAAATACATAAGTCCACAGCTCTCTGTCTGAAATAAAAGAAATTAAAAAGTCGTTGTTGGCACAGCATATAAATAAACTGTAATCCTATTTATAGTCTTTATTTGTTTATTTATTCCACTTGGTACATTTCTCTGGAGAAGTAATCTGTTTGATTACGGTTCATTTGAAGCTATATATACTTAAGTTTTATCAAATATTTTTCAGAGAAATAAAATGTACGAGAGCATTTATGATCTATAATATTATCCCATGCTTTCATTTATCGACATATTACTCTATAAATAAACTGTACAGTACAACCCCGTTAAACCAAACTTGAAGGGACCCTAGAAATCTGTTTGGATTAACCGATCCAAACAGATCATTGGTTTAACCAAGCTTTGGCTTCGACTTGGCTTTGGCAAAAACGTGGGTGCATTATGAATTACTAATCGTATATTGCACATGTAATACATAAACAACTCGCACAACGCCTCGGTATGCAGATGTAAGAGGACCGTTGCAACTAATTTCATAAGCGGCTAATTGCATAAGCACCCCCATGAAGGTTTCACCCGCTAACACTTACCCAAACAAGCGTGGTATAAGAGGTGGTGGGGTCTCAGATGGCCATACAACCACATGAAAGAGGTGGTGGCATCTCAGATGACCATATAACCACATTAATGTTTGGTTTAACTGTACCGGAAGTGGCCTAGGACTGACAATTTTGTTTGGATTAACCGATCGTTTGGTTTAACCGAGCTTGGTTTAACAAGGTTGTACTTTAATAGTATTTGTAGTGTTTACTTATCCCACTTAGTGTATTTATTCATACGTTATTACTGCAGTATTACTGTTTGATTACGGGGTGCAGTCCCAGTCCCAACTGGGGGACTACCTTTATTCTAAAATCCGAAAAATTCGGAATTCCAAAAGACGGGTAGACCTGTAAACTAACCTGGGAAGTTGACACATTACTTAGAAATTTAAGATTGCAATTTTTGGTAATATAATTAGATTCGTATAAAAAGATTGCTGAGCGTGGAAACACTTATACAACCATTTATCCCAATACAACCATTTATACAATTATATGAGTGTGTGTGGGGGGGCAGGGTGTAAAGGCTCTGTCACACTACGACGTGACGACGTAAGCGTAGGGAGAATGTGAAAAATGTCGACCTTCTCGGCGTAGTATGCAAATTTGGGGACAAGTTGAACGTGGATGCAGCGTAGTTGACGAGAGCATAACGTCGGTAAAGCATAGTGATAGTGTCATTCCACGCGAGAGGACAACGTCATTACGCTCATGGAACGTTATGTACGTTATTCCATCGCCAGAACTATGTTACGTGACGTTACATACGTCATGCCACGGTGGCGAAACGTTGAACGTACGTTGAACATACATTGGACGTACGTTGGACGTATGTTCTCCTGACATTCCCATTACGCCGCATGGATGTTTCCACCGGCTTTAATGTGGGTCAACATAGTGGAACGTAGTGAGCAGTGTTCGACTAACGTCCGTTTAACGTCATTGATGTTCGCCAAACGTGTACAGAACGTACGGCGCATGTAAACTCTTACGGTCGAGTTACGTCGAAAGTTTTGAACAGGTTCAAAACCTTGACACGCGCCAACGTAACACGATGTAATGTGACGTAGCTCAACGTCAGTCTAACATCATTCTGACATCATCATAACGTAACCCAACATACATCAAAGTAATGACGAAACGTGAGCCAATCAGACTTACGTTGGCTCGTTACGTCGTAGTGTGACATGGGTATTACACCGCTTCTATTTAATTATTAAGTTAGCTTTTAGTTAATTATTCTAAGAAATTGTATCGACCCTTCTCAGTAATATAGCACTCAACTCGGTTCAGCATTCTCAATATTTTATTAATAGAATACCTCAATTGCAGTGAGCCCATTATGTAACTTTTCATCAAATCAAGCACTGAACAGATGTCTCATCCTCGTCCGTATCAGCCCAGGCGAGGAGAACGAATCGGGAAGATTGATTGATTGATTGATTGGTGGTTGCTTTACGCCGTGTCGGCAGCATAGGTCATATTCACGGCGAGAAATGTTTGTTGAATCGGGAAGAGAGCTGCCTGGTTTCCCGTTTTTGTGTGTGTAGAAAGTACACACGTAGGCCTACACCCAAATAAATCCCTCCAAACTAACAATGGTTAACAAACAAATGTAACAATTTAACAGATAACATCAAGATAAACCACAAGTTAGAACATTATCTGTTAACCTACATCCATATATGTTATGGGATATAAATCTTTTTATTTATTTTTTGGTCCATTAGTTGTTTAAGCAGGGGAAATTTCAGTCATAGACGACTGGTCTTCCTCATTCCACTGCTGGTCGATAGAAAGCCCTGGCCTACACTTTTACCGACCCAAGGGATTTTTAACCTCCCACACCACATAGACATGGTATCAGAGCAACCAGCCTTTGATGACACTGTAAGTTATACACAGCGGTGGAAATCCAAATTGGCAGAGCTGGGGGCATGGGGAATTGAACCGCCGGCCCTCAGATTAGGAGTCTGACCTAGAAAAAAGTCAGACACTCTAACCACTCCGCCACAGAGAATTAAACTATGTATTTATAACATAATCAAAGCGATGGATAGTGCCGGGTTACGGTTAACATCAAGATAAAATATGTTATGGGATATAATTAAAATAGTTATTTATAACATAAGCAAGGTGATGGGTAGTGAAGGGTTGCGTAGGTGGGGGTCCACAGTGTGTAACATCGAGATACATACATTTACTAAAAATTACTATGCATAACACATGAGTTAGTAAGACTCAAGAGACAGCATCTACAGGAGAGTTGAGGTAACACCATAATGGATCAGATGAGATGGAATCTTTGCTATGACAGGTATTATTTGACACTCCGTAACACATAACACAGACACAAATATTGGTTGAGAACGTTAACTCTGGCTTGCCGACATTTCTAGCCGACTGTTTATTTCCTATGGTCAAAATTTCCACCGGGAGTGATAGCGATAGCGGTGCTCATGCCAACTCGGCAGCTGCTCATGGTGGGTTTGCCTCCATGCGTGCAAACCCAAGTCGCCCAAGCCGCTGCCATCAGTGGCTTGGGCGATAGTTGCGTTCAGTGGGTGAGACGCCACCGAACTCTGTTAATAATATTAATATAATGTATTTATATAGCACACAATTTCTTAATTCTTTCAAGGTAACCACACGCAGCCTTCGATTTCTTGTGTGCACATAAAGGTTTACATCGTCCAAAGGTTGTCTTTTACACTGGTTATGGCCTTGTTTAACCATGGTTCCTTCTAATGGATCTGACAAAATGCCAATTTTGCATCCACCACAATAAATCCTGCTTAGCTTCACTGAAAAGCCATATCACTTCTTCAAAATCTCCTTTCGATCTTTATAAAGCCTTAGTGGAATTTTGTGGGGGGTTTTTTGTGCAAATTCTAGCCTTCCTACCAATCCAACTAAACCTGCTCCTTCCTCAATTATTGGCAGGTCTGTAATCAAAATCACAATTCTTATCTCCATGACATTCTCAGAGGTGCCAAGTAGATAAGAGTGTGAGTAGGGAAATCTCTCGAATACACAAATTGTAAATAGGGTGAAAGTGGGAGAGTGTGGAGAGGGGTGGCTGAAGCTTGGTTACTGTGCGTCATCCCTTATTGCGTAGAAGGGTAAAATAGGTCAGCACAATACCATCATTAGTGAGTGAATGAATGAGTGAGTGAGAGAGTGAGAGAGTAAGTGAGAGAGTAAGTGAGTGAGTGAGTGAGTGAGTGACTGAAGTTGGTTGTTGGAGTTTTAAGTCCTGGCAACATCTAAAATCATATCAGGATGGGTACTGACTTGTGACAGTGCACACTCATGGCGACTTTATAGTGCGGCCCCACTGGGAAATCAGGCCGTCGGCACCATGACCTAATATCCCACCCAGTCACATTATCCTAACACCGAGATAAGCATTCCTTGCCCAATCCGATTAATGATGAGTGCCAGGCTAGGATGTGACACGTATTAATTTTATAAATCATTGGGTTGACTCGACCGGGAATCGAACTCCCGACCTTCCGCATGCGAGGCCTGCGCTCTACCGATTCGGCTACCGCACCCGGTGAGTGAGTGGGTGAGTGAGTGGGTGGGTGGGTGAGTGAGTGTGTGAGTGAGTGAGTGAGTGAGTGAGTGAGTGAGTGAGTGAGTGAGTGAGTGAGTGAGTGAGTGAGTGAGTGAGTGAGTGAGTGAGCTATATGTCAACACCAATACCATATCTGTGTAAATTAATAACACAATGACTCCAGCACCATGGTTGCTCATCTACTTCTGCTTCACCTTTGACCCGTGATTGCATTAGCACCTGTGATATATGCGTAATAGACGTCCAGCCATGTGGGTAATATATGCTAATGAGATGCATGAGGTTCTAGACGGTGAGTGAGACAAAGGAGTATGTAAATGAGATGACGTCATGGAAAGTTTAGCCGCCAGTTCAGCGAGCCCTGGACGTGAATAAACCATTCAGTATCCAGAAGTCAAAGTGTTCAGACGTTGTACTTTCACAGCACCCATCTTCGGTACTACCACAGACACGCCATATTCTTTGGATGGCAATCTGTATTTTTCACATAAAATCCTGTATGAATCTGCATCACATAATAATTCATATATATATATATGTCCCACATACGATAAAAGAATATGTATATACAATTACATAATTGTATTACTCAAACATTATATACAACAAACTACATTACATTCACCTACAACATTCATCACTGTGGCGGAACATTAGCTGAATGTGTCGCTGATTTCACCAATCTTAGCATCTCAGCTCAACATTTGTATTTCCATAAATTTAACTAAAAATCTGTATCAAAATGGAGTATGGTCATATCACTAAAATTCACACCAAATCTGTATCGGATACGGGTAACCAGTATCATGTGGCAGGTCTGCTACCACTATCAATGCTGCAACACAGCCCACATCACAGTATAAATACAGCCTCAATAAAAAAACTAAATTAAAAAAACAAAAACAAAAAAAAAAACATCATCACATCTTCCGCCCGCTTATGCATTCCTCAACAAACCTTGTTTCCTCATTTTACTTTTGCACACGAGCCTCTGGAATACCTTTGAAAAACTTGGGTTCACCAAACACATAAAACAAGATGACTGAATGAGTTGAGAACCCATTTCCCGTGTGGAAAGTCATGGGTTCAAACCCCGGCCGAGTCAAACAAATGAGTTACAAAATGATACATGTCCCCACCTAGGCTGGTCCTCGACGTAATAGGATAGAACAAGGAGCTGTTGGAATGAGGAAGATCAATTGTCCGCGGTTGAGATATCCCCTGCTTAGGCATAATCAATGAATGCAACAACAACAAAAGAAATAAAACAGTGAGACAAATTATCTATCTTAGTACGCTCAATTGTAGGTTTGCGTGTCTTTTTGTACAATTCCTGCAATTTGTTCTGAAGTACAGCTTCAAGTACTGAAGTAGGCCTAGATAGATTGGCAGATTTGAGTATTCCTATGTTTTCTCACCAGATCTTTGAAAGAAGTGCTTGCATCGAGAGAACCCGCCTTAGCTTCAGTAGCTGTCTTTTCCTTGATTCTTTTCTCACCCATCTCCATCGTCAACTCCTAAATGAAAGACATAGACACGGATTGTCAGTAGTAATTACAGAGTACAACGTTATCAGTGTCAAACACCTGCCACACAAATGTCAAAGCAATGTTATCAGAGAACACAGATCCTACCGGTAATCTCAGAAATCTGCCTAAGCTTTAGACCAACATGGTTCTTACTTTTCGTCCACGCTGCACGACCTGCCATCCCATCGTCGCCACTAATGTTGTATTATTTGTGTGTGAAAGAATTCGAACTTTTAAAGCTCCGCGAACTTGTTTGGACTAGAACTTCTAAAGCTCTACGAACTTGTTTGAACTAGAACTTCTAAAGCTCTACGAACGTGGTTGTTCGGTGTTGGGTTTGGCTTCTTCCGTCCTTATTTCTGGTTTAATACCGATACCAAACACCACAGGGTGCCACCATAAACTTTCGTAAGAGGTAGGCCTGAAGTGCCTGTCACACTATGCCGGATTGAGCGACGGACAGAATTTTCTAGTCCGGTGGTGTTCAGGTGTGATAAGTATAAAAATGTATTAAAATGTGTCAAAATGTTGCGATCGGGTCAAAGGCCGCCAGACGAACGGACATGAAACGTGCATGAATGGATAGCCAACGGACGATAAGCAGACTAAATGAACTCAAACCAGACAAGAACCATAGATGTCAATCCGGCGGCATCTGTTCCAAGTTTTGTGCATTCTCTAGTCACATTATCCTAACACCGAGATAAGCATTCCTTGCCCAATCCGATTAATGATGAGTGCCAGGCTAGGATGTGACAAGTATCAATTTTATAAATGATTGGGTTGACTCGACCGGGTTGGATATCAACCGGATATCAACGGATATGGAACGGACACAAACCGGACTTTGCCGGATATCAATGGACTTTGTTTGGTTTCTTTCCGTTTCTCCAATCTGGTGATGTTTGACAGAGCCTTTACACACAGAATGTTGCATCCATTTTCCTCATTTCCCAGGCATAGGTGACTCCGTTGGAAAACATTGTATAAGATACATCGCCAGTAAGATGTAAGGCATTATTTCGTAGTTAATATGCATACCAGTCATGCATGCTTTGGTCATTATCAGCTGTTTGTTTGTTTGTTGTTTTACGTCCTAGCAACATCTCAGGTCATATCAGGACGGGATCATTATCAGCAGATTGACTCTCAAAAAACACTATATTCACGTAAAGTTGACAAATTGGGAGAAAATGGTAGATCAGTATTAGATAAGTATTTGAAGGCTGTATTATGGACATAACCACATGAATTTACAATAAAATATGGTATATTGTTAAAATACTCATCTATTATGGCCCACTACTTTTGGAGGGAAGAATTGATGAATTCATGTAGATTAATAAAACTGTAAGTCAAATCGAGAGCATCCAGTGGCAATTATCTTGGTGTGTTTCCCCCCCCCCCCCATTCTCTCAGTACATAAACTGTACACCAATATAAATAAAACACTGCAAGCTGGAAAGAACGGCCTCCACAGCATGTATATAGTTGATTCATACCAAAACAGTTTTTTTTTGTTCGGATTCAGACAGGGCCGTCATTGGTGAACTCCTATTCTGAGTGGGGTAGAATATTTGATCTAAATGGTCAGCTGGTGTCGCTACTGAAGGTAAATCAACTAACTATAGGCTACACCAATATAAATCAATCACTGTGATCTTGAAAGAACGGCCTTCACAGCATGTATATAGGTGATTCGTGCCAAAACAGGTTTTTTTTGTTCGGATTTAGATAGGGTTATCATTGGTGAACCACTATTCCGAGTGGGGTAGAATATTTCATCTAAATGGTCAGCTGGTGTTGCTACTAAAACTAAATCAACTGTCGGCTACACCAATATAAATAAAACACTGCGATCTGGAAAGATACGGCCTCCACAGCATGTATATAGTTGATTCATACCAAAACAGATTTTTTTTTTGTTCAGACTTAGACAGGGTCATCATTGGTGAACCCCTATTCCGAGTGGGGTAGAATATTTGAATTAAATGGTCAGCTGGTGTCGCTACCGAAGCTAAATGAGAAGTAGTAATCACTGGCTGCACAGAGTCACAAACGTTACGCACATCTTTGTAGGTTGTTGTTTTTTTTGTTGGGGGGGGGGGGGCGGGGATTCGCAGCTATTGCCTCTTTTTGCCGACCACAGGAATGTCCATATCAGAGTCAGGAGCTTAGCTTCCATTATACACAGGTCATCATCATCATCATGCTGTCGGTCGCGATGCGACAAAGACTGCTTTCATTACTTGACTGCCGCTCTCCATTTAGCTCTCTGCTGTAAGAGTGATGTCCATGAGTCGGTCTTAATGTCTCTCAGCTTCATGTTTCTCTTGAACATTTCATGAAAACTGCCTGCAAAAGTGTTGCCAGCGGACTCTCTCGGGGAGCAAATAGAGGTCTCACACCGGCAAGAACATGTCCAGACAGGCGCAAAACTATTTGTCCCTGCAGTGGCTGGTCAGGAGATGCTGGGAGTTCCATACATCAACCGCCCTTGAGGCTGCCACAGTGGATTGGTTTTCTGTTCAGGGTTTGCTCCCTTAGCCTTCGGTTCTGTCAAGAACCTGTACCACAAGGCAGTGGTTTACAACTCTGCAGGGGTGTCAAACTCCCTGAGGTATTGAAATACCTGCATACCATATGCAGGTACGCAGCTGCATACCACCATAGATCACTGATAATATTTTTGATTAAAATATGTCTTTTATAATATTTTATTCCATCGAGTTTTATTCCAATAGCGTTTTATTCCAACGGCGAAAAAGTCTGGGTACCCTTACGACTTCAAAGTTCCGACCTAGTTCCAGGCCACTAGTTATCCACTGACCTACTGGGATTAGTGGCCACAGTATTGGAGTTCACCATGGTAGAGAACAAATAGGCCTGGATTATTCTAAATCAGTGGATTATATTGGTTGGTTGTTGGAGTTTTACGTCCTTGCAACATCTAAGGTCATATCAGGACAGGTACCGACTTGTGACAGTGCGCACGCATGACGACTTTATAGTGCTGCCCCACTGGGAAATCAGGGCACGGGCACCATGAGCCGATATCCCATTCAGTCACATTATCCTGACACTGAGCTAACCGGTCCTGGCCATATCCTATTAATGTTGAGTGCCAGGCTAGGAAGCGACAAGTATCAATTTTATAAGTCATTGGGTTGACTCGACCGGGGACCAAACTCCTGATCCCCCGAACGAGAGGCCCGCGCTCTATCTGTTCGGCCACCACGCCCAGTCAATGAATTATATATTGTATTTAGTCTTCTGATAACCTCGCACCTGCAAAGAGTGAATTAATGCATACATTCATGAAGATACATAATAAGAACCTACCTATCTATTCCTACTATAATATATATATTTATATATAGTTTTTTTATTATATTTTAAACAAATTTCAAAAGATACAAACATTATAATTAAAATGTCATAGTCTGATGGTTTTCAGCTTTTGTCATACTTTTGAAATAAATATATTTACTTAATTATAAACCACCTTACTTTAATCTGAAGTGAGTGAGTGAGTGACTTGGAATTTACGCCATATCAGCAACTATGGGGGCTCATGGCAAGGTTAGTCTGAAGTAACTTTTATTACAAAAGGCTAACTTTGGAGAAATTTCAAATGAAAACAGGCTAAATTAATGCACATCGAAAAGCTGGCCACCATAATGTGAATGATTAACAGGTTCATTTAAATTGACTTTACATTCCCTTCTATGCAGCAACAAATGCTGAGTAGGTGTGCAAATATCTAAGTTGGTTATGTAGAATCAAGTCTAGGAAAGTATTTTGGTTTTAAATATGTGATGCTTTGATCCGACTATGCAGCTTTAGATATGACTCCTCAGCACTTACTTGTGTCTCCATTTTCGGCTGCCAACTCGCGACCGACCGGTCTAGGCTGGTGAGGCATATATATATAGCCTCTCTCCAGGGCCGCGTTCAGGGTCCGTCTCCGAGACGTCCCCGCGATGCCCCTGACGTCACACTAGTCTGAACTGCATAAGCAGTTGTCGCCTCGAAAATGGCTGCCCCCATAGGCGGTGGCCATTTGCAATGGAAAAGCTGGGTTGTGATTGGCTGAAACCACTGAATATGGCGGCCATTTTCGAAGTGCTTTTCATCTCCTGTCTGAAATAGGAGGCGTCTCCGAGATGTCTCCGAGCCGCACCCTGAATGGAAATAAGACAAAAAGCATCGCCGAGACGTCTCCGAGAAGCACCCTGAATGTGGCCCTGGTAGAGCCTTCCTCGACTCTTTAGGTATTCGTTAGAAGAAGACGTTTGTTTGTTGGAGTTTTCCGTCCTGGTAATATCTACGGTCATATCAGGACTGGTACAAACTTGTGACAGTGCACACTCATGGTGACTTTATAGTGCTGCCCCACTGGGAGACCCGGGTGCCAGCACCATGACCCAGTTTCCCCCTCAGTCAAATTATCCTCAGTCCTTGCCATATCCAAATAATGCCGAGCACCAGGCCAAGTATCAATTTTGTAAGTCATAGGTTTGACTCAACTGCGATTTGAACTCCTGACCTTCCAAATCGGAAGCCTGCGCTTAATCGATTGGCTCACCACTGTTGGTGTCGGGAAGAGGAATAAAGAATCCTGCATATTCCAATGGAAGAGAACTTGGAAGCGTTGAAATAGCCACCACAGTAGTGGATGGGACAGAGGAACGAGTTTAACTGTGGTCGTTGCACTGCTTACTGACGATCAGCTCGTCTTGGCATGTACATGCATCCCGATGTGAGCGAACATCTCGAGTTCTACACGGATGGAATTGCCGATGCGAGGAATTAGCTGTAATTTGTGGCCACCATACCCAGTGCTGCCACTCTGGTTTGTACCAAAATAGTATGAAATCTTTTTTTTAAAAGTATTTACAAAGTACAAATAAGGGTCAACTTAGCCTGATTTGTAACCATGTGTTACCTTGTTAAGCTAACATGTTCTGCTTGTGAACATGCATCAGGAATGATGTATGCAGTGTTGTGTGGATTTGTGGCTATTGAGCCATCGGTTTTGCATAATTCAGTGCACTATCACTTGGTCACTGAAGGCAGAGAGCTCAGCAAAGGTTCAACTCAACAAAACACACACCACTCCTGCAAAGAGACTATCAAAGCACATCTCTCAATCCCATCAAATTCCAGATTCTATGTCTGAAGAGTTTTCAATTACCAGATTGGCAACTCTTTACAGAAAAAAATATTAAAAAGTATCTACACCTGAAAAAGTATGAAAAAAGAATAAAAAGTGGGGTTTCCTTGTAAAAAAAGTATAATACTTTCACAAAGAGTATGAAGTGGCAGCACTGCATACCTCCAGTTACCACACTCATAAATGTGCCGATTGTGGCTGGCATACCTAGCATAGATAGAGGTCTAGCCATCTCATATATAGTTTCCACAGTTCACGCACATGGAAATTATTGTTTGTTGTTGTTTGACGTCCTAGCAACATCTAAGGTCATATCAGGACGGGTACCCACTTATGACAGTGCACACTCATGGCGACCTTATAGTGCTGTCCTACTGGGAGACCAGGCCACCAGCACCATGAACTGATATCCCACTCAGTCACATTATCCTGACACTGAGCCAACCAGTCCTTGCCCTACCCTAATAATGCCGAGCTCTTGTCTAGGAAGCGACAAGTATAAATTTTTAAGTCATTAGTTTAACTCGACCGGGGTTCGAACCCACGACCCCATGGTCTACCAACACGGGAGACGGAAGTTCTAACTCATTCGGCCCTCCCGTCTGGTTCATGAAAATTAAGTTCGAATAAAGGGCGGGGGGGGGGAGGAGGGGGGATCGTAGATAAGCCTTGGAAGGAAATCAGTTGTTACTAGGGAGCGAAACAGCATTCAGACAGGCTTCACACTTCGCTTAACTTGTTTCAAGAGGATGGTATTGCAATGAACTTCCTTTACTACAACAACTAAACACTAGGTGGCAGCACACTCAAATGCAAAATGTTTTAGTTAACACAGAATGCACCAGGAGGCTACAACCTTTTCATTGGCAGCTGACGACATTTATCAGAGCAGACAACCAATAGACGATTTCCACAAATTCCTCCTTCTGATGGCAGTGGAAGAATGAATGTGGGCAACAGTTACCTGGACAGCATGCTCTGCGGAAAAGGCCTTATAGGTTATAGAGAATATCCACCACCAAGCCGCCCGCCTGATGGCAGAGGGACCAACTAAATATATGCATTGGGTAGCAAGCAGCTCACCCAAAAGCGTTAGAGCTATATAGGATTTCCACCACCATCCTGGCCCTCTGATGGCAGCAGCAAGAACTAATGCATCGGGTAGCAGCTCACTGCGCATGCTCAGCGGAAAAGGTTTATTAGAGAGCTCTTCAGAAGCTGTAGTCTGTGTGGAAGGATGGGACGGTAAGCAGGTGGTTAGTACGATGGTTAGTACTATGCATAGGCCTACATCAGTAACACATCACCCCCACCACCATGTGCGTATGACGTCATATCGATTCGGTCAGACGTCACGTGACTACCTGCAATATCTGCGGGGCTCCCACGCTGGGGAGCAACATGCTTTCCATTGTTGCCGCTTCCGCCGCTTGCAACTGGCAATGTTCTTCATCAATATACTCTTCGTCCGAACTCTAAAATCCAGTGCGTGCCGTGTGGTTTTATTGCAGGTAAAATCTGTACTGTTATGTTACTAATATACAGTACATAGATAGTATACAAGGTATATATATCATACATATAATAATATATAAATACGTCTTATATGCATATATATATATATTATAAACATGTGTATATGTGAAGATATGGAATTCAAGGCTATTTCAAAGCTTTTCAAGCCTGTTTTTGATAGGAATTCAAGACTATTTTTATTTGGATTTCAAGAATTAACAACAATGGCTAAAGGCAATTTAAGACTGACTTAGATCAGTGGGGGCAGTTTAGTGGAATCCAAGGCTTTTCAAGACTAATTACCCAAAATGGCTTAAATTCAAGGCTTTTCAAGACCTTGAAACGGGGCAAATGAAGCATAATGAAGACTTTTCAAGACTTTCTAGCCCCCATACGGACCCAGCCATTATCAATCACACTTGATTACTACCAGGCAATATAACGCAATATATAACTATTATTCACTGCTAATGAAAGTGTTTTTGTCTTTTACGTAAGGGGTGCGTTCAAGCCATGTCGCTCGAGCAGCTTTATTCAAATTGGTCTGGCGGAAAATACCACAATCCGGACAAACAACTGAATGTGCTTTTGTTGCTGCTTTTTTGTTGTTCCTTTTCTCAAATAAATATTATGAGTATTGAATAAATACAAACGATGAGGGGCACTTAATAGTGTCCCGTCGAAATAATGAGGTTATAATTGTATGCACTACTATGAGTATGAAATACTACTACTACTAATATATATAATACTAACAATAATTAATAAAAAATAATGATGTGATGGACTATGTTCTACGCCGTTTGAGCAATAACTAGTAATGCTGAGATTGCTTCAAACCCCAGGGCATTCCATTTAATCTATCAAGGTCAAAATAGAAGTAATCTGTCACTGCCCAACTGGGTAGCATGTAACCCTTTGGAGGGGGGGGGGGCGCTAGTCATGGATAAAACAGTCTATGCTAGCAACTATTCCTGCTAGTGTGCTACCGCCTGTTCTTATACTTCTTAAAGGGGCCAGTTATAGGTCGCTGAGACACCACCCATACTCCGACAAATGCTCTCCAAGCATATGTTTGCCTGTTTTCAGTTTATGCAACTACATATGTGGGGGGAGAGTGCTGACATTGCTTGCTTCTGTTGTGTTTTATTTAGTCCAGCAGCACTGACACTTTTAGACAACCATATAGAGAAATAAATGCTAGAAATTGCAATCTAAAATGATAATTATAAAGTTCAAATGTTTATTTATCATAACCAGCTACTTTGTGTGTGAATAATTGATTAAATCATGTAGATTAAAATACTTTAAAAGTTGAATTGAGAGCTTTCTGTGGCTGCCATCTTGGTGGTTGCCATGGCTTCCCCTGTGTGTGGGGAACTCCTCTAGGTCATGTGATGAGGGAATCCCACATATGATGACAATCAATCAATCAATAGGATACAGCTATAATAGGCCTTGGACCTGTTAGTCACTCTTAATTAATAGAAATGGAGACAGTTCTTCAGATGTGGTGGATCGTACCAACTGTCACTGGCTCATAGCAACTGTCACTGGCTATGTCATTCATACATCACAAACCTCAACTCTCCTCCCACGTGTTCAGTGGCATGAACTGAACAAACTAACCAAAGGTATGTTTGGAGAGCTTTTGATGCTGGATTCGTTTGTATCTGGGTGAGGTATAACCGGCGACTTTAACAACAGGGGTCAGCGTAGTCAAGACCGTCACTGTGCGATCGTGGGGCTCATGACCGACTACTACAATAATAATAATAATAATAATAATAATAATAATAATAATAATAATAATAATAATAATAACAACAACAACAACAACAATAATATGAAAATAAATATAAATAAAGAGCAGACTTACTTCGGTTTCTGACACCAATTCAAGCACAGGCATGTCGATGGCAGTATGCTCGTAGTCCAAGGGAGGCTCACCCGCAACCTCGAGAAACTCAGACTCATTTAGCTTTCCACACCTCTTCTCAAACGCCTCTTCGTCCTCCACCTCTGTTTTCTCTGGCAGCTTCGGGCGAGACACCGACGGCTTCTCGTCTGCTTTCTTGTCGAACGCCACTCGGGCGTCATGTATCTGATCACTCCTGCCGGGTGACTTCTCGTCTTCAGACGTATCTTCTTCAAACAGCCGCCAAAAAAAGGAGTGGTATATATTATATAGTATGTGACTGACACTTGTCAACATCCGGTGGAAGTGAGGAGGGCTGCAGGTGGTGCCACAGGTACAGTGATGGGTCTTACAGAGTATAACAATATTAATAATAATCCCATTGTGTATATTTATACTTGCATAATGCGTTATATATATTTATATATAAGATATAAAGCCATATATATGTAGGTATATACATATACAGACATGTAGTTAAGTGCAGACGAACAGAGACAATTAATGGCTGACACAGATTTATTCAACAACAAACAGGATAATGACATAATGACAATCCCTTAATGAAACCGTATCTGGCTGGGACTAACAACGCCCTACCGAAAGTAGAAGGAAAACTTAATAGTAATACAAATATTTTTGTTAAATCAGGAACTCATAAGAGTGTGTGTCCTCTCGACTGTGTCGGGCTGGCAGTGACAGTCTTGACAGGCAAGCCCACCTCTCTCCTGGCGTGACAGCACCGTCTGGCGAGTCCGGGTGGTAATTAGATCAGTAACTACAGTAATCACAAATAACACTAGAGGAAGGCTCTGTGCCATCACCAGACCGGGTCCCGCCTGGTGCCACAAGGCCATCAATGGATAATAAATGTCATAGATAAGTAATAAACTACATAACCCAAAGGGGGCGGGAGGGGAGTCTGCACCATCCCTACACCAGGATATAGAGATATATCCAAGCTGTAGTTAAGCGCAGACAAACAGAGACAATTAATGGCTGACACGGATTTATTCAACAACAAACAGGATAATGACATAATGACAATCCCTTAATGAAACCATATCTGACTGGGCCTAACAACGCCACGGATGCGCGAGTCCACCCAGCCAAACCGTCAAGTGTCAGCGAGGGCCGTCGCGACACGCATATCTGCCAGGATACACTTTTGTTGTTTGTTGTTTTACATCCTAGCAACATCTAAGGTCATATCAGGACAGGTACCGACTTGTGACAGTGCGCACTCCTGGCGACTGTATAGTGCTGCCCCACTGGGAAACCAGGGTGCTGGCACCATGACCTGATATCCCACTCAGTCACATTGTCCTGACACTGAGCCAACCAGTCCCTGCCCTATCCTATTAATGCCGAGTGCCTGGCTAGGAAGCGACAAGTATCAAGTCATTGGTTTGACTCGACCATGGTTCGAACCCAAGACCCCACGATCTACCAGCATGGGAGACGGGCACTCTAACTCATTCGGCCATCCCGTCGGGTTAGGATACACTCTGAAAGAGCAGAACATATATAGGCAAATACAGTGTCCGACGACCAGTCTTAATCTCCTCAAGAGGTGCATATTGCATAGCAAGAAAGGTGCACCCCCCTCGGCAAAGCGAATGGGATGAGTAATCTTCTGGATTAAGATTCGAAAGATAAGCCAAATACTTAATTGTTGCCTGGAGTGACGTATAATCCAAGTGGGAGAAACCAGTGTCGCCATCAGGGACCTGGAAGGCTGGTGCTTCATCTGACGCAGGGGCCTCATTAAAATGTTTTTTAACCCAATAAACAGCACATAACTGATAGTTAGGACCACAAGCAACAGGGATTAATAATTCTCTTTGTTCAAATTGGATCGTCTTTGTCTTTCTGATTGTAATAATCATACCCCAAGCGTAAAATTTAAAGCTTTTACGTCGCAAAACTGAATTTAAATTAGTAAGTTGGCATTTGCGGAGTAATTCCCGAAAGCCAGTTAGTAAGGTGGCCCTTATTGAAGTGTGGCCGATCGAGTCAGATAGAAAAGAAAACATGGTAATTAAATGTCTTGGAAGTAGTGGCGCAGCGTGCCAAACATAGCATCCCAGCTACTTTTTGTACCCCCGAGGTTTTAACATAGTGAGAGTTATAATCAATGGGGTGCTCCCCTCCCCCTTGAGAAAAAAATGTAATCCACTCAAATAATTAGTCATAGAGTTATATTTTAGAAATTTGGTTAACCAAGTAATATATAAGGCCACTTGAAGTGGCGGACAAGGGGTTGGCGTAAGAAGACCGGTGAGCTCGTCCATGAAACGCATGTACGTTTTAATTTGCATCGAGCGTATTAAGCGCAAATTCTGTGTGTAGTATTGGGAGCATAAGTCATTCATTTCTTGATGTAGACCTGAAGTGTAAGAAGAGAGAAAAAAAAATTGATGAAGTGTTTAGAATTCAGGTCTCAAAAAGGTGGTTACAACAGAACGATTTTGAGGCATCAGCAGTAAGCATTGTATGTTTGGCCGATTCTGACCATCTACTTAAGGCATCATATATTTTATTCATGTTTGTTTTTATTTGAGCCAAACTTATCTAAAAATTATAGTAGCACGAGCACCAGAAAAGTTCTTTTATCCAACTCATAACGATTGGGTTTTTCGATTTTCCCGTGTTGAGGGCTGTTCGAACAGTAGTACTGTCTGTGATAAAAATTACCGACTTATCGCGCCAATAAGGGTACCAGCGTTTGGTCGCTGTCATGACCGTGCTCATTTCCTTCACATTAATGTCAGCTGTCATACTTAGCGGTTTGGGAATTGCATAGTGGTGGCCGACTTCATTATGGATGTCTGATGACGCGTCAGAAGAGAAAATGCTGAGACACCAGTCATTACCATGTATTGCACTGAAGCTGTTACTGGAAGCGTCTGAATAGACGGAAATTAGTGGTCTGTGTTTTCCTCAAATGTGGGCATGGCCATTAAACGACTCAACAAAATTTATCCACCAGGAAATTTCTTCCCTAAATAACATGTAAATTCGAAATTTGTAGTACGGCAATTTTAGAGCTTGTATCGCATCATAAATTCTTGATGAAAACGAACGGCCGCCCCACATAACGGAAGCGCAGTGTGACAGACGGCCAGCCAGGCGTTCACGTTCTCGTCTAGTTCCCTTATGCATGTTCAGAAAAGGTTTTAAAGTTCTGATTAATTGAAGCAATTTTTTCTCAGGTAAGCATAATTGGAGGTTAACTGTATCAATTTCGATACCCAAGAATACTGTGCATTGGGATGGTGGTCATATTTTCGAATAACTAATGAAAAAGACTAAATGTCGTAATATTTAGTTAATTATTAGTAAAGTATTCAAACAAACTTGTCTAGAATGGCCTATAAAGGCAAAATCATCGAGATAATTAATTGTACAAAACACACCATGTCTCATAGTGGAATGACTTACAAAGTCACCTATCTGTGTAAATATATATGGACTCGACGAAGCCCCATGGACATACGGTTGTCTAAAAAGAATTCTGGGCCGTTACCAAAGTTCCATAATATACCCTGAAACGGACGACAACTCGGATGTATTGAAACAGAGCGATATGCATTCCTTATGTCAGTTACACCGATATAATCCGAAACTGACATATTCTCAATCAATGCATCTATTCCTGTGTATGAAAATGTCTTGCAGACGTCAGAGACATAATTATTAACACATTTTGTAAGTGGCTTGGAACAATCAACTACCACCCTATAGTCGTCAGTAGTCAATTTCTTTACACAAAAAAAACATTATGAGTACATGTTGGTTGTTCCGATACGGGTGTTAAATAACCTGCTGAAATTTCAACATTTAATTTGTTAGTAATAAAGTTGTGCTCATCTTCATCAATTTTAAAGTTATTAGGGGCTGGGTAATGCGTATGACAATCTCTGTTCACTATTTGAAATCCAAAAATGAAGCTGTGTAATAAAAATTCCCAATTTTGGTAAATTTCTCCTAATAAAAAAAGTTCTGAGAAGGAGCGACAACATTTTAACTGGGATAGATAGTTTGCAATGTAATGTTGGCAAGTACAGGAACCAATTAAACACAATTCAGAAACAGTAAAACAAACAGTGCGACAATTATCAGTATAATCAATTGCAGTAACATGTAATAGTTCTGGCTCATTGCAGACCGACAGCCATGTGGAGTTCATTGGTTGCCAATTTGCTATAGCCGGTGTCCGGTCACGCACACCAAATTGTTCAGAACGGTTCGTTGTATTTATGTTCACTGCAGTTGTCTGTGGTATAGTGAATGATAGCGGTTGGTCAGTAGAAATGTAAGGTTTGGTTTGTTCCTGATAAATCACCTTATACTCATTCCGGCACTTATTAAAGCTTAATTCTTTTGCACTGATAGCATTCATGTCCAGTGCTCCCACACTTGGAGCACCAATGGCCGTACAGACAAATGCTGTTGGTCGTTGAGCAGCTGGTTTCCTTATTAAAAGAAACACATGGGCGTTTGCCGTCCTTGACGAACACATTCGTGTCCATTTGGCCGAGTGTTGCCTTGCGAGTTTTAATTTGTTCAAAAGCGTAATTCGGACAGGAAAGCCAGAGAGCGATATCAGTTTTTGGGAAATGGAGATTTTATTCACATAACACACTGTTACAATCTTAGTCAATTCCAGGGGAGTTCCAGGTCACAGTTAGGTAATTCACTAGGCATCCTCCTACATCTCTGCAGAGGGCAGCGCAGGTGACGGGTTCGAAGCCACCGAGGGGGAGCCCCGAGCCGAGCCTATTAAAAAGAGGGTGGGTGGGTGTGGTCAAGTAAACGTTAGATTGGAGGAACCGGGCCGAGTGCCCGAAGGCGGGACAGAGGCGTCCCGCCAAGTGTGAGGAGAAGAATCCAGGGGTCAGCACTGGCTTTCCCGCCGAATTAACCACAATTTGAAATTATGCGCCAATTCGGACAGGAAAGCCAGAGAGCGATATCAGTTTTTGGGAAATGGAGATTTTATTCACATAACACACTGTTACAATCTTAGTCAATTCCAGGGGAGTTCCAGGTCACAGTTAGGTAATTCACTAGGCATCCTCCTACATCTCTGCAGAGGGCAGCGCAGGTGACGGGTTCGAAGCCACCGAGGGGGAGCCCCGAGCCGAGCCAAAACAAAGCCGGGGCTCGGGGGGCGACCGAGGTGCCCCAGGAGGTAATTGGAGTGTGTCCGACTCCAACCTTCGAGGCCATTAGTGCCCGAGGCCCATTCACGGGCTGCGCAGGCCCAGACCGCCCCTTGCGAGGTCGTGCAGTAAGAACTGGTCCGGAGGGAGCCACATCCTCCCGTACCCCCCCTGAGCAGCATGATACTCCTCTGCGGGGTCACCAGGGTGTCAGAGTGGTGGTGACTGCCGAGGGCAGCTGCACGACAAGCCGGGTGCTACACTACAGCGCCAGGCCGGACTGGTCAGAGCGGTGAGCTGGGTATCGCTGGACAACACGGGGCTGCCCGGGCTCCTGCTCACTCGTGTTGACGTGGGCGACATTGTGGACAACTGACGAGAGTGACACGGGTGGCATCGTGGAGATGGGTGAAGTCGCCGGCGTCGTTTTGGCATGGGTGACGTGGGTGCCCTTTGACCGTGGGTGACCCCACCGACGAGAGTGTCACGGGTGGCGTCATGGACAGGGGTGATGTCGTCGGCATCGTTGTGGCTTGGGTGACGTATGTCATTTTTGGGCTTGGGTGACATGGGTCACGCTGTGAACATGGGTGATCTCCCTGCTGAGAGTGATGTGGGTGACCTTTTTAACGTGGGTGACACTCGACGAGAGTGCTGCCCTGTAACGTGGGTGATCATTTTTGGGCTTGGGTGACATAGGTCACGCTGTGAACATGGGTGATCTCCTTGCTGAGAGTGATGTGGGTGACCTTTTTAACGTGGGTGACACTCGACGAGAGTGCTGCCCTGTAACGTGGGTGAACTCCCTGCTGAGAGTGACGTGGGTGACCTTTTAACTTGGGTGACACTCGACGAGAGTGCTGTGGGGGGTGACGTGGGTGACCTTTTGAATGAGGGTGACACCACCAACGAGAGTGAGGGGTGGTGTCACGAACATGGGTGATGTCGCCGGTGTTGTATCCGGCTTGGGTGACGGGGTTGACCCGCTGAGCGTGTTGCGTCATTTTGGGCTTGGGTGACATGGGCGACCCCCACGGACGTGGGTGATATCTTTGCTGAGAGTGATGTGGGGGGCATGAGGGACATGGGTGGCGTCAGGGACATGGGTGACGTCCTGGAGATAGGTGATGCCGGGGGCGTGGGCTACGTCATGGACGTAGCGACCACATGGACATGAGCAAATTTTGTTCATAAATATAGTCATCTAAGTCGAGAACGCCACCAAACGCCCACATTGTTCGTTTGATGAACTTGTCAGAGCCAATCCACACAAGAGCTTGTCTCTTGCAGCATTCTTGGGTTTTAACCCGGCAATGACGCCCAACCACGTAGCGATGGTCACGCCGGGGGTCCAACAACACTAAAACAGTGACGACTGTCAATCCAGCGTACCGGGAATTCAACGGCCCAACGCCAATAACTGTGTTAATATATTCGCAGGTGGTACCGTCCAAGCATGATCAGAGGAGAGCCAGAAGTTTAAACATGACATGTGGGACAAGTGGCGTCAGATGGTGCATGTCGGAGGGTCGTGGACACCACCACATGTGTTGCTAACTGCGTACCGGAGAAATCAACGGTTTTACAGCCACGCATGTTTAGTCATAAAATACACCCGTTTAACCCGAACAATGCCACTAAGCACACACATTAATCGTTTACAGATTTGTCTGGATTATGTTAGTTGTGTGATGCTACTCGCTCCAACGGCCCGGCAGAGATAGAAATGCCAGTGTTTAGCACTGACCTCAAATCGCTACTGTTTACAGCATCAATGTCAGTATGTGTGCGGCCTCAACTCTGTCATCTGTGGGTGTTAGTGTGATGCAACCCGGGGCCGACGGCCTAACAGATATTTAAAACGCTGATGTTTATGTTTCTGGTTTCAGCGATATTGGCACTGTGCCCACTGTCAGCGTGCACAGGTCACTCACATTGGGTCCGGGGGGTGGGGGAGGTGTCATTCAGTGTTGTCGGGAGGAGGGTTACTGGCTGGTGGGTAGCTGCTGGCTTTGGCCCAAGCATGCACTTTCTCCTTGGTGGAAACTGTTTTCATCCCATTCGCACAGGTTCCGGGATGCTCGGCCAAACAGTAGGGAGCGAGCCGGGACCTGATGTGTGCCCGATCCATGGGAGTACGGTTTGAGTCCCATATTACTTCTGTGTGGTGTTGTCAAAAACACCGTACACCACGCATGTTTAATTCATAAATATAGTTGTCTAAGTCGAGAACGCCACCAAACGCACACATTATCCGTTTGATGAACTTGTCCGAGCCAATCCACAATGACGCCAAACCACAGCAGCGACAGCTGCACCAGAGGTCCGACAACACTAAAACAATGGCGGCTGTCAATCCAGCGTACCGGGAGCTCAACGGCCCAAAGCCAATAATTGTGTTCATATATTTCCACGTGGTACATCCAAGCATGATCACAGGAGAGCCGGTAGTTTTAAATGACATGTGGGGGAAGTGGCGTCACATGGCGCATGTCGGAAGGTCGTGGACACCACATGTGTTGCTAACTGCGTACCGGAGAATTCAACGGTTTTACAGCCAAGCATGTTCAGTCATAACATATACTCGTTTAACTCGAACAACCACCAGCGCACGATACTAATTTTATGAACTTGTAAGAACCGGGTATCCCAGGATTCGAAACCTCCAGCATTCCTGGGTTTCAAGGATAATGATGCCAGATACAATAGCGACCGTCAAGCCGGTAAGGTCCGGCAACAATAAACAAGGGTGAGTGTCCATCCAGCGTACCGGAGAATTCAGCGGTTTAACAAATAATTCTGTTACAAATTCCTCGTGTGACGAGCCCGCAGGAACCAACCCACACAAAAATTCATATCCTGCAGCATTCTCGGGTTTCAGCAGGATAATAGCACCAAAATACAATAGCGATCATCAAGGTAAGGTCGAGCACATTAAACAGTGGCGACGCCATATTCAGCCTACCGGAATCCAACGTAGGGAAAATGAGCGATTTCACGCCTATAGCTCCGTCAATATGTTCGCCACAGTCACCAAATTCCCAGTAAATGGCGACGCCACATCCGGCGTACCGGAATGAGCGATTTCACGCTGATAATTCTGTTAATATGTTCGCCACATCCACCAAATCCGCACCAAGGCTCCTAAAGGTAATTCTGTTACAAATTCTTCATTTGACGGACTTGTATGAACCAATCTACACAAGAATCCGTATTGGTAAGCTCCAACAACAGGACTGTCAATCCAGCGTACCGGATAATTCAACGGTTTAACAGCCAGGCATGTTTAAGTAAACAATATACTCGTTCAACTCGAAAAACGCCGCTAAGCGCACACATTACTTGTTTGATGGACTTGTAGGGACCAAATCTCACAGAATTTGTATCCTCCAGCATTCTTGGGTTTCAGCGCGATAATGACGCTAGATATAATAGCGAAATCGGGCCGGTAAGGCCCGACAACAAAACAATGGCGACTGTCAATCCAGCGGAGGGAGAATTCAACGGCTTAACAAATAATTCTGTCAGAAATTCTTCGTTTGATGAACTGTAGGAACCAAATCTAGACAATAATTTGTATCCTCCAGCATTCTTGTATCCTCCAGCATTCCAGAATTCAAATGGTATCCTCCAGCAGGATAATGGCGCTAAAATACAATAGCGATAATCGAGGTAAGGTCGACAACAGTAAACAATGGCGACTGCCATATCTAGCGTACCGGAATGAGCGGTTTCACGCCGATCACTCTGTTAATATGTTCGCCACAGTTACCAAATTCGCACGAGAGCTCCTAAAGGTCTTTATAAAGCATATCGTGTGAATTATTTCTATAACTTACTGCGAGTTTTCAAGTAAACGTTAGATTGGAGGAACCGGGCCGAGTGCCCGAAGGCGGGACAGAGGCGTCCCGCCAAGTGTGAGGAGAAGAATCCAGGGGTCAGCACTGGCTTTCCCGCCGAATTAACCACAATTTGAAATTATGCGCCAATGTCACAATGCCAATTCTTGGTTCCCGGCTGAGAATGCCTCAAACCCTTGTCTGGCAGCGAGTTTACGAACGGCATCATCATACGCAGTATGGATGGAGTAGTAGAACTTATCTAACTTGAATTTACCAGCAAAGTACGATATGTGCTGGATGAACTTGCGATAGTCGTTTGGGCCGACATTTTGGTAATCCAGCAACCACTCACACGAAGCCTCAATTAACTCACCCGGATTCAGTTTGTTGGCACTTTTACAGTTTTCAGTGTATTTACGGATTGACCACTTAATCCGTAATCTCCGTTCGCGGCTTGGTGTACATTCCTCTGAACTCGTTGAAGGGGTGCATTGCCGGGCTCGCCTCCACTGTGCATCACGTGACTCACTTCAAGGTAAGGGTGACCAACTCTTTTTCAATGGACTTATTTTTGGCCACCATAGCGGCCACTTTTTCCGCTTTTCCAGAGTTTGCAGATGCTCTGCGAGCACACGTTCTTCATCACTCAAATCAGTTTCCTCCCCCAGGCTAGCGTCGACCATTGAAGTGGTTGGAACTTCCAATGACAGACATTCACTTTTAACAGCTTTACCTTTCTCAGCCATTGCTGTCTTGCTGTGAGTAGTTCGCTTGGTGTTGAGTATAGTGCACTTGCTGTTTGTTGGAGCCTTCGACCCCATGGACCGCAAAAAGGTTCGGTTATAATTCAGGAACTCATAAGAGTGTGTGTGCTCTCATCTGTGTCGGGCCGGTGTCGTATTTTCAGCGCCCGGTCATTGTCAGCGGCCTGTCGTGGCTTCTGCGCATGCGCGGATTTTCGCACGTTGCGGCGATCACTGCTATTTGTTTTGTTTACACTCGGCGATTCGACGCTGATCTAGCTGCTACGTTAATATCGCTTGTAATTTAAGGTTAATTTAATTAAATTTCATTATTTGAGTATGTAATTCTGTTAAATATGATCGCATTCAATAGATTTCGGCCTAATCGGTCCCTAACACTGCCGGGTACCGTGGCTGAGCTTGTAGCCGGTGAGGGCATGGGTGTTTTGCATATGTCTTAAAATCCGCGCATGCGCAGAAGCCACGACAGGCCGCTGACAATGACCGGGCGCTGAAAATACGACACCGGCAATGACAATCTCGACAGGCACGCCCACCTCTCGCCTGGTGCGACAGCGCCGTCTGGTGAGTCCGGATAGTAGTTAGATCACTAAATACAGTAGTGACAAATAACACGAGAGGGAGGCTCTGTGCCATCACCAGACTGGTTCTCACCTGTGCCACAAGCACAAGGTCGTCCATGAACAATAACCGTCATAGATAAGTAATAACCTTCATAACCCAAAGAGGGGGGGGGGGGGGGGGGGGGGGGGGGGGGGGGGGGGGGGGAGAGGGGAGTCTGCGCCGTCCCTACACCAGGATATAGAGATATATCCAAACTGTAGGAGGAGGGGGAGATTTACCTAAACAAGTCATACCTGTGGTTTATTGACTGGCTGATTATATAAGAGTTTACTCATTACAATTTATTCTGTCGCTTTGGGGTTTGTTGTTTTAAACAGGTATCCATCAGGTTTAAATGCTTATGTAGTGGTCTGCACTGACCTCTCGGGCAAGGAGCCGCATACACAGGTAGGCGTGGGCAGTATGCTGAGATATCAGGGAGCCTAGGTGGTGTAATGGTTAGCACACTGCCCGGAATGCAAAGAGATGTGGGTTCGAGTCCTGCTCTAGGCACAATATTTCCCATTTTCATCACCCCCACAACACTGGTTGCTGTGACCAGGATCTTGTACAAGCTACACGCTGTATAGTTGTTGAACCTACCCTGTGTATGTATATGTAAGCGCATTGCCTGTGTGTATTTAATTGTAAGCATTAAAAGACTTACAATTCCAGGGGGATGAGTGTATTGGTCTGCACTGCCTCTCGGGCAAGGAGCCGCACAGACAGGTAGGCATGGGCAGTATGCTGAGATATTAGGGAGTCTAGGTGGTGTAATGGTTAGCACACTGGCCCGGAATGCAAAGAGCTGTGGGTTCGAGTCCCGCTCTAAGCACAATATTTCCCATTTGCATCACCCCCACGACACTTACATGAAAGAAGTACACATCATTCTAAAATAGTAAAGATATGTGTCAAATGGTGGTAACAATTTATTTGATTTAAGGCAGGTAAATATTCAGGAGACTGTCCAGTTATCATGAGGAACTGTAAACTTCGTTCATGTTTTACACTGGTAAAGAGGTCTTGCATAATATCTCAATTTAAGACTTGACAGCACAAGGCCATAAAATGGACACATTCGAGTAAATAAAAACATTAAAAAATCTAGGACCGGTAAGCTAAGAGCATAACAATAAATTGCCGTGAACCAGCATTCAACTCTTAAATCTAAATTTAAAGACAATGGGATAGGGTAGAAGCTGTCAAACGGAATTGTATGTAACATTACTGTGGATAAAAGCTAAACTGTAATGTTAATACCAACATGGATGGCAATACCTATATATTCGACAATTTCGTAGTTCACAACCAGCTCCTCTTTCGCCACTTCGTCCACCGCTAATGGAATATGTTATCAAAAGATTGACGCAACTGTGAACACATGACATGAAAAGCAGATAGGCAAGAATTAAACATACTCAACATATGCAACAAAATTCCTGGGAAAATGACTCAATTGTTCATGAGCTAAATTGTTGCTTTCGACCGAGATGTGCTTTTTGAATAGGCAATGCCGATTAGACTATTTGCAAACATGAATAAGTTGCGATATTCGAATAAAATTAGTCACTATAGTTTGTTGGTTGTTGGAGTCTTACGTCCTGGAAACATCGAAGGTCATATCAGGATGGGTACAGGCTTGTGATAGTGCACACTTATAGTGACATTATAGTGCTGCCCCACTGGGAGACCAAGCCCCCAGCACCATGACCTGATATCCCACCCAGTCACATTACCATGACACTGATCTAACCAGTCCTTGCCCTATCCTACTAATGCCGAGTGCCAAGATAGGAAGCGACAAGCATACATTTTTAAGTCATTGGTTTGACTCAACCAGGGTTTGAACCCTTGGATTCGAATCCCACGATCTACTTAAACGGGAGACGGATGCTCAACTCATTCGGCTATCCTGACTAGTCGTCACCGTAAATTAGTTGGACGCTTAAGAGCCATTTTAAAAATAGGTGTAGTATCTATGTATCTGTCGTAGGGGTGATGCAAACAAAGCGAACATTGCACCTAGCATGCGATTCAATCCCATACTTATTGCCATTCCGGGGTTGGCATCCTAATCATTACTCTATCTAGGTATCGTGATGCAATCACTCTTTCCACGCCTGTCTTCATGGCGCGTTCCCTGAGAGATCAGTGCAGATTACTACTATATCCACGCCTGTCTACATGGCGCATTCCCTGAGAGATCACGGCAGATTACTCCTATATCCACGCCTGTCTACATGGCGCGTTCCCTGAGAGATCAGGGCAGATTACTACTATATCCACACCTGTCTACATGGCACGTTCCCTGAGAGATCAGTGCAGATTACTACTATATCCATGCCTGTCTACATGGCACGTTCCCTGAGAGATCAGTGCAGATTACTACTATATCCATGCCTGTCTACATGGCACGTTCCCTGAGAGATCAGTGCAGATTACTACTATACCCACGCCTGTCTAAAATGTCGCGTTCCCTGAGAGATCAGTGCAGATTACTACACTTATCTCCCTGGATTCGTAACTCTTAAATGGTGTACATCCACAAGTCCATAAGTCCTTTAATGTCTACGATATGCAGGAAATGTACCAGTCCCTTCCCTATCCTAATAATGCCGAGTGCCAGTCTAGGTATTTCGACAAGTATCAATTTTCTAAATAATTGGTTGACTCGGTCGGGATTCGAACTCCCGACCTTCCGCACAGAAAGCTTCGCTCTATTGATTAGGCTACCGCCTCCGATTGGTCTGAATGCAGTGGTGTCTGTTGCACGCAGCCACTATAAGTTCCAAATACAGCCCTTGTATCTACAAAAGAGTAATTGTGTCACACGCCTCCTCAGGTGCACTCCCCCCCCCCCCCCAGGTGAAATACCACATACACAGGCAGGTAGCTTTGTTTGTTTAGTTTGAGTTTGTACGTCCGGTGTGGCGTGCTCAGCCGTGTACCATGCTCAGCCGTGTGATTAGACTCAAACTCAAGGCATTGTCAATGGTCATGAGTAATCTTCATACAGAAAATACAGAACAAGTGAAATATCTCTAAAACCACACCACCTATTAACAAATCGCTTGGTACACATATAGAAAACATCTTCACCAAAAAGATTATATTAAATTTATACGGTTAGGGTTCTTGATTTCTATTAATTTTGATTCAAACTAATGTTTTGCACTGCGCGTACCATCAAACTCAAGGCATTGTCAACGGTGGTGAGCAATCTTCATACAGAAAATCCAGGAAAAGTGAAATATCTCTAAAACCACACCACCTAGAAACAAATCGCTTGGTACACATATAGAAAACATCTTTACCAAAAACATTATATTAAATTTATAAGGTTAGTGACTCACGACCATTGACAATGCCTTGAGTTTGAGTCTATGCACACGGCTGAGCACGGTACACGGCTGAAAACGCCACACCGGGCAACATTTAAAGTCATATCAGGGCAGGTACACGGGAGGGCGTGAGTAGATGGATTGCGTTTAGGCAGCCTAGGTAGCCTAATGCTAAAGACGCCTGCCCCGGCATGGCAGAAGAGTGGGTTCAAGTCCCGCTCTAGGCGAAAGGCTTCATCCTTGTTTTCCCTGTAACACATGCAACTAAGTAGACTTTAGATAGATGTAATCTTGCTTACTCTTGATCTGGACTTTCGCGGAGGTAGAGGAGACTGCCTTTGCCTTGTAAGAAGACATGACATGTTGCATGTCCTCCATCCAGCTCCACTCAGTTTGACAGTCGATGGAACGGACAAGCACTGAGGAGCCGTCCTTTCTCGTCATATTGGACTCCTTGTAACCGCTCATGTCACTGCAACACACATAATGCACCTTGTGATCTTTTTGTTTGATTTTTTAATCATATGATCAGAATATTACTAATGCATTGCATAAGAGAAGACAAAATAGGCTCAGCCTTTATCTAGAATGTTACCTTTCCTGGTCCCTATTTTTGTTGTTGTAATTGTAAGATTTTTACATTCACACTGGCTATTCACAGAGGAGTTGCTCTGCGAATTATAGCCAACAATTCTGTAATTCGCAGAGCTGCAACCAACCAATCAACATGCATCATTGTACTGTGCATGCACATTTGCAAAATGATTTTGCCTTTTGTTTAGGTCATAATACATTGTGTTTGATTCGCCATTGGGGTAGGGGGGGGGGGGCCTCTGACACTGTCAACTCTTCTCGTGTAACCCAGGCTTTCACCCCTCTGTGATGCTCATTTCCGCCCAGGCTGCACAGACCGTCCTCTCTACTGTAGGCATATATAAAGCTAAGATTCCATATACGCGGTATGCGGTATGCGGTATGCGAATGCGAATGTGGTATTGCAAAGGATCGACTGAAGGCCACAACGTCTGTGTATCAAGTGGTTTATTTACGACCCTCCCCGTGCGCTGGTTCCGGTCCCGTTTCCCTGTCTCGGCCGGTAACCAGCGGTATACGCCTACCTTATATCCTCCCTTTTCAGACAATGAGTAATTGTGGCCCTAATAACCCTTAAGGCTAACACGTAATGCTTTGGCTGCGATGTCGCATTCCGGTTCTCCACATGAACTCGTTATCACAGTCCGTGGTACGAAAGTCCTTGTTCATACAATCGCTACAGTTACGCACATTTTGCGTTTTGTATCTTTGTCCATTTGATAACACTTTAATATTATTAGGAATAATAAAGGCTTGAGATACTTAATTCTAACAATGTACCAATTCTTTAATTTGATTTTGCTTTCAATGTTGTATAGATAATTAGATACTCTATCAAGTTATTGTAAACTTAAACCTAGGCTTATTCTAACATAGTATTGTATTATTTGATTCGTTTGACCAATTATCTGCTAGTGAGGTCTATATACTTATGCATGTTGTCACTTAATTCTAACAATGTTGTAGCAATTTAATTCTTAATTATATTTTTAATGATCTCCTAGATACTCCACTCGGATGTTCATTATTTTGAATGATATAATATCTTCTGTGTTGCTTATATATCTAATCGTATTACCAGTTTGATCCTCCATCCGAAGCTGGACACTCTGACTGATGGTGGTGTAGGGGGGTCAGCTATTTCTGGTTGTTGTTGTACGGCAGTTTGATCGGTGTGTTTTGTTTTGACTATGTGACAGCGATTTCGTTTTACTGTTTTCCCTCGGTCATTACATATGCCGTAATCTCTGTCGTTTGTTTCGCTTCTATTGGTTATCGTCCCCAGGGCCCAGGTTCCCATGTGAGTTAGGTATCGGACTTGTTCGTCTATGGCTAACTTCGGGTGTTGTTTGCCAGCGTGCATGTCATAGTATTTTTTGTGTGTCTGTTGTATTTTTGTTATTTGCCGATGCTTAGAGCTTTGTAATGTAGATTTCAATTGTTTCTTGGTGACTGGTATTTTGGATCGGAGTCTTCTGCTCATCAGCAGCTGCGCCGGTGAGGCATCCATGCCTGTTAAGGGTGTGTTGTGGTAGTTTAGTAATGAAATGTGATAGTCTTTGTCTTCTAGTATTGCTTTTTTAATTATTTTTTTAATTGTTTGCACGTCGCGCTCTGCCTGTCCGTTGCTCTGGGGGAAGTGTGGGTTTGAAAATGCAGTTTGGAAACCGTATTCGGTTGCAAAGTTTCTATACTCCTGACTCGAAAATTGGGGCCCGTTGTCGGAGACCACCATTCTGGGAATGCCATGTCTACAAAAGTGCTGCTTTAATGCATCTATCGTTGCTATGCTCGTAGTTATGGGTAACTCTGTTACTTCTGGGTATTTACTGTAATAGTCAACTACTATGAGAAATATCCTGTTGTCTACGTAAAATAGGTCTACTTCTACCTTTTCGTACGGGGCATTCGGAATCTGGTGTGGACGTAGTGGTTCTTTTTGTCTATTTTGGAATTTCTGGCATATCGTGCAACGCGATATCATGTCTTCTATTTGCCCTTGCAGGCCTGGCCAAAAACGTAATCTCTCGCTAATTGTTTACTCTTTGTAATGCCTTGGTGGGTTTCATGTATCAACGCTAATGTGTGTGATTGCGATTTTTGTGGTATTATGATTCTGTCACCTTTGAACAGAAGGCTGTTTTGTGCTGTTATTTCGTGTCAGTATGTGTGAAATGTTTTTGTGTTGGGTGTTAGCTGTTTGGTGTGTTCTGGCCAACCTGTTTCTGTCAGCTGTTTCAGCTCTTGCAGTGTTTGATTGTTTGCTGTTTCGACTCTGATCTGCTGTGTGCTGTCGCCTAGGATGTCAACTGCTGCTACGGTCAAGTTTGTGTCGATATGACACTGATCTATTCGGCTCTATTGATGAGCTATGGTCTCTGGACAGCGCATCTGCAACATACATAGATGAACCTTTTATATGTGTTATGGTAAGATCATAATTCAATAGACGCATGCGCATACATTGCATGCGCACGGACAACATATGCAATGGTTTAATTAGGATCACTACCAGCGGCTTATGGTCGCTTTGAATGGTCACTTTCTTACCAAAGATGTAATTATGGAATTTGGTACACCCAAAGCAAATCGCGAGCAACTCCTTCTCGATTACGGCGTAGTTGCTTTGGGTGTTGTCTAGTGCTTTCGACGCTAATGCTATGGGCCTACCCTCCTGTATTGATGCTGCCCCTAGTCCCGATTTGGAAGCATCCACCTGTAGTATTACATCTTTGTCAACATTCTAGAATCGTAGCACTGGTGCTCTAGTTAGCAGGGATTTTAACGTATCAAACGCTGTTTGCTGTTCGCTTTCCCAGTGCCATGCGACTTGCTTGTTCAACAGTATTCTCAGAGGTTTAGTGATGCTGGCCATGTTCGGAATAAACTTGTTAACGTACCCTATCATGCCTAGGAATCGCTGGATAGAAGCTACATTAGTGGGGGTTGGCATGTCATTAATAGCCTGAACGCGCTCTTTATTTGGTTTAAGACCATTTTTACTTATCACGTGGCCAACGTATGAAACCTCTGACTTACATATCATTGATTTATTGGGATTGAGCTTGAGATTTACTTGGCGTGCTCGATCCAGGACTGCTTTGGGATTTGCATTGTGTTCATCTACTGTTCGACCATACACGAGTATGTCGTCTGTGACTTCAGATCACTTAGGATAGTATTCATCTCGTGGATGAAGATATCACCGGCCGTTTTGATGCCGAACGGCAATCTTGTATATCTGTACCTACCCCAAGGCGTATTAAAGGTACACAGTTTGGAACTTTCATCATCGAGCTCGATCTGCCAATAGCCGCTATTGGTGTCGAGTACAGAGAAGAATTTGGCATCGTCCAATTTGGACACTACTTCCTCGACATACGAGTAGGGTACGGTCCTCTTTTAATAGCTCAATTCAGCTTGGTTGGGTCTAAACAAATTCGAATCTTATTTGGTTTCTTAACAATGGTGATCGAATTTACCCATGGGGTAGGTTCAGTTATCTCAACAATACCCCCCAATGACAACATCCTATCAAGCTCAGCCCGCACTTTACTCTCGATCGCATGAGGTATGCATCGCAGGGGATCAACAGTTGGTTGAATATCAGTGTCTATATGTATCTTTGCACCAGTTTTGATCATGCCCAGGCCCTCGAATATGTCAGAATAAGACTTTACCAGTTTTTCAGCCGCAGATGCATCGACGATCGGTGAAGGTTGCTGCATCGGATCGGCTTCGATGTCATCAACACGGTTGAGTAGATTGAGACACACACACGCCTCCTTGCCCAGGATGGGACTTCCCAATTCGATGATCTGGAACGTGAGTGCTTGACCTCGTATGTTGATTGTTGCTTCCCCGATCGGCTGGATTCGATGGCCAGAATAAGTGATCAGTCGACAACTTGGTGGGGATAGGGTTGCTTTCTTCAACTTGTTGAAAATGCTTGTGGGCAAAACGTTCGCTTGCGACCCTGTGTCCAGCTTGAAGCACACGGTTGTGTTCTCAAGAGTTATCTGGACGTACCACAAGTCATGTCTCATGCGTGTGTGTTCCTTGTCGACAGCTCCAACAAATAGATCGTCGCCACTTGAGTCTGATTCTGTTGTCTGACATTCCTCCGGGATATTATGCATGTCCACAGCAATATCGTCAATAGGCGCAGTGGCTTGCTGTTGACTCCGACAGACCTTGACGAAGTGCCCTACCTTGTTGCACCATGCACAAACCTTCCCCTTTGCCGGGCACGCCCCTTTCCTGTGTGCATAGCCACACCAGCCACACGTGGTCTTTGTTGTTGTCGTTGACGATGTCATGCTCTGTGGACTCCGCCGTTGGAATGGCGCCTGCCGCCTGGGCGGCGGTGCACTGGCGCTTGGTCTCTGCTGCTTGCATATCATATCCACCGCACTGTTACTGGTTACTGAATCTTTGCTCAAATGTTTTGCAGTAAACCCACTCATCCGGCATAATTCCTCGCACTTCTGTAGCATCAAGTTCTTGGTTTATAACAGCCAGTTCCTAAGTCTGTCACACTTGACACCGCCTATTAACCGGTCACGCAACAGTGAGTCTGCTATCACACCGTACTCGCAGCGTGCTATCATGCTGCATAACTCGCCTATATAGGTATCCATTGGAGCAGTTGTCTGGTTGTGATTAAATCTGTACCGGATGACCGTTACGTTCGTTTTGGTTTTACAGTATGAACGGAAGGCGTCTATCAACGGGTTTATCTTGTCTTGACTGGACTCGTCGAAACGCATTGCTCGGTGGACCTTCTGGGCCTCAGGCCCAGCTACGTGTAGAAATACGCAACATTGCACTTTTTCTGTTTTAGCTGACACACCTGTAGCTCCAGCAAAGATAGTATAGGCATGGTACGAAGCTTCCCAGTTGGTTCCAAGGTCCCCTTCCAGTTGTAGCTGCCCTAGAGGCTTTAGCCCGGACAACCACATGTCGGTAGAGCTTGGGTCCGGATCTGACACCATGTAAAGGATCGACTGAAGGCCACGACGTCTGTGTATCAAGTGGTTTATTTACGACCCTACCCATGCGCTGGTACCGGTCCCATTTCCGTGTCTCCGCCGGTAACCAGCGGTATAAGCCTACCTTACAGTATGTGCGGCTTAGATATATGCCGACCCCCAATAGCCGATTCTTACTTTTTGTGCTGGGGGTTGTTAAACAAAGAAACACACCAAAAAAGAAACCCATGAAATTTTTTAGATTTTTTGCTCCAAATTTGTGAAGGAAGATCAAAGTTACTATTGTTTTCTATGGCAAACCGCAGCAGTATTGGCATTCGCACTGATCGGTCCATGGGTCGATCCATTTGCCGCATTCGCATTCACATTCACAATCGCATTCAGACGTAAGGAAGCACTACTATGTCTGTACATGCTTTTCGATATTTTGCTGCATTCGCATACCACGTATATGGAATCTTAGCTTAAGGCTGCTAGAAAAAAGATTCACCCCGTACTACCCAAAGTCAGTGGTGAATTTTTGTTTAATCTATAATGCCGCCTACCCTACACTCCCTTCACTGTGTCTCCTGCTGCTGACCGGACGCCTCTTCTCATGAATGTTTATATGCTTTGGATTAAAAATTTATAAACATATCTGCCACCACTTATATGCTTTGACAAATTCGCAAATAGTAAAAATAGTGCCTTTATTTCTAAGTTAAATGCAATAAATATAATAGAAAATTACAACATGATATAAATACAATATTTGTTCTACATTCAACTGTGAAAGGGTTAAGATAAGAAAAGCTTTTCAAGTTGTCCTTACCATAACATTATTCATAATAGTAGTGCTATTTTGGGATTGTGAGAGCGGCTCAACAAATAATATTCATTCTTTTGCTAATTCGCAGAGCAAAGCAGAGCTGCGAATAATAATCGTTCTTCTGCTAATTCGCAGAGCAAAGTAGCTCTGCGAATAATAATCATTCTTCTGCTAATTCGCAGAGCAAAGCAGCTCTGCGAATAATAATCACTCTTCTGCTAATTTGCAGAGCAAAACAGCGCTGCGAATAATAATCGTTCTTCTGCTAATTCGCAGAGCAAAGCAGCTCTGCAAATAATAATCATTCTTCTGCTAATTTGCAGAGCAAAGCAGCTCTGCGAATAATAATCATTCTTCTGCTAATTTGCAGAGCAAAGCAGCTCTGCGAATAATAATCATTCTTTCAATAATTCATAGAGCAAAGCAGCTCTGCGGATAGCCTCGTCCTTTTACAATTACCTGAAATCAGGTTAACTAAATAATCTTTCATTTGCTTTTAACCATAGTTAAATGAGTTGATGGGATTTGTTGGTGTTGATCTTTCTTTTTAATAAAACAAGCTTTACTGAGATTTTCCGAGATAAATACATTAGATTGATGGCTATAATAGACATTACTTTAGTTTGGTGTAACTTTCATTTTAAATAGCTAGTTCTGGAGATATTTTAAGTGAAAACATACCAAATAAAGTTTGATGTGCATGTAGAAATTCTGATACCATAGCCTTCAGCAGTAAGAGCTTCTATTAAGTTGACTGAGAGGTCCCTTCTATGCAGCAGCAAATGCTTAACAATTGCACCAGTTTATCAAATATATATGTAGAACCAAATCTAGGTGAGTGTCTTGGTTCCTAAAATGTAATGTTCTGATTGGATAGTCCGATGAAAATATCAAATTTTCAAAACCAAAAGAGTGATCTAGCTTTAATTCTACATATCTAACTTAGATGCTGGTGCACTTAATAAATATGTGTCACCACAGAGAACGGAATACTGAGCCAATGTAATAGAACCCGCTACTACAGAAGCATATAGTATCAGAGTGTTGGCGTGCTTGCCAAAATTGATTTAGTATGTTTGCACTTCAAATATATCTCAAAAGGTAGCCATTTAATTTAAAAGTCACTTCAAACTAAAGTAAATTAGGTTATAACAATCAAGCTTATATATTTTTCTCAGAAAAGGACAGTAACTCAAAACCATTGGACTATGCAACTTTAATTATACACTGCCTGGGATCCTTCTTCTTTGCTTAGTTGTAATTAGATTCACCCCGTACTTGCCTACTGTACAGAACAGTACGGGGTGAATCTTTATCCACAGTAAAACCTCTCTAAATAGACCGACCATAGGATATAGGATCGACTTTAACTGGTCCATTTATAAAGGTGGGAGGTTTAGGAAGTTAGAATATCCTTATATATATATATATTGTTGGGACCCAAATAAAGTGATCGATATAGGGGAGTGGTCGTTCTGTGGAGGTGGTTGGTTAGAGAGGTTTTACTGTATGTTGTAATCACCAGGTGTGGTCTACTCACGAGGTATCGCCCGCATGGTCTATAAGCTCATATCCATCGAACCCGGGTCTGTAGTTGACGATGCGGGGACAACGCATCACCTGACGCCGATCTTCTGGACTGCCCGCCATTGACCTTACTGGTGGTGATAATTGATAGATTGATGAGTTGGTTGTTGGTGTTTTACGTCCTGGCAACATCTAAGGTTATATCTAGACTAGTGCTGCGCAGCGGTGAAAACAAGTATTAACACACTTATCCGTTATGAGAAGGGTAAATAAATTCGTCACGCAAACTTCTATTTTTTTAAATCAGGACGGGTACCGACTTGTGACAGCGCGCACTCATGGCGACTTTATAGTGCTTCCCCACTGGGAAATCGGGCCGCCGGCACCATGATCCGATATCCCACTCAGTCATATTATCCTGACACTGAACTAACCAGTCATTGCCCTATCTTATTATTAATATTAATGCTGAGCTAGGCTAGGAAGTGACAAGTATCAATTTTATAAGTCATTGGTTTGACTCGACCAGGAACTGAACTCCCGACCTCTCGCATGCGAGGCCCGCTACCGATTCGGCCACCGCGCCCGGTGATTGATTTGTTGATTGGTTGATGATTTAATGCTGCCTTGACAGAATTCATAGCGAAAGGTTAGCATAATTTATTCTGTCACGATCGTTTTACATGGGCCGGGAGGGGGAATGTGCCCACCATATTTATGTTTACATTAAGATTTACATCAAATTATTTTATGGCCACCTATCTCAAATGACAGCAACAGTTATCTCGGGCACAATTTTCAAACGGTTAAATTTGCGTTAAATGACAGACAGCAAAGAAAGCCCACACAAAATAACTAACTGACAGGAAATAGCTAAAATTACAAGAGGCAAAACAGTCCAGTTGTTCTTAGGAACTCAAAAATATGTTCATGCTTATTCATTGGAGAAAGAAACGTGGTTACAATTTTTAATTGTTGACGCAATTCAAGTAAAATATGCGAGTTTGTGATTTCAGTTGTACAAGACGAAAATATTACTATATTTCAGTGGAGAGGTTTTTCCACTTCAGAGTGAATCATTTGATTGATTGGTTGACTGGTGTTGAATTAAAGGAGAGTTTGTTTTATTTAACGACACCTCTAGAGCACATTGATTTTTATCATCGGCTATTGGACGTCAAACATATGTTCATTCTGATATATTTCTTTGGAGGAAACTGGCTGCCACCAGATAGGCTACTCTTTCCAATAAGCAGCAAGGGGTCTTTTATATGCACTTTCCCACAGACAGGACAGCACATAACACAACCTTTGATGAACCAGTTGTGGACCACTGGTTGGAATGGAAAATAACCAAAATGGGTCCACTGAGCAGGGTGGATCGGATGACAGTGTTGAATTAACGTCACGTGGACAGGAAATGACATATTCAAAGCGAATAGTTAATAGAATTTGAAGCAACCCTTTTTGTTAAATTAACAAAACTTAAATAATGCCAATACACAAACAAAATGGAAATAAAAATAAAGAACCAATATCACGTTGTTTGTGATAGTACACACTCATGGTGACTTTGTCGTGTTGCCTCATGGGGAGCTTGTAGTGTTGCCAGTGGGAGACCGGATCGCCAGCACCATGACCTGAATTCCCACTGTCATATTATCCCGATACTGAGCAAATCAAGCTTTGCCCTATCCTATTAATACCGAGTGCCGGGCTAGGTAGTGACAAATACATTAAAACCTCCCTAACCGACCACTCCACAGATCGACCACTCCCTATATCGGTCCCAAAAGTACCATTGTAACCATATTCTAACTGCCATAACCGACCACCTCCCTAAATCGACCACTTAAAATCGGTCCCAAGGTCGATCGATTTAGAGAGGTTTTACTGTATTAATTTTGTCAGTTATTGGATTCACTCGGCTCGAACCCATGACATCCTGCAGGGGAAGCCAGCCAGTTCTCTTACAGATTCAGCCACCCTGTATATCATGATATATGCTACATTATATGTCAGGACAATGGCGACGATTACCACGACAACGATGATACTAACTATATATAGGGCACAACAAACAAAAATTAAGTTGGTTATCGTCCTCTTGATCACACAAATCAGGATCGGGCGGGCAGTTCTTATTTTTATTTTTTATTTTTTTCTGGCGTATGACGTAGACGTAATATGTAACTATGTTGCACAGATTGGGTGCCCAACGTATTTTTAACAGTCTAAAAAAATAACATTTTAAAATCAGGGGCGGGAGATTTTTCAGGAACGGGCGGGGACGATCACCAATTTCTTTTTTTATTTGGCCTAATACACATTCTATTCGTCAATTTCTAGTTCACATTGTGACATTGTCTTACCGATATTGGAGCTTGAACTTCCAGATAATCCTAGCGTAATGGGCAATTCGGGGGTGGCGTCGCCAAGGTTGATGGGTGGTAAGGAACTGTGTGCTTCAACCAGTGAATTGTATGCCTCTCTTGGCAAAAGCCGAGTGCTACTGTAGCGACTTGGGGTCCCCCACCGTCCGCTCCCGGGCCGACTGTCTAAAGATGGGCTGCTGCCGGACTCGTTCGAGACGGTGGGTAGCCGAGTGATGGAGTTGGCTGACGGAATCCTCATATCTGAGCCTATCGGAGACGGAGTGTTCTGCCTGGAGAGTGGGCTGGAGACCCGGCTACCAGGCTGAGAGTTGGCAGCCATGATGGTAAGGTGGAGTGTGTAGTAATTACTTGTTTTATTGTTGTGAGTGTTTCCGTTTCTTTCTTTTCGTTTTTTTTTTTAGACTAGGACACGCCAATCATGTGAATTCGTTCGCTGAAACAAAACAAAAATACATTAAAATTGCATAGACCTAGTCCGATTAAAACATCAAATTGTAAAAAAAACTAAAAAAAACAATTATCTAGATAATTATAGTGAAAGCTGGATTTGGGAATGTTTGCAATCTACAAACAGTTATACGCAATAAACAAGAAGCACAAAAACCAAAATTATTACTAAAACTGACTTCAATTTCAAAAGATTTGAATCAAATTGGACTAGTTAAGGTAGTGCTGCCCAGCGGTGAAAACAAGTGTTAATACACTTATCCGTTATGAGCAGGGTAAATAAATTCATCACACACAAAAAACCCTAGTTAGATTTGATTCTACATATCTAAGTTAGATACTGGTACACTTATTAAATATGTGTCATCACATAGAAGGGAATACTTAGGCAATTTAATAGAACTAATTGTTACTGCAGAAGCCTATATGGTGTCAGAGTTTTGGCAAGCTGACGAAAATTAACGTTGCAGGTTTGCACTTCAAGTATCTCAAAAGCTAGCAATTTAAAATAAGCATTAGGCCCTACTTCAAACTAAAGTAATGCAGATTATAATGGTCAATCTAATATATTTATCTTGAAAATGATAGAAATGCAAAACCATCGGAGAATGCAGCTCTAAGTGTACGCACTGCAATAAGTAATGAGCATGAGGTACATCAAAACATGCAAGGTTTTAGTTGTTGGTTTAGCTTTAGGATTTTCAATTAAATAGATAATAATACCTTTAATTACTTAGTCTAAGACTTAGTTCAATGTGATGAGATAGGCTTACTCTTTTATTTATTACGTTGTTTTGTACACCGTAGGATTTGGGGTATTTTTGTGTTAGTAAGTCATGGCTATTGATTTCTTCTGTAGATAAATAAATCAATTTATTCATTGACATTGGATTGGTGTGAGGCATAAGGAATCCCGACGTTCGTGGGAAGGGAGGGTTGAACCACAGTGTCAGTGAGCACAGCTCTGGTCGTGCATTCAGTTATTTCATTATCTTATTGTGTTTGGGCCAGAGACTTACAGATGACTCCTCTCTGGCTGAAGGAAGTCCGAGGAAATATCAAATTTTCAAAACCAAACCAATTATCTCATCATCATCATCATCATGCTGTCGGTCACGATGCAACAAAGACTGCTTTCATTACTTGACTGCCGCTCTCCATTTAGCTCTCTGCTGTGAGAGTGACATCCATGAGTCGGTCTTAATGTCTCTCAGCGTCAGGTTTCTCTTGATGCTATCCTTGAACCGGTGTGGCGGTTTCAGCGTGTTCCCGTGCTCAGGCGTGTACCTTTCTTCTGCGCATGCGTCAGAATCTAAAAACCATGGCCGTAATCGATTAACACTACCCGGGCGACTCGGGTCATCCCAGTCGTCAGAATTTCAAATAGAACACGGCGAGTGGAGTCGACAAATACACGTGCCGTGTGCAAAAAAAGAATAACTTAGATTAATTAAATGGAAATATAGGTAAACTAGGCCATCATAAAATACTTTAAATCCTATTTTGCTGTAGTTTTATCGGTTATTTTAAAAAAAAGAAAAAATTGTTCACCCGAGAGCAGAGAAGCGTATTCGATTATTCGACCCGAGTTTGTAGGATGTGCGCATGCGCCAATAAGTGTCTCGGGTGACCCGAGTTGATGCGAAATCCGCGCATGCGCAGAAGCAACGGGACGCGGCTGAGCACGGGAACAAGCTGAAACCGCCACACCGGAGATGAGGGCGCCCTCTCTTTCTGTAACCAGAAGACAGTTGAGAATAGAGGATCTGCTTTGGTAGCCAGTCTGATGACATCCTCATGAGGTGTCCAGTCCACTGGAGATTCCTTTTGATCAGAAGATCTTCCATAGAGGGCAGCCCCGTCTGTTCGAGTATTTCCTTATTTGTCACTTTGCCCTTCCAGGTTAGCCTCATGAACGCAGATGTCACATCAGGAAGGCATGCAGCTTTTTCACCTGTCGTCTGTACACTGTCCAGGCCTCGGCTCCATATAGTAGGGTGGATAGCATGATTGCATGGTAGATCTTGCCTTTGACCCGCATGGACACATGGTGGTTGTTCCAGAGTCTCTGGCGTAGTCGGCCGAAAGATGCGCTAGCCTTGGCCATCCTCCTCTGTATTTCAGCATCAATGCGACCATCACTTGATATAGTGCTTCCGAGGTAGGTGAATTCCAGAACAGAGTTCAGCTTGTTCCCGTTAAACAAGATCTCCTCCTCTCGGGTTCTTGTAGAGTTGGGTTGGTACAGCAGCTCCGTCTTCTTGATGTTAATCTTCAGGCCAAACTTCTTTGATGCATCGGAGAAAGCATCCACTATTATCTAGATGCACTTATTAAGCGTTTGTTTCTTTCTAGAAGGCAATACTGAGTCAATTTAACAGAACCTGGTACTGCAGAAATCTATGGGGCGAGAGTTTTGGCATGCTTGCCAAAACTAATTTTCCATGATTGCACTCAAAATATCTAAAAAGTTTACCATTTAAAATGAAAGTAACTTTGAACTATTGTAAAGTAGATACTAGTGATTGATCTAATATATTTATCTCAGTCTCAGAAAATAATACAGAAATTCAAAACCATCGGACTGTGGCCTATTCAACTTTAATTAATCTTACTACTGAGACTGAGTTACTCCGATACATACTAAGACTCACGAAAACTATAATTTCACTAGGTCCCACTTAGACAGGCCAAACCTGCTAACAGGCATTGATGCCTAATTTCTTAAGCAGAAGAGGATAAGTGTACAGTAACTCAGTTACTAACTGAGTAAGTGTAGACAAGTTAGGACTCTTCTGTCTTCTCTTACGCCGTTACGGGTTACGGTACCTGTCGATATCGGAGTGACAGCGATTGTTAAGGAAAGTACACTATGAAACAATTACTGAACTTATGAGGAAGTACCATATCACACCGATTTCTGCATCTAATTTTGGAAATACATTAAACAAACAATGTTTATTTACCTAATTGTTACACTTACTTCATGGTTTGTTTGGGTGCTGTGATGGTGATCGTCACGTGATATCCGTCTGACAGCTGATTGGTTAAAAGCGGAATTCCGAAAATATCACAAATCGGTTCGTATTGTCGTATTTTTAACTTCCGGTAGGGAACAAGGGCTTCCCCAGAGGTTCAGTTTTCAACAACGGTGCCAAATGAGGTGTTTGTTATTTCTACTCAGCTGTCAAGATGAATCCTTTAACGTAAGTGTTCTCGGTCATACTGTTTACATCGCTCATTTGTATTATATATTCGACATCAGTGATATTTAAAGATATATTTGTAAAACCCAAATCTTCGAACGCGTGTTCTCCACTGACTGCTGCCTACAATCTGCCGACCAGTCGAGTTCAATTTATAATACCATAGCCATAGGCATAGCATAGCATACCCGCGGCGTGCGGAACCTGATTTAAACTCATCACATGGCGTACGCCGATGCACTAAATCAAACACACACATTTTGTAGTGATATTTTAAGCAGGGGAAATTCCAATCGTGGACGATTAGTCTTCCTCATTCCACTGGTCCTTGGCTTTGCAGTTTGCCCTATCCTAATAATTCGTAATATAGGCACATCACATGAAAATTGTAAAAGTGTTGCACAGTACTGCAAATCAGTACACAGACAGAGCTCACAGATTGACAGAATAGATCATAGGGGTTTTTAATTCGAGTAAATATGATTAGTCGTTCCAAAGTTATCTACGATTTAGTTTTCCTAGAAATCAAAATTTTATCATTGGTTATAGCTTATAGCTAATAAGTTGTGACCACTGGCACTGACACTCAGAATATCCCAACGTTCACTATTATCTCTGCTTTTAAATCCTTTCACACAAAATTGCTCTTAGGTTGAATTAAATACTTCAGATCTTCCTCTTCAATTACCCATTAAGATCTTTTTAATCGACCCAATGAAAGCTTTAAAATTTATTTTGCAAAAATAAATGCTCCACATAGACATAGCATTGCTGCAGCACAAATTACTGTATTGTTTTAACCGTCGTGAGTAGCTACCACGGCGGCCGATTCCGCGGCATTCCCACCGATTTCCGAATGGACAGAAATACACAATATAGGTATCAAATGAAAGATAAATAACTACATATTTAGGATTGTCAGACTATTAGAATGATTTTGGAATGTTACTTAACTGTTTGATGACTTTTTCAACAGTGGTTGACTTCAACAGCTTGTAAAACCATGAGAGGTAGTTATTTATTGCACACACAAATTTAAAATCACTGTAGTTTTGGCAATTCTTTATGGATTTTGATCAAATACAAACTGAAACCTGTGCAATTTAGTGCCCTTCAAAATAGCACCAGATTCACATAATTCATAACAAAAGACTGGACTGGGAGTACATTTATAATTTATTTACATCTTCAAGATCTTCCATAGAGGGCAGCCCTGTCTGTTCGAGTATTTCCTTATTTGTCACTTTGCCCTTCCAGGTTAGCCTCATGAACGCAGATGTCACATCAGGAAGGCATGCAGCTTTTTCACCTGTCGTCTGTACACTGTCCAGGCCTCGGCTCCATATAGTAGGGTGGATAGCATGATTGCATGGTAGATCTTGCCTTTGACCCGCATGGACACATGGTGGTTGTTCCAGAGTCTCTGGCGTAGTCGGCCGAAAGATGCGCTAGCCTTGGCCATCCTCCTCTGTATTTCAGCATCAATGCGATCATCACTTGATATAGTGCTTCCGAGGTAGGTGAATTCCAGAACAGAGTTCAGCTTGTTCCCGTTAAACAAGATCTCCTCCTCTCGGGTTCTTGTAGAGTTGGGTTGGTACAGCAGCTCCGTCTTCTTGATGTTAATCTTCAGGCCAAACTTCTTTGATGCATCGGAGAAAGCATCCACTATTATCTAGATGCACTTATTAAGCGTTTGTTTCTTTCTAGAAGGCAATACTGAGTCAATTTAACAGAACCTGGTACTGCAGAAATCTATGGGGCGAGAGTTTTGGCATGCTTGCCAAAACTAATTTTCCATGATTGCACTCAAAATATCTAAAAAGTTTACCATTTAAAATGAAAGTAACTTTGAACTATTGTAAAGTAGATACTAGTGATTGATCTAATATATTTATCTCAGTCTCAGAAAATAATACAGAAATTCAAAACCATCGCCTATTCAACTTTAATTAATCTTACTACTGAGACTGAGTTACTCCGATACATACTAAGACTCACGAAAACTATAATTTCACTAGGTCCCACTTAGACAGGCCAAACCTGCTAACAGGCATTGATGCCTAATTTCTTAAGCAGAAGAGGATAAGTGTACAGTATTCAGTAAGTGTAGTCTCTAACTTCTAAGTCTGTAGACAAGCTAGTACTCTTCAGTCTTCTGTCTTCTCTTACGCCGTTACGGGTTACGGTACCTGTCGATATCGGAGTGACAGCGATTGTTAAGGAAAGTACACTATGAAACAATTACTGAACTTATGAGGAAGTACCATATCACACCGATTTCTGCATCTAATTTTGGAAATACATTAAACAAACAATGTTTATTTACCTAATTGTTACACTTACTTCATGGTTTGTTTGGGTGCTGTGATGGTGATCGTCACGTGATATCCGTCTGACAGCTGATTGGTTAAAAGCGGAATTCCGAAAATATCACAAATCGGTTCGTATTGTCGTATTTTTAACTTCCGGTAGGGAACAAGGGCTTCCCCAGAGGTTCAGTTTTCAACAACGGTGCCAAATGAGGTGTTTGTTATTTCTACTAAGCTGTCAAGATGAATCCTTTAACGTAAGTGTTCTCGGTCATACTGTTTACATCTCTCATTTGTATTATATATTCTACATCAGTGATATTTAAAGATATATTTGTAAAACCCAAATCTTCGAACGCGTGTTCTCCACTGGCACTGACTCAGTGACTGCTGCCTACAATCTGCCGACCAGTCGAGTTCAATTTATAATACCATAGCCATAGCCGCGGCGTGCGGAACCTGATTTAAACTCATCACATGGCGTACGCCGATGCAGTGTTAATATTGATCAATTCAATGACGACCGAAAATCCACAAATATGCACTAAATTTTGTAGTGATATTTTATTTTTTAAGCAGGGGAAATTCCAATCGTGGACGATTAGTATTCCTCATTCCACTGGCACTGGTCCTTAGCTTTGCCCTATCCTAAGGTGCAGCAATGCTATGTCTATGCGAAGCATTTATTTTTGTAAAATAAATTTTGACGCTTTCATTGGATCGATTAAAAATATCTTAATGCGCGATTGAAGAGGAAGATCTGAAGTATTTAATGTAACCTAAGAGCAATTTACTCTGAAAGTATTAAATACAGAGATAATAGTGAAAGTTGGGATATTCTGAGTGTCACTGCCAGTGTTAGCCTTACCGGATCATGGCCTCAAAAACTATTTTTGCAAAATAAATTCAAAAACTTCCAATTGGCTGATAAAAAAAAAAGCTGAATGTGAAATTGTAGAGAAAGATCTGAACTATTAATAGAAACAAGAGAAATTTGCTTACAAAGCACCCAAAATCACAAATTACTGTGATAGTTAGGGTAGTTTTAATGTTGTCTCTATGAGACTGGCATTTGTTTTACCCTTCGCGCGCCGTGAACCCCAAAAGTGCCCGGATGTCCGACATCGATAATAGGCTCATCACATGAAAATTGTAAAATTGTTGCACAGCACTGCAAATCAGTACACAGACAGAGCTCACAGAATAGATCATATGGGTTTTTAATTCGAGTAAATATGATTAGTCGTTCCAAAGTTATCTACGATTTAGTTTTCCTAGAAATCAAAATTTTGTCATTGGTTATAGCTAATAAGTTCCGACCACTGGCACTGACACTCAGAATATCCCAATGTTCACTATTATCTCTGCTTTTAAATCCTTTCACACAAAATTGCTCTTAGGTTAAATTAAATACTTCAGATCTTCCTCTTCAATTACCCATTAAGATCTTTTTAATCGACCCAATGAAAGCTTTAAAATTTATTTTGCAAAAATAAATGCTCCACATAGACATAGCATTGCTGCAGCACAAATTACAGTATTGTTTTAACCGTCGTGAGTAGCTACCATGGCGGCCGATTCCGCGGCGTTCCCATCGATTTCCGAATGGACAGAAATACACAATATAGGTATCAAATGAAAGATAAATAACTACATATTTAGGATTGTCAGACTATTAGAATGATTTTGGAATGTTACTTATCTGTTTGATGACTTTTTCAACAGTGGTTGACTTCAACAGCTTGTAAAACCATGAGAGGTAGTTATTTATTGCACACACAAATTTAAAATGACTGTAGTTTTGGCAATTCTTTATGGATTTTGATCAAATACAAACTGAAACCTGTGCAATTTAGTACCCTTCAAAATAGCACCAGATTCACATAATATGATACTAAGATGGCTGACTCAGCCTGTGCTGTGTAATCAAAATGATCAAACCCACCACTTGGTGCGCTGGCTGTTCTCTTGGTTAAACAGTTGCTATATTATATGAATAAATGTATATATATGAATGTGAAAGATGTGCGATGATGATGATGTGTATTTGTTCATAGCAATTTCATATTGATGTGTATTCATACTTACCTATCTCATGTATAAATAATTGTATGTGTTTACATATGAAATACCAACCAGCAGCTGGGCTGATCAAACACACCACAAGGTGGCACTGCAAAATTTAGATTACCATGGGAGAGATAGGGAGTGAGCCGTCTTAGTATTATAGGGTCTTTGCTATAATGTATTAGTTTTGTGTGATCAAAGTGGGTTTAATCGAGTCATAAACACGGGGCATATTTGTGGATTTTCGGTCGTCATTGAATTGATCAATCTTAACACTGAAACTTTGGGGGCCTAGCAAAGTACCTTTTCGACCTTACAGCATCATGAAACTTCACACAATGGTCAATAAATAACAGATTTAAATGTCCATCTACCTTTTAAAGCTACCCAAAATATATAGAAAGTGGAGTTTGAGTGTTGAAATCAAGTCAAATCTTCTGAATGTGCACAGGCACAGAAAACGTAAAAGGATTTTCAAATTGTAAACATGAGGTTGTAGCTGGACATTTTATCTACGTCATAGGCTGAAAGTCATGGGGATATCCCCTAAGGGCCAATGAAAAGCAAGCATTTTGGGGCACCCCTCTGTTATCAAAACGATTTTCCCAGGAACAGATATTTGGCAGAAAATGTTGGTCGCATAGCGCGCGGACGTGCACATACCTAGATAAAGGATTCACCCGGTAAACGGTAGAAAAATCAGGTTAATGAAATGAGTCTTTATGAGAGCCTAATTTCACAATCTAAGAAGCAACATTTATTCTTTGTATATGTCTTCATATTTCCCCGATACCTTTGAGTTGAAAAATATAATAAAACATCTGGCTTAATAAGATTTTAAAGTGAAATCGACGGCGTTCTATGGCCGCCATCTTGTCTTTTTGCATTCTCTCCCATTTCACCAACTCTGTGCCGATATGAGTAACCATTTGACACTGGAGCCAGGCATTGTACTTCCTGTTCCATACTAAAGCTATTTTCGCCCGTATTTACACTACGTTGTCGTTCACCCATGTACTACAAGTACCAGTTGAATCTTTTATCTAGGTCTAGGAAGCGACAAGACAAGTATAAATTTTTAAGTCATTGACATAGTGGTTAGGTACGATACATACAAAATTGAAATATATCATAATGCCTTACAAATATGATAGTAGCTAGACTAAAGCAGAACTCAGAACAGTTAAAATTATCTCAATATCTTCAATAGAACCAAAGTTATGACGATTCTAAGCTTGCCAAATGGGGCATCAATTTTAAATAGGCTTAGTATGGCAATGGTGAAGGATTTAGGCCAACTTTTGTGAGTAGAATTTTAGATTAGAGTGTTTGAGTTATATGGTCAGGCCAAGTCGGAGACTCCACCACCAGAGCCCGTCACATGTGGTGAGGATGCTCTATTCAGTTTTGTCATGTGCAGTAATGAGTTTGAATCTGCTGGCATTAGCTGGGTGTATCGTGGAATCTGTGGTTCATCTGGTATTGTTAACACCTTGTCAAGCTGCCTTTTGAATGATTTTACACTGCAGTTTGATTGATTTCTAATGTAAGCTGGCATTGTATTGAAGAGCTGTACTCCTCGGACAGAAAGACTTCCTTCCCGCAGTGTTCTTATTGATTGTGAGGCTTTTGTATTTATTGCTGGTACCTTACCAAATCTACCATATCTTTTTGAATGATACATTGTTATGCATAGTTCGGTACTTTGCCTTCAATCATTTTCCAGGTGTATATAATTTGATATCTCTCACATCGACGTTCAATTGAGTAGATCTTGAGAAATCTTATTCTGTCCCAGTAATCCAGGCTCTTGGTGTCTTCGATATATGATGTGAAGCTGTGTTGCAGTGACTCTAGCTTTGTCATCTCTCCTTTAGAAGTGGGTATCCACAGTTGTGAACAGTAGTCTATCCGTGGGAGTATTATGGAGTTCCACATGGTTTTCATTTCCCCAGCTTCTCTTGACTTAAATGTACGAAGCACCCATCCACTATATTTTCTGGATGTTTGGCATACATAGTCAATGTGTTCAGTGAATTTGAGGTTGCTTCCCATGTATACGCCACAGTCTTTCATGCTGTTCTTTTCCATAATTTTCTTTCCTAATGAGTTTGTGTAAGTTGTATTCATTTTGATGTCTTGGTTTGTGCCATATCGTATTAGCTCAAATTTCTTGTCATTGAATGTTGCCAATTGTAAATGGTTTCCGGGTCTTTTTGGAGGGCCTCTGTGTCTACATTTCCCTTGATCTCCCTCATGACTCTTGTGTCATCTGCAAAATAAGATATAGTACTTGTTGTGTTTTCATCAATGTCAGAGGACAAGGAACAGGACTGGTCCAAGTACTGTGCCTTGTGGCATGCTGCTGGTCACATCAGATGCCTCAAGAACTCATAGATCCACGTTCCCATTTTCCCTCCTATTCTTAATTTATGGCAGAGGATGCCATGATCAACTTTAATCAAAGGCCTTTGCAAAATCTAGGTAGATGACATCGGTGTTTGCACCATTTTCTAGATTATCAAGGATTTGATCATGATGGGCCAGTAGTTGCGAAAGACATGATCTCCCGGATCTAAAACCATGCTGGGATGAATAGAAAACGTTGATATATATTCTTAATGCTTGCACTTATGACAATCAGAATTGGTATCTACGAGTGTTTTAGGGTGCTCTTTCACATGCTGCAATCAAAACTCAAACGGTTTAAAAATTATCATGGTTTCTATAGTTACTCGACACATTTGCCATTTGGGAATTCTTTTGATTTTTTTGTGCAAAAAAAAAATGTCTTCCCCCCCCCCCATAAGACAAAACTAGTAATCATTTGCATCTTAAATTCAAATTAAATTAAATGGCAAAAAAAAGAGAATTAATGGACTAAAAATTGCCACACCCACATTTGAAGAAGAAGAAAAATGCCTGTCATTACATGTTTTGCAGGTTTATCATCATTCTTCTGTAGCCAATAGTTGTTCATAATAAAGGTCCACACACAAATTATTCCAGATAAATAGCATGGTGTTCATGAAGAAATTGTTTCTACAGCCTAATTGGAACAAATGATCTGCATATCCCCACGAATTACATCTACAATGACCTCTGAATGTGTCATGAAGTAATCCTGGTTATCTCCAGAGTACCTTGTCTTCATTTCTTAGTGAGCCTTATACAGATTGGGGAGGGGCTCTGAGGTGGTGAGTCGCGGGGCAGAGGTGTCAGAGTCGCTGTCCCACCTCACACATTCTAAAAGTGATTCGCGAGGCATGAAAGCCCGCATCACACCCGTGTCACAGTCGGTCCTTTGGCTTTGTGGATACATCTTTGGAAGTGTGCTGGAAATTCACGGGTGAAGTCAGCTGACCAATGTTAACCATTCTATATGAAACAATGTCTGGTAAACCGGTTTATGGCCTTACAAATTAATTTAACAGATGTCTTACCTTCTTTTTTAACATATTTTAGACTTCAAAGTTGATTCTTCAGTAGTCAAAAATGTCCAAATTTAATTAGAAACAGATACAAAAAATATAGCTAATTCAAAACTACATTCAAAACCAGAAGTAGCTCAGTGAATGCTCTGACAGCACATGTGTGGGGAGCAAGGAAGTTGTGGGTGTGTACCACGCCATTACTTCATAAATGCATCCGATTTTGAATGCATCGCGATGGTGGCACCCCCGGCGACTACGCGCGTACCTACATTGGTTTGACTCAACCAGGGTTCGAACCCACAATCCACCAGAGGGATGCTCAACTCATTTGGACATCCCGTCTGGTTAAAATTAATGCTGCAGGAGGCTGAAGGCCTCAAGGCGAAAGAAGATTGTGTGGGATCCTATCCTTCGTGCAGGGGCCATGCTAATCTTCTCTGTATTGTGTATAGAAGGAGTGCACGCGACGTCATCACACAGCGGTCAGCCATCTTGGATTACGAGCACCCTCACCTAGCCATGTTGTGAATGTATGCTAATGCAGTAAAACAGTTTTCTTGTGTTCTGACCGGTTCTGGGCAGTTTACATTCAATGTGTTTACTTACACTACAGTTACAGCACTTTAACAACAACTCAAGACAGTGGCAAATAAACCAACAAATTAGTAAATAAGCACAATGTAGACAGTTGCAAGCCTCCTGTATGTAATCCAATATGGCCACCGAAAGTAGTATCCTGACGTCATGTATATGTACTGCCAAAGCTTTGGTTTTACCAACTGAGGATCTGCACATGAAAAAAAGCCAGAAACAATTAGTACTTCAAATAGAGGTCCAAGCCAGTAAGTAGTTAATTAGCAGCGATAGGTAGACATAAAGATAATATGAATAAGCAATGCTTAGGACCGACCCACCCCCCACTACACACGCACACCCACATTGGTGAGTAAAACATTATATTTTCTGTGGAATTGATATAAACTGGTCCCAGTGCCTTCTCCCATCTTTCAGCCCAGAACCAGTTTCATCAGTTGGCCTACTTATACCCGGCTGGTACTTTATTAAAACACGGGAGAAGGCACTGAGAACAGTTTATATCAATTCTACGGAAACAGCTGGTTCCGGTTTCTGTTGAATTTAATTTCCATCTCTATAGGTATCGTTTATGCATACACATGTTATTCATTAGCCTCCCCCTGGGTGGGACGCTATTAAAATACCATTACTCCAGTCAAAACCGTTAACTTTTGTGACTTTTCAATTACATTAATTTTGCTCTTGACTATATTATTGATCAATTGCTGTCGTCCACCCTGTCTGCTGCGTAGCGAAGCTCGACGAGCAGTTTCCGTTTGCTCGGTTTTGATTATTCAACATGAGTATACAAATGGCAGCCCCCCATATAGGGCTATTTCCGTTTCTGTTTGCTGGATTTTGGTGATTTCATGTTCCACCTCTAGGAGTCTGGTATATGTTTATGTATATGTACACATGTTAGTCATTAGCCTCCCGCCCCCCCTGGGTGGGTCGGTATAAATTAATTTCTGATGATTATTGAAACGTGAACACATGTCCGAGCCTTCCACAGGAAGCAAACACCTTTTTTTTTTTAAATTCTAACACTATTGTCTATGTGAGGTATGAAGTACTTATACAAATATTATTTATGTGTCTAATTATCCTGCTTTGTTTTCATTCTCTTATTGCCACTATCTACTTCTCCGGTAACCTCCTTTTGATATCTTATTTGGGTTACTGGAGGCTGGGGTGCACCCTGGAAAGCAGGAGGTCTGCTACCCTTGTTGGAGTTTTACGTCCTGGAAACATCTACGGTCATATCAGGACAGGTACCGACTTGTGACAGTGCGCACTCATGGCGACCTTATAGTGCTGCCCCACTGGAAGACCAGGCCACCAGCAACATGACCTGATATCCAACTCAGTCACATTATCCTGACACTGAGCTAATGAGTCCTTGCCCTATCCTAATAATACCGAGCACCAGGCTAGGAAGCGACAAGTATCAATTTTTAAGTCATTGGTTTGACTCGACCAGTGTTCAAACCCACGATCTACCAACACGGGAGACCGATGCTCTAACTCATTCAGCCATCCCGTCTGGTGCATAGAAGGGAATACTGAGTCAATTTAATAGAACTTGATGCTGTGGAAGCCTATGGTGTCAGAGTTTTGGCATGTTTGCACAAATAGGGCCTATCTCAAAAGTTATCCATTTAAAATGAAAGTTACTATAAAGTAAGCTAACGTAGATTATAACCATCACCCTAATTTATTTATCTCAATAAGTGAGGTGAACTCAAAACCATCGGACTATGCAACTTTAATAATATATGTTCTGTGAGCGTCACTTGCTTATTTCAGAAACGTCAAAAATGTGAACAAGATGAACCAGCGGGAGCTGGAGCTGGGCGTGGCTGGCACGAGCACGTCCTGGCACGCCCAGTACAAGGACAGCGCCTGGGTGTTCGTTGGCGGTCTCCCCTACGACCTCACTGAGGGCGACGTGCTCTGCGTCTTCTCGCAGTAAGTTATAAAACAAGGCTTCACCCTTGTCACAAAGCTAACCTCCTCTCCCCAAGACTAGGGGAGATGGTTTGTTTGGGTTGGGCCCTTTCTTTCACTGCTGCACTTTCTTCCTTACTGGAAACCCCTCCTTCACTTCCCTCCTCTACTCCCCTAAAACGCCCAGGCTCAAGTGCCCACCATTACCCCATCGTGAAAGTTCCGTCTTTCGTAGCCTTCGGATCGATATATTGGTGCCAGAAACCTAATGCAGCATTTGCGGGTACCGACTTGTTTCAGTGCACACTCATGGTGACTTTTTTGTGCTGCCCCACTGGGAGACTAGACCACCAGCACCATGACCTGATATCCCACTCAGTCACATTATCCTGACACTGAGCCAACCAGTCCTTGCCCTATACTAATAATGCCGGTGCCTGGCTAGGAAGTGACATGTATCAGTTTTCTACGTCATTGGTTTGACTCGACCGGGAATTGAACTCCCGTTATTCCACACAGTAGGACTGTACCCTACCGATTCTTCCATCACGTCCGTTGTTTTAAATATAGTCGTCATCCATGGATGTTGCAGACAGATGATGGGATACTCTGCCTCGAGTGGGACTCGACCCCCCACATGTCTGGCATTCCCAGGTCGAACGTCGTACCAGGCTCCTTAGCGCCTACTTGTGTATGCGGCTCCTTGCCTGCAAGAAGAGTCCAGGCTATTTCAATATTCAGTAACTCTAGGTAGGCTTATGAATTAGTGTTTTGCAACCTGTTCTTATATCAAGGTTGAAAACTTGTTCTTTGAAAGGTCACATTTGGTGTCATTTTCAAATAATTTATCAGGGTTACTGCAAACACACAATAAATTTGGGCTAACCTTGGCTGTCCTCCAAAGATGAAAATATTTGGCCCACCTGATGGGCAATAAGATTAGTGGAACATACACGGAACTGGAAGTTTTTGTGTGCTGGTGTTCTCTGTGGTGGAGTGGTTAGAGTGTCTGACTATTTTCTAGGTCAGACTCCTAATCTGAAGGTTGGTGGTTCGATTCCCCGTGCCCCCACCTCTGCCAATTTGGATTTCCACCGCTGTGGATAACTTAGTGTCATCAAAGGCCAGTTGCTCTCATACCATGTCTATGTGGTGTGGGAGGTTAAAAATCCCTTGGGTCGGTAAAAGTGTAGGCTCGGGCTTTCTATCGACAAACTGTCTAATGTTGAAAACAAGTCTATTCAGGCTTATCCATAATAGGCAGTATAAATCTTCAAGAAGGGGGGTGGGAAGGAGAAAAAAAAGCTGTGAAATTTCTTCATTTTGGTCCTTAGAAAACGGTTTTAATAGTGCTAAAAAGTACTCAAACGAGTCATTAAAAAAGAAGTCTGATAAGGAGTGGGACTGTGACGGTCAAGTCATTTCGAGTTTGCCTCACAGGAAGCCAGCCAGTGCGCTTTCCTTGCAACTAGCAGATCCGGTTTTAAAAGAAAGTTAACTTCTTTAAGTGTGCCTCTTCTGTTCGGTAGGTATGGAGAGATTGTGAACATCAACATGGTTCGTGACCCGAAGACGGGAAAGCCGCGTGGTTTCTGCTTCATCTGCTATGATGACCAGCGCTCAACCATTCTCACCGTCGATAACCTCAACGGTATCAAGGTGCACATAGCCCCCCCACCCCGTTTTTTTTTAATTCTTTGATTCGTCGATTGTTATACGTCCTATTTATATCTCTATGGTCACACAGACCTGTCTACCTAGCTGTGCGTATTTTCTACCATATGAAGCCGGAGTACGCCAATATGCAAAGTTAAAATTGTGTTCGCCAACGAAATGTTTTGGAAAGTACACAATTTTTCAACAACAATTTTTATTTGTTAAGTACATAAATTCCTTTCAGTACAATACTGAAAGAGGAAATTTTGGGGATGTAAAATTGTATGGGTAGGTACGCAAGACCCAACCCCCAACCCATACAATTTTTGCGTATTTTGAGTACCACGATACGTAAAATTCAAATTTTGTATGCCAAAAGTAAATTGGGAAGTACACAAAAGAGAATTCACTCGAGTACCCAGATAAGCTGAATTGTTAGATGTTGCACTCTTGGCTTGATAGTGCTTCCACACGGAGATGCCTTCTCTTGTCCTAGTGACAGCTAAGGCTGTATTAGGACGGGCATTGACTTGTAGTGTACACTCTTGTTGGCTGTATAGTGCTGCTCTACTGAGGCACTATACTGGCGGTACTATTACAATCAGTTACATTTTCCTACCAGTCCATGTGATATCCTAGTAATGTTAAAGTTGCATGGTCCGATGGTTTTGAATTTCTGTATTTTTTCTGAGATAAATATATTAGATCGATTATTAGTATCTACTTTACATTAGTTCAAAGTTACTTTTATTTTAAATGGTAAACTTTTGAGATATTTTGGGTGCAAACATGGAAAATTAGTTTTGACAAGCATGCCAAACTCTGACACCATAGACTTCTGCAGTAACAGGTTCTGTTAAATTGACTCAGTATTGCCTTCTACGCAGAAAGAAATGCTTAATAAGTGCATCAGTATCTAAGGTAGATAAATCAAATCTAGATAATTGGTTTGGTTTTGAAAATTTGATATTTCATCGGACTATGCAGCTCTAAGTCCTAGGTGAAGTACCCACAAATACTATTTTTTAAAGTTTTTTATTTGACTTCCGATATTGATCCCCTACCCTCAACAAAAACAGATGCATCCCCCAACCAAAGCGCATTCCGGTAAGCTTATGGGGGAAATTGGGAGTTCAATTCCCGGTTGAGTCAAACCAATGACTTAAAAATTGATACTTGGCACTCAGCATTAAAAGGATAGGGCAATGACTGGTTAGCTCAGTGTCAGGATAATGTGACTGAGTCATGGTGCTGGTGGCCTAGTCTCCCAGTTGGGCAGCACTATAAAGTCACCATGAGTGCACACTGTCACAAGTCAGTACCCATCCTGATATGTTGCCAGGACGTAAAATTCCAACAACCAACCAAAAATCTTTTTTCTAAATATTTTTATGGCTGAGTTAAAATTGGTTTCAGCTAAAAACTGCAATACAATTTCGTTGGCTTTGTGATTGTGATGAATTGTTATATTCGGATAGATAGGATTATGTATTATATCTGTGGAGTAAATTCTAAAGTATTAACAAAAATTGTATCTAGAGCGTTATTTACTCAATGAATATTAATGAGGTCTTCTGTGCATCTGTTTTAGATATTAAACAGGACGATACGTGTGGATCACGTGAACGACTATAAGCCACCAAAGGAACAGGAAGACATGGACGAGATGACCCGGAAGATGCGCGAAGAAGGGTGCGCGCCAAAAGTTGCTGAGTCAGAGCCTGAGCACTCGGATGGTGACCAGCTGATGTTACCAATAAAGAAAGTTAAAAAGGGTGAGTTGGGGTTGTGACTTAGAGGCGACACTGATTTTAGACAGGGATTTTATTTTGCAAGGATGAAAGATCTCCACGGTTTTGCAGATTTCCGCGAATTTCTTTTATATTCACTGATTAACGTTCACAAAATGCCAATATATATGACAGCAGTTGGTTGGTCCGAATCTCATTCTTGTTACCTTAGGTGTTGCTAGAACAAGAAAGTGTTTAACATGGGAAATAATAGTCAAAATAAGGGGAGTTGAAGCCCGACTTCCTGCATTTTTTTTCGTGATTCCCTGACAGTGCCAACCTATGGGGGGAAATACGCGTTTTCATGGACTTTATTTCCACGTTTATTGCCAGAGACCACTTTCATTCTTGATTTTGTGTGGGAACATTTTATTTCTGGCCATATCGTGTGTGTCCAAAAGGTTTCAGCACAAAGGTCTAGAGTGTTTTTTAAAAAAGTGTGACATATTCCAATATTCAGGAACATGGAGGATTTTCTTTTTCTGTGCAGAGGTGGGAGGTAGGTAAATAAGTGCCAACAAAATTACACAAATTTCATGCACTGTATGTTCATGTGGCGCCAACAAGAGGCGACCACACGGAGACTAGGGCCACGTTCAACTGTGCGCTACGGCGGCCTTCCAAATGGCGCGCTACTCTGAACAGTGTTTAAGCAGTTGGGTGCCTCGAAAATGTCATCCCCCCATCATGTGCACTTCCTGCAGCCATTTCCAATTGAAAGAACAGCTCTGATTGGCTGACACAACCATTTTGGAGGCGTTTTCGCCTCCTGCTCGAAAAACGTGAGTCAACTACGAGGTGCATGTTGAACACAAATTGGCAACAACAAAAAAAAGAGATATCCCGGAGCCATCTCAGTCGACTCTGGGGTGTACCCTGAACGCTGCCCAGGCTACCAACATTAGTAGTGTAGTAGTCTGAGCTGACCTCTTAGGCAAGGAGCCACATAGACAGGTAGGCGTGGGTAGTATGGTGATATCAGGGAGCCTAGGTGGTGTAATGGTTAGCACACTGGCCCAGACTGCAAAGAGATGTGGGTTCGAGTCCCGCTCTAGGCATAATATTTCCCATTTTCATCACCCCCATAACACTGGTTCCATGACCAGGATCCTATACACGCTGTGCGCTGTATGGTTGTTGAACCTGCCATGTATAAGTGCATTGCCTATATGTATGTAATTGTAAGCATTAAAAGACTTACAATTCCAGGGGAACGAGTGTAGTAGTCTGCACTGACCTCTCAGGCAAGGAGCCACATAGACAGGTAGGCGTGGGTAGTATGGTGATATCAGAGAGCCTAGGTGGTGAAATGGTGAGCACACTGCAGTGCAAAGAAATGTGGGTTCGAGTCCCGCTCTAGGCGCGATATTTACCATGTTCATCACCCCCCATGACAGTAGGTTAGTTTATCACACCGAGATGGAAACTGGGTCACAACTACAGAAGCTTTGCTGTGCATATCGACATTAGTTTGCCTTCTTTTATTCCAAATATCTCAAGTTAGCTATTGTCATAAAGGTTACCTCAAACAAATGGAGAGTTAGTTATAATCGTCAACCTGACACATATATCTAAAGGTCATTGGCCTATGCAATTTTAACCAATCCTATTAGAAACCTGGCTGCAAGCTTTGCTGGTTTGATTAAGCTCGCATTTCTTAAATCTATATATGTACACTTGTAACAAACAGTTCATGATAGGCAGGTTTACAACTATACTAAGATTGTACTTTGCACTTGAGTTAATCCTGCAAAACTTTACTTTTTTTGATATAATAGAAAAGAAGAGCAAAAAGGAGAAGAAGAAAAAGAGGAAGAAGAAATCCAAGAAAGGGGACTCATCGTCATCAGATTCAGATTGTTCAAACTCTGATGGGAAACTCCAAAAGCACCCAGCTGTGAAAATCAAAGCTGAGCGCCATCAAACCGGATATGGCCATGGCTTAAAGGCAGCCGATTCTGTGCATGACGTGAACCGAAAGGGGACTTCTGGTTTCTCCCCAAGTCGTAGGCGGAAGGATGCACACAGCCCCTCACCAGGCCGCAGACGTAAGCGAATGGAGAGTTCCTCCTCAGATGAGCCGGAGAGTTACTCAAGGGGGCCCAAAAGGAAGGATGGTAGCGGAAGGGAGGGCGCTTCACAGCATTCGGCATTGCATTCCAAAAGGAGACCAGCACGCAGTCCTTCCCCCAATGTCAGACGCAAGCGAAGAGGGGATTCTTCCTCGGAGGACTATGATAGATATTCAGGGCGTGGAGGCCAAGGAAATGTGGCAGTGAAAAGACTGGCTTCAAGGAGTTCATCCCCATATCCACGAAGCAGGCGGAGGCAGAGTTCTTCACCAGAGGATCATGGTAGGCGTCCACAAGGTGCTGGAAGCTGGGGTGATTCGCGTAGTCCTTCACCATATGCTAGACGAAAGCCAAGGCAGAGTTCCTCTTCAGAAGACTCTGTTGGTGATTCGCGAAGAGGGAGCAGTCGGGATGTAACAGGGCATAAAGGACGGTCTCCGAACAGGGACCGTTATCAATGTAGTGAGAAAGACCGTGGTAGGAATGGGAACCGGAACAGTAGTCGAGAATGCAAAAACAGGCAATCGCCTGAAAGCGGAAAGTATTCCAAACGGTCAACAAATCTAAAGGACAAGTTTGGCCGCGATGTTGATCATTTGCAACACCATAGGGATTCTGGGTCAGATTATCACTGACAATAAATAATGTTTTCAAATGATATAGAAATGTCATGTAGTACATAAGTCCCCCCCCCCCTCCCATATCTTTAAAAAGGACCGTGGTAGGAATGGGAACTGGAACAGTAGTCGAGAACGCAAAAACAGGCAATCGCCTGAAAGCGGAAAGTATTCCAAGCGGTCAACAAATCCAAAGGACAAGTTTGGCCACGATGTTGATCATTTGCAACGCCATAGCGATTCTGGGTCAGATTATCACTGACAATAAATAATGTTTTCAAATGATATAGAAATGTCATGTAGTACATAAGTCTCCTCCCCCACCCCATCTTTAGAAAAACAGTTTCGTTGACAGTATGTATCCTGACATTGATGTGTATGTGTTGTAAATGTGAATTTTGTGGCATTTGTTAATTTTCCTAAATTATAAATACAGATTGAAGTAAGGATCTCATAGCTTATTGGCTTGGTTTTTTCACTAATCTACCTTTAACTATTCTGAAGGGAAACTCCGAAGACACCCAGCTGTGAAAAACAAAGCTGAGTGCCCTCAAACAGGATATGACAGCGGGTTTTTGCGTGATAGGAACCAACACAACTTTATTCACAATTGTCATCATGATAATTGAAATACAGGCTGGCCATCAGTAATCCGTATCTAATTTCTACTAGAGCAATTTCAAATTGTCTGGTCAGTTTTATAAGTGAACAAGAAATAACAAATGAGAAGTCAACACTTCAAAATCTAGTGTCTTCAACATTTGCTCTCAGATGAGCTGCCACTATCATCGGTTCTTAATATTTCATTTGTCTTTCTTTCCTTTATGCAGACCTGTGCACCCGATCTCGCAGCTTTCCGTATTGTCAAAGTTATTTTCCGTATTCTTGAATGACTTTCAGTAACACATTTACAATGAAAAATAAACAATTACATAATATCCACAGGCAAACTTTTCATGCTTGATCAGTCATTTTCAGTATTTTTTTCAGACTTTCAGTAATACTTTCAGCATTTGTACAGACGAGATAAGTAACTTTTAGTGTGATAAAAAAATACACAAATTTCCTGAACAAAGGCCAAGAAAAATGGATTTCCGTATTTCCCCTTGCAATCCGGAACAAATCCGGAAGGTGCACAGATCTGTTTGTCATTAACAAGTACATATGGATATATTTTATTAGGCTTACCAAATATAACCTACAAAATGTCTCATTTTATTAAGGCACTGGTTGACCGGACACTACTAGTATTATAAAGCATAGATCACAGCACCTTTGTGAATGGGGTTGTATCTACATGCATGCATCCGTAGCCCCATAGCACAGTTCATACGAAGTATTCTACTCAAATACAATTAAATATTGCTAGCGCAACATTTAATCTTCCACTTAACGTCAGTAAGAAACGTGGATATCCACTTTATTGCAATTTAAGCACTTTGACAATGTTTCCAAGAATCAAGTATTTACTTATCACATTCAATATAAATTTTTATTTTATTTACTTTTTCTATTCGATATTAACATGAATGGAAACCTCGTGTCAGTGCACAGAACCTTTCGTATTCAATGGATTGCTGGATTTTACTAGCTGAATCTCATAGTGAAGGAATTTGTCTAATAACTTTGATACAGTCTAAGTTATTTCTACAGCCTAAACTATCCCTACTCCTAATTCCTATTCGTGCCTCAACCTTAAATAGTTTTGCGACAGCTTAAATCTGCATATTCCGATGAAAGCACTGAAGCCTAAACACCTAGATTTGATTCTATTAATGCAAGTTAAATAAAGATGCGCTTAAGCGTGTTGCTGCTTAGAAGGGAATATCAGTCAATTATATAATCTGTTATCATTGAAACTTAGAACATCCAGTATTTTGATGTGCACACCAAATTACTTTGGCATGTTTTAACTTCAAATATTTCTAAAGTTAGCCATTTATAATAAGTTACTCCAAACTAAAAAATAATGGAGAAAACAATATTTGTTTCCTATATATTATACTAATGACAAAAACTCAATACCATCGGACTATGCAACTTTAAGTTATTCCTAAGTTATTTTCATCGAAGCCATTCAACAAAGTGTCAATAAATGTGGATATCACAGACCAATTGACAAACTCGGAAGCGCCAAGAATCAATTTTTTAAGTCATTCATTTGACTCGACCAGGATTCGAACCCACGAACTCATGTGTTCGGATCTCCCAAAACAGGAGACGGACGCTCTACTCATTCGGCCACCCTATCTAGTTCTGTGAAGAAAGACCCAGGGCCCTACTTCATTACTTATAGAGGGAGTACATGTGACGTCAGCGGTCAGCCATCTTGGATGACGAGCACCCAACCTAGCCATGTTGTGAATTCATGCAGATGCAGTAAAACAGAGTTTTCTTATGTTATGGGAGGTTCTGGCCAGTTTACATCCAATGTGTTTACTTACAGCACTTTAGTAACAACTTCTGAGGCCAAACTGCTCAAAACAGTGACAAACAAACCAACAAATCAGTAAATAACCACAGTGTAGGCAGTTGCAAGCCTTCTGTATGTAATCCAATATGGCCACCGAAAGTTGTCTTGTGACGTCATTACACCCCTTCTATATACCCCACGAGAAATAAACATGACGGAAGAAGTCATGAACATTACCGATAGAACCAATGTCCTGACTGACTGATGTTTGTTTGTTGTTTTACGTCCTAGCAACATCTAAGATCATATAAGGACGGGTACCGACTTGTGACAGTGCTCACTCATGGCGACTTTATAGTCTGACCGACTGAAGATGATATCATAACAGTTATGAAATCTAGATCTCAATATTAACAGCTGTTCTGGCAACATTAAAACTGCCTTGTTCGACACTCATTTGGTCACTGTCTAGTACTTAATACATACTAGCATGGATTATGTTGAGTCCTGATATGACCTTAGATTTTGCTAAGACGTAAAACAACAAACAAACAAAGCATATGTTTATATTATCATGGATGAATGATCTCCACCATTTTACAGTTTTTTTAAGGGTAATATTTGTTATTCATCTGAATACATATTTTGTCAGTGCCGGGGCACTGGTCTTCCAGCCGTTGGAGTGGTTGCATTTCGCATTTCATCTGTACATAGTGGAAGTGGAATGTGTTGCATTGTGTGCAGCACAACCCATTCTGAACATAAAAGTGGGGGAGCAGCCTATGCTGCATTGTGTACAGCATAGGTACTCAACATAGTGCAAGGTATATGCATCAAGATAGAGTGTGCAGTAATGTACACTAGTGGTTAAATCATATGCTGTGTTTGTATATCAGTTAGATTTGGTTCACTGATTAATATTCACAGAATGCCAATATATATAACAGTTAGTCTGAATCACGTTCTTATATAACCTTAGATGTTGCTAGAACATAAAAGCCAATGAAGAAAGAATTTGTCATGGGCGATAATAAGCCAATGAAGAAAGAATTTGTCATGGGCGATAATAGTCACAATAAGGACAGTTCAAACCTGACTTCCTGCATTTTCCTGCGATTCCCTGAGAGTGCCAATCCTGTAGAGGGAGTGCACGTGATGTCAGCAGTCAGCGGCCAGCCACCTTGGATTACGAGCACCCTCCCTAGCCATGTTGTGAATGCATGCAGATCCAGTAAAACAGAGTTTTCTTGTGTTCTGGAATGTTCTTGGCAGTTTACATCCAATGTGTTTACTTACAGCACTTTAGCAACAACTTCTGAGGCCAAACTAATCAAAACAGTGACAAATAAACCAACAAATCAGTAAATAAGCACAGTGTAGACAGTTGCAAGCCTTCTGTATGTAATCCAATATGGCCACCAAAAGTTGTCTTGTGAAGTCATTACACCCCCTCTATAGTGAGGCTGTTTTTGAGTTATGTGCTGTTGCAGTGAGTGTTTTTTTAGTCACATGATGTAGTGTGGCTGGTTTTAAGTCGATTGCTGTTTTGAGTCACATGATGTTACTGTCGGCATTACTAGGATAGGAAAGGGACTGGCTTGCTAGTATCAGTATAATGTGACTGAGTGGGATACTTATATTTTTTTCGAAATAGCACAAATCGCAGATTACAAAAAAAATATTTGTGGAAATTGTCATCCCTGGGGCCATATGCATGGAGCCGTGTTAGAGGCGTGTGGTGTTCTCCCTCTAACACTGGGTAGCTATCACCATTTATCGGCGTCGTCGAGAACTATGTCAAGCCGTATGCATGAGCGCTTAAACGGTGAGTGTTAGCTAAACGTGAATGTATTTATAGATTTGGGAAATCCCTCTGCGTTTGTAGCCAGATATTAGGCTCAAATCTATTGAATGCGATCATATTTAACAGAATTACATACGCAATAAGTGAAATTTGGTCAATTTAACCCTAAAGTCGAAGCATTAATAAGGCTACCGCCGCATTGGCGGCGATATTACTAGTTATATTTTCGAATCGACGAAGGTACAGTAAACAAACCTCCGCCGCCGCCAGTATGGAAAGCGACGTCGATGCGGCGATTTGTTTACTTTACGTTCGTCGATTCGAAAATATAACTATTAATATCGCCGCCAATGCGGCTGCTGCGTTAATATCGCTTCGTTTGTAGGGTTAATTTGCTTAAATTTCACTTATTGCGTATGTAATTCTGTTAAATATGATAGCATTGAGTAGATTTGGGTTCCATCCTGACACTAACCTAGCACTAACACCGCTGTAAACCAGATATCAGCGGAGTTAGAATTTCCGAGTTTAAACGCTCGGTGTTAGGCCTAACACTGCTCCATGCATACCAACTTTTCGGCGCTAAACCAGAAATCCCGTCTAAACGCGTTTTGGCTCGCTAACACTGCTTCATGCATATGGCCCCTGATGTATAGAACAACCTCACAGGTGACTCAACAGCATGCGACTCAAAAATAGTCTCACAGCAATAGGAAACGAAATCAGTTTCATTCACATCTCTCCAACGGTTGGTTGTTGGAATTTTACCTCCTGGCAACATCTAAGGTCATATCAGGAGGGGTACTGACTTGTGACTGCGCACTCATGGCGACTTTATAGTGCTGCCCCACTCGGAAATCAGCCTGCCAGCACCATGCCCCGATATCCCACTCAGATTATCTTGGCAATGAGCTAGCGAGTCCTTGCCCTATCCTCATAATACCAAGCACCATTGCAAAAGCTCTTGTTTATATCAGGAACTGTGGTACATGTAAAATACAGTTTCTTAGTAGTAACAACTGAAATGGATATATACATAACAGGTAGTGGCACACATACATTTTAAAAGTCATTGGTTTGACTCGGCTGTGATTCGAACTCCCGACCTTCCGTACGGGAAGCTTGCGCTCTACCGATTAGGCCACCTCTCCCAGAAGTCTCTGCACTATGTCTATGAGCAATCTTGACAAACCATGCCTGTTTGCCATGTCAATCTTGTGACTATATTATATACACACACACACACAAAATACTGATCACCATTGATATTACTTAATATATATATATATTATGTCATGGGGGTGATGACGATGGGAAATATTTGCAGAGCAGCATTTGAAACCACACTTCTTGCCATTCCAGGACCAGTGTGCTAACCATTAGACTATCTAGGCTCCCTGATACAATCACCCTATCCGTGCCTACCTGTCTATGTGGCCCCTTGTCCGAGAGGTCAGTGCAGACTACTACATATATGAGTGTTTATTATATCATTATATCATTATATTTATACACATACATATATAGCGAATGGTAGACAGGAAGTGTGAACACTTATTTGACTCTCATGTTTGTTTTTTTGTTGGTACATTGGTTGTCCCAAGCAGGGGAAATCCCAGTCACAGACGACTGGTCTTCCCCACTCCACTGCTGGTCGATAGAAAGCCCGAGCCTACACTTTTACCGACCCAAGGGATTTTTAACCTCCCACACCACATAGACATGGTATGAGAGCAACCAGCCTTTGATGACGCTGTAAGTTATACACAGCGGTGGAAATCCAAATTGGCAGAGCTGGGGGCACGGGGAATCGAAACCGCCGACCCTCAGATTAGGAGTCTGACCTAGAAAAAAGTCAGACACTCTAACCACTCCGCCACAGAGAACGCTATATGTTGATGTGTGTTTATTATATTTTGATATATTATATATATATTACTTTGCTGAGTATAACGTTTTACAATTTTTTTTAACCTAGTGCTTCGGGTCTTTACCAAGTACCATATTTAATTGGTTTCTTCTTCACACAGGCTGAACACCAAAATCCTATATTAAAATATGAATAGCATATTCCACATCTACTGGGAATTTCCCTAATGAAAAAAATATATGCGACCCTCTTCTTAGAAGACACCTCCTCTTATAATATAAGCAGGGATGAAAGTGGTCTCCGGGGAAAAAAGCGGAAATGCTGATATTCTCCCATAGGCTTAGCATTGTCAGGGAATCGCTGAAAATTCCTGGAAGTCAGGTTTCATACATATTGGTATATGCTGATAGTGCTGCACCATTTGAAGCATGTATTAGTAGTATATGCTGCTAGTGCTGTGGCGTTTGCACCACATATCGGTATACGATGATAGTGCTCTGGCTTTAGAAGCATGTATTAGTAGTATACGCTCATAGTGCTGCGCCGTTTGAAGCATGTATTAGTAGTACTAGTATACGCTGACCCTGCTGCGGCGTTTGAAGCCATTAGTAGTATACGCTGCTAGTGCTGTGACGTTTGCACCACATATTAGTATATGCTGATGGTGCTGCAGCGTGAAACAACGTATTGGATAGTTGGTTGTTGGATTTTTACATCCTGGCAACAACTAAGGTCATATCAGGACAGCGCAACGTATTAGTATACACTTATAGCTACAGGAAAAATCCCGGAAATCCGCGAAATCGCGGAGATCTTTCATCCCTGTATAAGCCTCGCCCCATTCAAATCGAGCATCAAACAAAACAATTCACAGCAATGAAGTCACGTGACGTCACCGGTCACATGATGCCGGGGATATACCTAACTGACAAAGATATCCCACAGTTCGGCAGAATTCTACAAAAATTACAAATTTCAAGTACACCCTGGCCTTATGAAAAGTATTTACACTTGTACATGTAAATTGCAAATATAAAACACTTTTTTTTTTTTTGCAGCAACAGAAAGTAGTATGCTGCCTGCCAGCAGATTTTAACGGAACACATAATTGAGCAAAAATTGAACATTATATTTCACTTAAATTACTCTCCTTCACTTGTGTAAATATAATTCTCAGCGCATTGTGTTCAAGCAGTTTCTGGAAGAGTTGATTTAGACGATCAAACCCAATAATTCCCCAGCCTTTTAATTAAAGGCTGTACAAGCCATGTCGCTAGTAATCTCACAATAGTCCAATAATAAACAGATAGTAAATAAAATGTAAAAACTGGATCATAAAAATTACAATCCTTCACATGTGTGGGAAGCTCAACTTTATACCTCGGAATGTAACAACCAGGGACCACTATTTCTAAGCGAAATCGATGATCTCAGCGAAAACTGAGTTTCCAAATCAGCGGGGGGGAAATCCTGTCAGCGAAAAAGAAAACAAAACTGAATTATTTGTTCGTCTTGAAGTACGGTTGGAATTTCAAGTTGGATGCCAGATTGCACCATTTTAAACCTAGGTTTTAACAAATTTCTGGGGGGACATTTCCCCCGATCTCAGTTTTCAGGGATTTTTAACATTTATGTCAGTGGGACCCCTGAACAACCAAACCGGGCTGGCTTTAAGCCAATTGGACTGATTGCCTCCAATTTGGCCCCGCCCCAAGTGGGCCCCTGGCTGGGGTAGTCTAGTCTACTCATGCAAGAAAGATAACCTTTCTTCTTTAAAAAAAGATATATAACAAAAGGCAGTTTTTAGAAATTCAATGATCATGTTTCCAACAAAATTCTGTTCACTTACATTTTGAATGTTTAGTTTACACTATGCTGTCTCAATCCCCAGGGCAGTAGGTCGGGGTGGTCGCGCGACATACATCCTATGTTGTCTCGATGCCTATATGGAAGTAGGTCGGGGTGGTCGCGCGACATAGTCTATGTTGTCTCAATGCCTAATGCAGTAGGTCGGGGTGGTGGCGCGACATACAGCCTATGTTGTCTCGCCTCAATATGCTGGCACAGTTGACCTGCGTAGGTTCAGGTTGGTCTTTTCAGACCGGGGGAGGTAGTGATATACTCCCAGTATTCTAAAACAAACTGTTTAATATTAAATCAGAGGCAATTCTATTGGCGTATACACCATAATGTAGAAGAAGCGATGCAGATGAGACTGACTTAACAAATTTTAATACGAAGATAGGGATTGCATCGCTCCAATTTAATTTCCATTAAACAAAATTGGGAATGGAATTGAAAACCGTTGATCTAATGGAAAATCGTAAATCAAATTTGATATCCAATTCAAAATTGGAAATCCAATTCAAATTAATAAATCTGATTCAAAATCGGGAATCTAATTTGAAATCCAATTCGAAATCAGGTATCTAATTCAAATTTGTAAATCCAATTCGAAATCAGGTATCTAATTCAAATTTGTAAATCCAATTCAAAATCAGAAATCCAATTGGAAATCCAGTTCAAAATTAGAAATCCAATTGGAAATCCAGTTCAAAATTAGAAATCCAATTGGAAATCCAATTCAAAATTAGAAATCCAATTGGAAATCCAATTCAAAATTAGAAATCCAATTGGAAATCCAATTCAAAATTAGAAATCCAATTCAAAATCGGTATCCCAATTCAAATTTGGAAATCCAATTCAAATTTGAAAACACAATTTGACAAATCAGAAATCACATGGAAATCACATGACAATAGGAAATGCAATAAAAAATCGGAAATCACATGAACACAAAAAAATCGCACGGCTTGGTCACGTGGCTGCGGCTAAATAGGCACGGTCTTGTACCAGCCAAGTGTGCGCTCCACAGCCCGCTCCCACTCAGCCACCACAGGCGCGTACTTCAGCCCACGCGCAGTCGATGGAGTGAACACCTTGGTGCTGTTCCGCAGCAACAGCAACTCATCCTTCGATTTCCACACGCCTGCAAAGATCACGTCTCAAAGTCAATTTACACACACCTCAGTGGTAATAACTAATATACATGGGAGTAGTAACTGTTCTTTTTGGTAACATTCGTTGATTAAGCATGAGAAAAATTGTATTTGTACAATTGGTCTTCCTCATTCCACTGCTCCTTGCCCTATTCCTATTAATGGCAAGTGCCAGGCTAGGTAGCGACAAGTATACATTTTTAAGTCATCGGGGTTGGCTTGTTCCGGATTTGAATGCTGTGGTCTGCCACGTGGGCGCTCAACTCATTTGGCCGGCTCATCTAATTGAACAAGGTTGGCGCTTTACGGTGTCAATAATACTGTATTAAAGTTGCTCCTATGTTCCATACCTACCACCGGTGAATAACAAATCACACCGGGTTGTCACCCTTAGCTACAAACCGATATAGGATACACACCAAGAATTCACATAAACCCATATCTCTATTAAACTAAACAAATCGTGGTGCCCAGTCTAAGTAAATTCACGCTACCAATTTACACCAGGTCAAAACGGGATGGCCATACGAGTTGAGCGTCCGGCAGAATTTGATATTGACTCCAAATTCTGACAAAATGTGCTTGAGAAACAGATATGGGTAGCAAAATCGGGATGGACGCATGAGTTGAGTGTCCAGTAGAATTCTATCAGACTATTGACCCCAAATTCTTTGGCCTTACCGATGGCCAGGCCGGCTAGGAACGCTGCCCCGATGCTCGCCATGTCGACCACTTTGGGACGCTCCAGCGTCACCCCGAGCAGGTCGGAAACCAGCGTCATCAGGAAGTCGTTGTTAGACACACCGCCGTCAATCCTGCCGGCAACCAGCGAGAGCAAATGTTATTTCTATGAAAACAAACAAACATATACACTTTGGAGTGGACTATCTCTGGCTGGCCCAACGCCCACCCGATCTTAAGTATTTATTAAAAGAAAATTCCTGTCACCAACTGGCCTCTAGCACCTCTACCACTGGCTATATGCCCTCCCCAAGCTGACCAATGCACCACCATTAACACAGATCCAGGTGCATTCCAGGCAGCTCAGGCGGTGGTAGAGTGGCCACCTGTAAAAGTGTTGGGTCATCCAATCGATCCTGCTCAGTGGACCCATCTGCAGTTTGGGTTATTTTCCGTTCTGATTCATCAAAGGCTGTGGTATTTGCTGTCCTGTCTGTGGGAAAGTGCATATAAAAGACCCCTTGCTGCTTATCGGAAAGACTAGCCTATGTGATGGCAGAAATATGTCAGAATGATCATATGTTTGACATCCAATAGCCGATGATAAAAACCAATGTGCTCTGGAGGCATAGTTAAATAAAACAAGCTTTATCATATTACAGAAGTTGGTGGGGTCTCAGATGACCTTATAACCACATGAAAGTTTGGTTTAACCGTACCGAAAGTGGCCTGGGGTCCAACAATTTTGTTTGGATTAACCAATAATTTGGATTAACCGACTTCGGTTTAACCAACTTTTATATATGATAAATGGTAGTATTTTGCTGGGACACCGACAAAAGTTTGGATTAACCGATCATTTGGTTTAACAGGGTTATACTGTACTAAGCTAACCAGTCTTTGCCATATTCTTTCTATGTCGTTGGTTTGACCCGGCCAGGATTCGAACTCCCAACCTTCCATCTTGCAAGCTATAGCAAATACTGAAGGACCAGCAAAACTTAGAACACCCGTATCAGGTATCACTTTCATGGGAAGCAATTCACTGCAATAGTTTCTCAAGCGGAGTATCACAAAGCCTACTTTGACTAATAGTGAATTTGAAGCCCTTCAACTATGCCTGATAACCTACTGTAAAGTCGCCGGCTGGTGGTGTGAATGGTGTGGACAAGCTAAGAGAAATCAATACAGGTAATGAAGGAAAGTAGGGAAAGAGTGAAAGTAGGAGAGTGAGACTCCCTGGTTTATTATCTTATATAGGTTTCTAGAATCCAAGATGGCAGTGGTCACATGGGTTGATCCACCAATCAGGGTTCAATCTGTTGTATCCAAGGCCTTGTCATGCTGGCTACAGTGCCTTGTGGTGGCCAGTGATCTATAAATAACACCATGGGGGGGGGGGGGGTATGTGAGGTGACTCCTCCAAAGACTATCTAAGAAGTGACACTCCTCCTCTATACTATTTTACTATACAATTTCTATACCTAATGAGTAATAGTTTACCAACTCCACATATCCCTCATATGCCTTTGGATTTTATATATCACCATTTACCATTATATAGACAAGTTGCAATTTATTATAGTAGAGTTCACATCTATCCTCATGCCATTAGATCGGAAAATTTTACACTACGTAATTCTACCTATCCCTTGCCTGACATCACTAAATGGGCTACTGGACGCCATGGCCAAATTGGTAGAGTGCAGGTCTCCAGTGCGGAAGTTCGGGAATTTGAATCCCAGCCAAGTCAAACCAATGACATACAAAATTTATGTCGCTACCCAGCCTTGCGCTCAGCACTACTAGGATAGGGCAAGGACGAGTTATCTCAGTATCAGGATAATGTGACTGAGTGGGAAATCGGGTAATGGTGCTGGCAGCCTGGTCTCCCAACAGGGTTTTTGTTTGTTGTTGTTTTACGTCCTAGCAAGATCTAAGGTCATATCAGGACGGGTACCGACTTGTGACAGTGTGCACTCATGGCAACTTTATAGTGCTGCCCCACCAGAAGACCAGACCACCAGCACCATGACCTGATATCCCACTCAGTCACATTATCCTGACACTGAGCCAACCAGTCCTTGTCCTATCCTAATAATGCCGAGCGCCAGGCTAGGAAGCGACAAGTATCAATTTTTAAGTCATTGGTTTGACTCGACCAGGGTTGGAACCCACGATCTACCAACACGGGCAACGGACGCTCTACCTCATTCGGCCATCCCGCAGCACTATAAAGTCGCCATGAGTGTGCATTGTCATGAGTCGGTACTCACCTTGATATGACCTTAGATGTTGCCCGGATATAAAACTCAAAGAAACTAAATGGGCTATTTGAGCTCAAACCCTGTCATCTGGGACTAATTAGTCCAGGACCATTACACCAAACATCCCATGACTATCGTTAGTCCGTCCTGATATGATTTTACATGTTGCCAGGACGTAAAACTTCAAAAACCAACCAACCAAGCTACAGTCAGTAGTTCTAAGTCCAATGCAGTTGATATTCCTGCCATATGAACATTTCATTCAGATATAGCGAATACACACTAACAATCTCGTGACCAGAATGGAGGGAGTGTGTAAATCACGTGACCAGATGTACAGTGGAGGAGTGAGTAAATCATATGACCAGATGCACAGTGGATGAGCGAATAAATCACGTGATCAGATGTACAATGGAGGAGTGAGTAAATCACGTGACCAGATGTACAATGGAGTGAGTAAGTAAATTATGTGACCAGATGTTGTTTTTTTTTGTTTTTTTTTATTGAGGCTGTATTTATACTGTCCATAGCATATAAGCCTGGGTATTCAGGCTTGTTTTCAATGCTGGCCAGCTGTAGTGTTGGTGTTGTCTTATCACACAGTAGCTGCTGATAAGGTATTTGATTGCCTGTATTTCAGTAGCAGATAGATAGTTGGTTGGTCTGGTTAGTACTATAGTAGTCTATGTTAATTTTTTTGGATTTTCTTGGCATATATGTGCTTTATTTTTTCTACTCTTATTTCTAGACTAGCCTACTCCTATTTACATATCATAGGCTTGTACGCAGCTGTGAGGTGTGTTATCTGGGTGCTTTTGGTATGGTTACCTTCCATTGGGCGTCTCGCTGGTGGGCCGTGACATGTATCACCTGCCCCTTTGCGGTGCAGCTTAGTTGGGGGTTCCTAGCCTTATTTTGCACAGATATTTTTTGTATGTTTTTAGGTCAGGAATTTGTCGTTCCTTTACTGTTTGGGCATTCCACACCTTGGCAGCCATTTCTAGCGTGCTTCTCTCGTGAGCTTTTATTTGGCTTCTGGTCTGCTTTAGTAGTGGCGCATTATTTGCTCTAGTTGCCCTTTGTGGTTTTGTTAGGAGTTTATTGTCTTGACTATAGCTGTATGCTAATGTTTTCAGATGAATTATTCTCCTATTTTCTAGCAATTTTACTTTGGTTCTTTTGTGTATGTCATAGGTGGGGTGCAGCTTGTCTACTCTGAGGCAGATTTTCAGGGCTCTGTTCTGTAGTGTTTGCAGTTTTTTTAGAAGTTCTTTCTTTGCACCCATGTAGTTTACATCTCCATAGTCAAAATAGGGTAGCACCATGCCCTTGAAGATTTTTATTGACATTTCTTGTGTCATGTAGTCTCTTAGCTTTGCAAATAGCCACAGTTTGTGGTTTACCTTTTGGACAATTTTGTTTATACATAGGTTGTAGTTTAGTTGGCTGTCCAACTCAAGGCCTAGGTATTTGTAATGGTCTACATTTTCTAGTGTTTGGCTTCCTAGCTTACAGTGTAGTTTTCTTTCTGGCATTTGTTTATGCGAGAAGAGAACTGTTTTTGACTTGCTTGTGTTGATGGTTATTTTGTTGGACTCACACCACTCATCCAGTTTTAGTAGGAGCTTGTTTAGTTTAGTTATTACCTCCTCTTCTGTGGTGCCGTTTGCATATATGACTGTGTCATCTGCATATAGTTGGAGGCATTCGGTTTGTAACCATTTTTCAAGATCGTTTATGTAGATTATAAAGAGCAGTGGCCCTAGCACTGACCCTTGGGGTACACCACATGTGACAGGTTGGTTGTCTGATAGTGTATTGTTTATTTTTGTTCTCTGTTGCCTGTCTTTCAGGTAGCATTTTATCCAGTCCATAGTGTTGGATTTTATGCCCATGGATTCTAGTTTTTTCCAATAGTATGTTATGGTCTACTGTATCGAATGCTTTGCTGAAGTCAATGAAGGCTGCTCCAACTAATTGTTTTTGGTTCATTGACGCCAATATGTCATTTGTTAGGTTAGCTATTGTTTTAGATGTGGAGTGCAGTTTCCTGAAACCTCCTTGTCTTTCGTTTAGTATATTGTTTTTTTCCAGGTGTTCATTTATGTGTCTATGTAACACTTTTTCAATGAGCTTGCCTGGGGTTTGAAGAATCGATATTGGCCTGTAGTTTCCCATGTTTTGTTTGTCTCCACTTTTGTGGATAGGGGTAATGGTTGCCATTTTCCAGGCTGAGATAAAATGCCCCTGTTCAAAGGAGATGTTGAATAGGTCGACTATAGTGGCTGGGATGGCTTGGAGTGCCTCTTTCAGCATTTTGGTTGGTATTTTGTCTATTCCACTTGGTTTATTTGTGTCTATGTCATTTATTAGTTTTTTTACTTCTATTATATCTGTTTTGCAGGTGGGGATTTCATTCTGCACAGTTCCTGATCTATTTTCCCACCTTTTTTTAAATTTTCCTGACAGCGTTTGTCCTATTGTGGCAAAGTGCGTGTTCAGTTTGTTTGCTGCATCTTTGTCTGAGAGTATTGTCCCTTCGTTATCTTGGAAGGTTGTGTGCTCTTCTTTGTTATTTTTGGGGAATAATAGGTCTACATTCTTCCAGAATCTGTTTGTATTGCTTCCCCAGTCTCTGTCCTGCTTTATTATGTATTTCTTTTTTGCTGTTCTCACAGCTTTGAGAGAGTGGTTTCTGGCAATATGGTAGGCCAGTTTGTCTTCTATAGTTTCTGTGAGCTTTGCTTTATTACCCAGTTTACTTTTGGCTATGATGAGCGTTAGCAGGTCATTGTCTACCCAGGGGTCCTGGTTTTTTTGTATTTTTATTTTCTTAATGGGGCACATCTCGTCAGCTGATTTTCTTATTTCTGCGATGATGTTGCCCCAATAGATATTAACATCATCTCTGTTTTGTGTGATGTTGTTTATGTTTTGGTGCAGATGATTTTTTAATGCATCTTCTGAGTAGTTTTTTAGGGACCTGCCCATCTTATACTCATAGTGATTTGTGCTTTTTAGTTTTTTCCTTGTTACATATATTAGCTCATGATCACTTATACCCCAGCTCCTGGTGCCCCATTTAGTGGCGTGGTTTGAGTTGGTTAGTATTAGGTCAATTGTGGTGCTATTTTTACTGAGCCTTGTTTTTTCAGTGATGAGCTGTTGTAGGCCTAAGATTTTGATTGTGGTTTGCAGCATTAGTTTGTTTTTATCATTGCTGTTGTAATTTACATTAAAGTCTCCTAGTATGAAGATTTCTGCCTTTGTCAGTTTTTTTATGGTGTTTATGCTCTTCTCTAGGGCTTCAATGAAGAGTTCAATTTCCCCTGATGGAGGTCTGTAGAGGCTTGCTATGGCTATATTTGCTTGCTTTTCATTTTGTATTAGGCACCATAGTAGTTCTATGTGTTCATTTGATAAGTTAGCTGTTATTAGTGCTTCAGGATCTAGAATTTTGGTGTCTTTGCAGTAAAGGGCAACACCTCCACCCTTTTTTGTTTGGTTTAGTGTGTTATTTTGCTGCCTATCATTGCGTACAAGCCTATATCCATCTATGTTGAGGGTGTTGTTTTTGTGGTTGTCAGTGAACCATGTTTCTGACAGTGCCAGTATGTCGAGATTTTCTCTTTTTAGGTGTATTTTTATTGTGTCGATTTTGTTGGATGCACTCTGGCAGTTTAGGTGGGCAAAGTGTGTGCCCCTCCCCAGCTTGCATTCAATTTCTTCTACCATATATATTTGTGCTTTTCGGTGAGTGGTTGCTTGATTTCGCGAATTTTACTTTTTAGTTTTAGTTAGATTGAGTTTGTGGGTGGGGGTGGGGGGGGTGGGGGGGGGGGGATGTGCTGGTGCATGCAGCACACACATCTCCCTCTGGTGGGTAGTTGTGTAAGTCACTGCACTTATTACCTGTTTTGTGTGGAGGATGGCATATTTTTAGTAAAGCGTGTTAGTGAGATAGTAAATTTGTGATATTCATGGTTTGGAGCCCTGGTTCCTTTCCCAGTTCTCCCCGATCTGAACATTTGTATAGTTTTGTTTATTCCTTATTTATATTTTTCCTTTTTATTTGTTGGCATTTGTCAGGGTTTCCTTGACTTTTTGGAGGATGTCCCCCATTTTATTTTTGTAACCTGGTTTTATCGTTTCTCCTTCACTGGCGCTGTCCAGGTACCTTCCTGAGCCCCAGTATGGGCACTTTGTGCATTCCCTGAATGCATTTCCAGGGGCATTTATTAGCTTTTCTTTTAGCTCTATGTTTTGTGTGAATTTTGCGTGGACGATATCCTCCAGCACTTTTTCATTTGTTTTGCACCATTCTGGTGATCTCCATATTTTTTTGGCCATTGCTTTTATTGTGTACGGGTTGTCCGTGTTTTCGATCATTCTCATTATGTCATGTTTATCGTGATATTTGGCCATTATTGAGCAGTAGTATTGCTCGGCCGAGGTGTAGTTTTTCCCATCCTTTCCTGTGACTTCGCATTTGTACAGGTTACTAAATGTACAATGGAGGAGTGAGTAAATCACGTGACCAGATGTGCAATAGAGGAGTGAGTAAATCACGTGACCAGATGTGCAATGGAGGAGTACCTCATGCAGTTGTGCAGTTCGGTCTTGGTCTCCTTCAGCACGGTGTCGTAAAGCAGCTTTATGCGGAAGGCGAGCGACTCGAGCACCGCCCGAACAATGTGCGCCTTGGTGGTGCTTGGGGTGATCCCGAGCAGACTCGTGCACGCCTTGTCGTCATTCACAGGCGTCTGGGTAGAAGTAAGTCAATGTTCAATTTAAAAGGAATACCGGTGTTTTTTTTTTTTAAAGCAATAAATTTGATTTCCTAGTTTGTGTATATAATTCACAACGAGGCAAAGAGTGGCATAATAACACTTTTATTCAATATCGTAACAGAAGCCAGGTGGATTAATATAACTCAAGCACTCAACCCTACGAATTAAGTAGGTTGTGTGGTGGGTGGCAGCAAAAAAGGTAGTCGGCCCAACCTTGTGGGTTTGTGTCCAGGCGTGAAGTGAGTTAGTTTGGACCAGGAGGCGGTTTGTGATGTCAGAGGGCCTGGAGGAGTAAATCGTGCTAGGTGGCAGCACAAACGAGAGGTTTTGACCGTAATACCCAAATGGGAGCATAGTTGAGCTGATTGGTGGCATCAACATAGATGGCACAAGGGTAACAAGAAGGGGGATATCGATCCTACTCTGGGTGCCCAACCCTAATACAAATAAGTTAATCGGAGCTCCGATTTACAAAGGAAGTGTCATGTGGAATAAACTCCCAACCAAAACCAGAGAAGCGGGTTCGATCCTTGCCTTTAAAAATGCATACAGAGCTCACCTGGTTATTCAGGCCCAAAACATGGCACTACAAATATATAATGTGACCTACTGAACGACCCATTGACTTCGCCCTCTCTCATGCCTGCTCTCTCTCTGCCTGTCCGCCCCCCTGCCCCTAGACCCCTCCCCGCTCCCCTTCCACATTTTAACAAACAACTATTATAACTCAATGACATAATAACATTCAAGACGCACTACCACCACTGAATAACTACATCTTCAACCAGCTTTGCACGCAATATAAACCACTATACATGCACAACATGGCACTATTAAAATGTTGAGTACCTATGCTGTACACTATACAGCATAGGTTCCTCCCTCACTTTCTTTTTGTGTTCAGAATGGGTTGTGCTGCACACAATGCAACACATTCCACTTCAACTATGTACAGATCAAATGTGATTGCTCCAACGGCTGGAAGACCAGTGCCTCGGCGCTGACAAAATATGTATTCAGATGAATAAAAAAAAAATAATTTTAAACAGTGTATGTATCAGATGTGTAAATTCGAACAACTACTTACTTTTATTTTAAATGGTAAACTTTTGAGTTATTTTGAGTGCAAACATGGAAAATTAGTTTTGGCAAGCTTGCCAAAACTCTGACACCATAGACTTCTGCAGTAACAGGTTCTGTTAAATTGACTCAGTATTGCCTTCTGCGCAGAAACAAATGCTTAATAAGTGCATCAGTATCTAAGTTAGATATGCAAAATCGATTCTAGATAATTGGTTTGGTTTTGAAAATTTGATATTTCATCGGACTATGCAGCTTTAAACTTGCATCTTAAACTCGCCATGAATATAGCCATAGCTGCCGACATGGCATAAAACCTCCAAGTCACTCATTTAACATTCGATCATTTACATAGTCGAATATAACAAATATAAACAGAAATTACCTGAAGTCCACTGAATGCTGGAACGAAGTAAGTGCCACCAGAATCTGAAGGAGGAAAAAAGAAAAGTGAGTTTAGAAGAAAATATTGCTAAGTCTCTAAATAACAAATGCTTAACGAGGTGCTTCCCATCTTCAGGTATAAAATAGGCTATTGCTGTCACCGTTTAGGTTTGTTTATTGGGGTTTTACATCCTACAAACATTTAGTCATATCAGGATGGGTACCGACTTGTGACTGTGCGCACTCATGGCGACTTTATAGTGCTGTCCCGCTGGGAGACCGAGCCACCGGCACCGTTACCCAATATCCCATTCACTAACACTACAGGGTGCATACCCATTTTGACAGATCAAATTCAAGAACTTTTCAGTGCAAACATGTTTATTGAATTAATTCACTGTGTATGCATAGTTTTAATATAAAAAATCAAGAGTAGGATAACAAACCGATAAAAATCTTTTAAAGTGCAAAACATTACTGCTTACAAAAATAGGCTTTTAAAATATCCAGTCAGGATTTTCCAGGATCTTTAAAACATCACTGCTTACAAAAATAGCCTTTTAAAATATCCAGTCAGGATTTTCCAGGATCTTTATTAGACAAATTCCAACACTTTCCCAGCCTGGAATCCTGAATTATCAAATTCTAGGAGTTTCCAGCTTTTAAAGGACCCGTACAGATCCTACATTATCCTGACAATGAGTGAATCAGTCCTTGTCATATCCGAGTAATGCAGAGTTACGTAGCAGCAAGTCTACTGTACCTGAAACTGACTCTGCAATGTCTGACGTAGAAGCCACATCTTCGAATAAACCTGAAAAATGATAGTTTTTCATGTGTTATAAAACAATAATAGACCATTACATCATCAGTACTTTGCAACACATGGTATCCAGCATTACTTTTTTGTTCACACCAAAAGTATTTTTGCACGTTTTCTCTTCAAATGTCTCCAAAATTAGCCGATTATAATAAAAATAACTTCAATTAAAAGTAAAGTACAGCGATCAATCTAATATATCAATCTATTAGAAAATAGGGCAGAAACTCAAATACCGTCGAACTGCGCAACTTTAAAGCTGCATAGTCTGATAAAAGCATAACAATTTCAAAACCAAAGAAATTATCTAGATTTCATTCTACATATCTAACTTAGACACTAGTTCAGTTGTTAAACATTTGTCCTCACACAGAAGGGAATGCTGAGTCAATTTAATAGAATCTGTTACTGCAGAAGCCTATGGTGTCAAAGAGTTTTGGCCTACTTGCCAAAATTAATTGTGCATGGTTACACTTTAAATATCTCAAAAGTTAGCCACTTAAAAAATAAAAGTTACTTCAAATTAAAGTAAGGTAAATTATAATGATCAACCTAATATATTTATCTCAGAAAATGACAGAAACCCAATACCGTCGGACTGTGCAACTTAAAGGTCGGGTCATAACCTACTGACCTAGTTTGTGTATCCATTCTATACAGCGTCCCGTGTCAGAGGCCATTCCTTCAGCAACGAATACTACTTCCTGTCCGATCTTCCATCCGATAATTGGATACAATCCTATTAAATCACAAACATCGAAGGCATAATAGTGTTAGAATAAATAACACTGAGTTACTGGATTTCTTTTTAAACACAACAACAAAAATCACACGACCGAAAGACGCAAAATACAGTTCTGAGAGTACAATTACACAACTGCTTGTTTGCCCATCTCAAGAACTGATTTCCAATTATTTTTCCTCTGCAATCACTTTCATCCCTGATATATGGCTGTCTAAGTTTGTGAATGATTAGCATAACAATGAATTATGAAAAAAAATTGAGGCTACAATATTGGCTTTTAATGGCTGCAATATTGGTGTGTCCTGATAGTGTGTGGTTTCTCTTCTGGTTAATTAATATCAATGGTGCACAGTGTTTTGTCTGTTTATCAAAATCTTAGAGCAGTTTCTTTTGAAAATAAATTGAGAGATTAGTATTCGCCTGAGACCTCTATTAAGAGTATAAAATGTGTAAGCATTAACTATCTCTCTGACTACTCTGACCACACGAAAGTCCAGCTCAAACAGAGAGGTGAGGAGCAAAATGAGTCGAGGATATTACCACAGCGCAATAATGTATCACTTCGAAGTTTCTCCCTTCGTTGCCCAACCAGGTCCACCTCGGTTTGCTAATGGCCATATGGAGGGTCGAGATGTTCTTGCTTGTTGGGGTTTTAAATCCTGGCAACATCTAAGGTCATATCAGGATGGGTACTGACTTGTGACAATGTGCACTCATGGCAACTTTACAGTCCTGTCCCACTGGGATACCAGGCCGCCAGCACCATGACCCGATATCCCCACTCAGTCACATTATTCTGACACTGAGCCAACCAGTCCTTGCCCTATCCTATTAATGCCGAGCACCAGGATAGAGAGCGACAAGTATCAATTTTATGTCATTGGTTTGACTCTGTGATCCGAACTCCCGACCATCCACACGGGAAGCTTGCGCTCTACCGATTCGGCCAACGTGCCCGGGCGTAAACTGGCTAACTAAAAAGTGACGCATTGGTACCAACCGACGGCCCAACTCACCTGCCACAGAGGCGTGCGGGGTGGTGCCGGTGTTACAGTCCATGAAAGTACCGGTGCCCAGGGTGAGGTTAATGTCACCTAGGTTGAAGCAGCCCTGCCCGAACATGGCCGCCTGCTGGTCGGCCACCTGGCGGTATTAAAGCGAAGCATTAGTTACACTGGCACCCACGTTATCCCTCTTAAGGCCGTGTATCCATAGACTGTTCCCTTGTTCTGTGTTCCCTTGTTCCCGTATGACACAACACACAGATAATGAAGATGTTCATTCTCTATGTTCCCAGTCAGTACGTCACATGTGCCGTGCATAAGGCCATACGGCCCCTGGGTCCATCCTTTGGGAACGGCCACTAAGCAAAACATAGGTTCATTGTCTCGGGGATTGAATTTTTTAAATGGACTATTTGAGGGAATTTCCAAGGGGCTATATAGCGATACCTTAGCATATGTATAACACAATATTTACTTGTATTTAATCAAAAGTACAGAAATTCATACAAAGTGCAGAAATTCGTGGGATTTTATACACAAGTACAGAAATTAGTCGGATTTTGGGGTCGATCCATGACTCATGAGGTGACTGAACAAAACCTTCAATTTCCATGACTCTCACGGGAATTCGGTGAGAGTTGGCAAGGCTGTTGGTTGGGGATTGATCATACAACACCTCACACCGGAAGCAGGAGGTCACATGATGCTGGCGAATACTAAAAGAACAAATTCTGCATCTCCATTCCCTGTGCAACACTCACCAGAGCTGTGATTGGGATGGGTGTGCCAAACAGGTCCGGTGAACACGTCCCGAAGAACGAACTGAAAATCAAAGCATTTGAAAATGGCGTCATGTTTGCTGAATCTCGCCTTTGTCCAATACCGACATTGCCAACCAATACACGACAATGTAAACAATGAGGCCAACATTTCTTTTTGTTTCTCAGGCATCACCACTTCAATTCTTTTGAGTCCAGTCCAACCCGTTTTATAATAGCAATTTTGAAGAAGAGGTCAATTAATTGTTTAAAATTTAATCCTGCCATACCACTAGCATCCCCGGCAGGTTTGTTTCTGTGTTGGGATGTTATGTTCAGTTTTACAGTCAATTACATGACAGATGTCTTTAACCTAATAAAAGTTCACTGCTCCACATTTTTTAAAGCAAATAAAAACGCCCTTATCGAATTTAGAAGAAAAAAACAGTGCCCGAGAAAAAAAGAAAGATTTTTTACTGGCTGCGTTTTTTTGTTGCTCTTTTTTTTTGGAGGAGGGGGTTGACAAAAAGCGCCCGGAAAACAAGAATGATTTTGTGGGGGTGGGGATAAATAGAACAAGACTACTTGTAAAGTACAGATAATAGCCAAGCGAGTGCTTACCTCGTGTCCTTGATAGGTGGAAAGATGCTAATCGGAAGGCCGACAAGGCCACACACAATCGGGCTCCACTCCATCTGGTGGGAGATAGAGGAACTAGACTACATGACTGAGCACACAGGGTGAGGGACGCTGATTTCAACCAGATCAGCAAGCAGGTCATCCTCATGGTAAGACGCAGACGCTAAAAGGTTTGTGTTCAAAGTTTTGGTTTGTAAATGTTATTAATACACAAACCACGGCAGCAAGGAATTAAAAAAAAAAAAAAACCCAAAAAACCCGATGGTTGATTGTTGGAATGTTACGTCCTGTCAAGATCTAAGATCATTTCAGGACGGGTACTAACTTGTGACAGTGCACACTCATGGCGACTTTATAGTGCTGCCCCACTGGGAGACCAGGCCACCAGCACCATGACCTGATCAGTCACATTTTCCCCGACACTGATCCAACCAGTCCTTGCCCTGTCCTAATAGTTCCAAGCGCCGGGCTAGGAACCAACAAGTATAAATATTTATGTCATCGGTTTGACTCGACATGGGAACCCATGGATTCGAAACCCGCGATCTACCAAAATGGGAGACGGACGCTCAACTAATTCGACCATCCTACCTGGTAAAAATAATTGATGCTTTCATCGGAATATGCACCTTTAACATTTAAGCTGAGGTTCCATATACGTGGTGTGCGGATGTGACAAAAAATGGAAAAGCATGTAAACGCACGGTGGTGCTTCCATATGTCCCATTGCGAAGGCAAATGCGAATGCCAATTCAAGGATGGCAAAGTGGATCGCTCGATGGAGCGATTAGTGCGAATGCACGTACGGACTCGCACGCCGCATACCGTGTATATGGAATCTTAGCTTTAAGTGGGAACTTACATTAAAGGGGTCGAATATTCCAGTTGTACTGGCGTTGGAGAAGTCGGTTGCGTACGACTCTCCGCCAGTAAGTTTCCATAGCAACCACGTGTCTATGGTGCCGAACTGAACATTCCCCTTCGCCGCCTGTTTTTTCATCTGCAGACAAAACGAGGAGACTTGTTTATGACAGCAAGGAGAAGTGCAAAATAGTTTGTTGTTTACACCATGGAGATATACAGTATGTGTATATGTATATATGGGTCATTCTCAGAAACTGTACCACTTTTGTGACATGAAAACTAAAAGTGAAAACATTCCAAATAATAGCAGAAAACATGTTAATATGAAGGTTTATATGTTGGCATGTAACAGTTGAAATGTCTTCTTTTTCTAAAATAATTATATATATATACAGCATGGTCCACGTTTAGGACATTTTTATATCATTACAATGGTATTGAAATAGCGATCGTTTGTGACCCAAATAAAGTGATTGATATAGGGGAGTGGTCGATATGTGGCGGTGGTCGGTTAGAGAGGATTTACTGTATATATATCATATTTCTGAAAAATCAAAAAAATCTAAATTAATGGGAAGAGAAATGAATCATACATTACCGTTTCATTATTTTCTAGCATCCACTTTAACCGCATAGTGACCTGTCAGGGAAGCAATGCACACAGTGATAAAACACAGGCTTCAAGTGGTTAATTTGCAATGACTACAGTCACTATTCGAGCAGTCGCTGATACCCTATGAGAATCAATTTAACTTTCACGAGACGCTATTACAAGGCGTTTAACTCGGCATGGTCCCTATAGAGGGTATGCACTGATGTCACGCTAAACGGAAGTGCGGCCATTGTGGCGATACAACCACAATAACAAACTCAATGCATTGTCAATGGCCGTGAGCAATCTTCATACAGAAAAAGTTAAATAGCTCTAAAACCACATCACCTAGACACAAACCGCTTCGAACGCATATAGAAAAGATGTTTAACAAAAAGATTATATTAAATTGATAAGGTTAGGGTTCTGGATTTCTATTAATTTTGAATAAAACTGACGTTTTGCACTGCGCGTACCGGCAAACTCAATGCATTATCAATGGCCGTGAGCAATTTTCATACAGAAAAATTTAATATCTCTAAAACCACACCACCTAGACACAAACCGCTTGGAACACATATAGAAAACATGTTTAACAAAAAGATTATATTAAATTGATATGGGTAGTGTTCTGCATTTCTATTAATTTTACCGGCAAACTCAATACATTGTCAATGGCCGTGAGCAATCTTCATACAGAAAGAGTTAAATATCTCTAAAACCACACGACCTAGGCACAAACCACTTGGAACACATATAGAAAACATGTTTAACAAAGAGATTATACCAAATTTATAAGGTTAGGGTTCTGCATTTCTATTAATTTTGAATAAAACTGAAAGAATGATCTACTGTTACTGCAACCGGCAGGTTGCTTACTGGTTGATATCGCCACAATGGCCGCGCATCCGGTTGATGAAATACCCTCTATACTACTCAACATTTTATATTCAAGACATTTCAAGGTTATCTGGAAGAAAACACACACAAACAGACCTAGTTTTAATAACATAAAGATGCAAGTCATTCAAAAGATAAATTAGCAAGGAATGTTCCACACAGTCACCGCAGATATGGCAGCGTATTTATTGAATAACAACTTAAAAATACACGATGCCACGGTTTGGCCATATATGGGCATGTCCTAATTTCGCGAGAACGAGGCCACTTCCGGTTATAGGTAAACAAAGATGGATAGCCTTGAGTTTGCTGGAACGCACAGTGCAAAGCATTAGTTTTATTCAAAATTAATAGAAATCCCAAACCCTAACCTTATAAATTTAATATAATCTATTCGTTGAGTATGTTTTCTATATGTGTACCAAGCGATTTGTTTCTAGATGGTGTGGTTTTAGAGATATTTCACTTTTTCTGTATGAAGATTGCTCACGACCATCGGCAATGCATTGAGTTTGCCGGTACGCACAGTGCAAAACGTCGGTTTTATTCAAAATTAATAGAAATGCAGAACCCTAACCATATCAATTTAATATAATCTTTTTGGTAAACATGTTGTCTATGTGTATTCTAATCAGTTTGTTTCTAGGTGTTGTACTTTTAGAGATATTTAACTTTTTCTCTCTGAAGATTGCTCACTGCCATTGACAATGCATTGAGTATGCTGGTACGCGCAGTGCAAAACGTCAGTTTTATTCAAAATTAATAGAAATCCAGAACCCTAACCATATCAATTTAATATAATCTTTTTGGTAAACATGCTTTCTGTGTATTCCAATCAGTTTGTTTCTTGCTTGTGTGGTTTTAGAGATATTTAACATTTTCTCTCTGAAGATTGCTCACTGCCACACTGGTGATACTGCCATGTGCGTTTTGTTTACCTGCGAACAGGAATTAGGTCAAGATGGCCGCCGAACCGTGGCATGGTGTATGTCAGATTCATTCAAAGTTCGGCATAATCAGCGCATCTTTGACAGCCACTTCTCTTCTGGGGGACCAGCGGAACTCAGAATACACATATTACCATGTCGTGGTGCTACCTCGATAAGGGAAGTCTAGTTGGTTGGTTGGTTGGTTGGCTTTGTTTGTTTGTTGTTGTTTTACGTCCTAGCAACATCTAAGGTTATATCAGAACAGGTACCGACTTGTGACAGTATGCACTCATAGCGATTTTATAGTGCTGCCCCACTGGGAAATCAGGCCGCCAGCACCATGACCCGATATTCCACTCAGTCACATTATCCTGACACCGAACTAACCAGTCCTTGCCCTATCCTAATAATGCCGAGCACTAGGCTAGGAAGCGACAAGTATCAATTTTTAAGTGATTGGTTTGACTCAACTGGGAACCGAACTCGCAAACTCCTGCACGAGAGGCCTGTGCTCTACCGATTCGGCCACAGCACCCGGTCTGGTTGGTTGGTTGTTTGTTTGTTTGTTTGACTTTTACTTCCTGGCAACATCTAAGCTCTTATCAGGACAGGTACCGACTTGTAACAGTGCGCACTCATGGCGGCTTTATATTACCACTCCACTATGAGACCAGGCTGCCAGAAACATGACCGATCCCACTATCCTGACACCAAGCCAACAAGTCCATGATCTATCGTAATAATGCCGAGCACCGCAACAAGTATCAATTTTAAAGCCATTGGCCTGCGCTCTACCGATTCGATCACCGCGTCCGGTGGAAAGTCTAGTAGAAATATTAATTAAATATGTAGACTGTAGTAAGCTGTTGCTCAAGGTAGAGCATTGAGTGAAGCTCACCTGTGCAGACTTGAAGCGGAGAACAGATGCGGACAGGAAGCGCTTCTTTCGCGTCACAATGTGGAGCGCTTTCGTACTTGCACTGAAACCCTGTAAGCCAATAGAAAAAACACGCTGAAATACGACAGTTCGTTTTGGGTGTTATACATCCTGGTACCAGGGTGGGGGGGGGGGGGGGGGGGGGGGGGGGGGGGGGAAGAGGACCCTAGGGGGTGCAGACCCAAAACAGCCCTATCATATCCTATGGTTAAATATAGTTCAATTATTTTTTCTTTTGCCATTCCCCAAAACATGTATTAAGGCTCCCCAATATCGTCTCCATGGTTACCTTCATCGTGTAGGAGTTGTTCCAAGACTTGACCATATCCGAGGCCCGCAGGTCCTGCCACGTGATGAAGCGGTGAAAGGGCTTCCCCGTCTCCCTAGTAACCATAGCAACCAGGCATCAAGCGCTGATAACATAGCACACTCATAGATCTACAGCTATTACTTTTCCACGTCTAATAAAGGGGCGAAAGTGATCTCCAACAAAAAAAAAGTGGAAATCAAGCTGAAATTAATACACCGACACCGAATTTCTGTGAAAATGGGCATCTTCTCCCATAGACTTAGCACTGTTAGGGAATGGTGGAAGTCAGGTTTCAATTAATATTGTTGTGACTGTATTATCGTTCATACCTAACTCGTTCTTGTTTGTGTTTTATATTCTAGCAACATCTAAGTTCATATAAGATTTTGTTTGTTTGTTGTTTTACGTCCTAGCAACATCTAAGGTCACATCAGGACAGGCACTGACTTGTGGCAGTGCGCACTCATGGCGACTTTATATTGCTGCCCCACTGAATTGTCAGGGCACCCAGTGACAAAACTTTTTTTTAAACCTTTAAAAACTGGCCGGGGAGGGGACCCCCCCCCCCCACAATTTTGTTTAAACCATTAAAGTGGTGCAATCTGGCATCTATTGTGACATATTTTGGTCTTGAAATTCCAACAGTTTTTAAGACTTCAAGACTAACAAATAATTAAGTGGGTTGTTTTTTTCGCGTACAGAACCCCCCCCCCCCACCTTGATTTGGAAACTGTTTTCGCTGAAAACAGCGATTTCGCCGAGAAATGGGATCCCTGATTATGTACATATAAAGGAATGCAAGGGTTTGGGTTCGTCTCCCGAATGATATATATGCATACATATACTTTTATATCTATATATACATACATTAATTAACATATCTATTTATATATATATACTTTTTTAACTGCTCCCTTATTGGGACAGTTTTCACTAGCATATTCTACCAATTAGTATATATTTGACTGTTTACGTTACTATTAATTATGTTTAACCACGCAGTGAGTGCAAAGATAAAACTCCACCTGTCCCAGTTGATGAAGGTGTTTCGCTGTACCGTTAGACCTATGCACGCGATGCGGCTTGTCGGAACTCCACTCTCTATGGGGAAAAGACAGGAAAGGAGGCAAACTGTGTTAATGTTTTGTTTAACGACACAGTTCGGAAGTAATTAATATACACATGTGATAGGCCATGTCGCAATGAACGCTCGGTTCCTCTGGTCTGTATTGGGCGCAACGTGGAGAGAAGACAGGGACGAGAAATCTATACTTCACCGTTTATTTATGGGTACCCTCTGCGCGTCACAGAAGGAAGTGACCGCCTCCACCTGACCAGCCAGGTTGCACGTAACCTCTCATGGTGGAGGGTGGCCGCTAGCGAGTCGCAGAGGGAGGCAGTCCACCCAGGGGACCGCCTCTGGCTAGCATGCTGCCACCTGTTGCCGCAAAAGTGCAACAGAGGTCTGCGCAGTCCCTGCCGTCATCACGTGGTGGTGAGGCTCATATACAGACTACTACATATATATATATAGATTAGTTAGACGAATCTTACCTGGGTATAGATGATGGATAACTATTGTTTTTTCGAGGTAGGAGCCTCGGTTAGACGTGGGCGAGGGAGAAGGAAGCACATCCGGGTCCAGCAATCTTTACCTACTAATTCAGGATAAAAATGATTCCAAAAAATCCAAAAAACCATGGTCAAATGACCTAACCTTGGTACAAGTGATTGAGTAGACGTGGCAGGGCGTGGTGGGTGGGCCCTCGCCCACGTCTAACCGAGGCTCCTACCTCGGTAAAACAATAGTTATCCATCATCTATACCCAGGTAAGATTCGTCTAACTAATCTATTTTACCTCGGTATACCGCCTCTGGCTAGCCACAGGGTAGGGAGACCTTTACGTAATATCATTTTTATCCTGATATTCCTGTTAGTTACTATGATTCTATTCTCAAGTCTTATTTAAGTATGTGTGTACAATTGGTATGACAATAAAGCGAAAAGTGCACTTTGTCTCACCTGTGTATTTTAGTTGGTGAGTAGCCTCTGTGCGATAGGTTGAGGCTTCTCTAGTCGCTTGTGATAATGTTTTGCAAACGATCTAGCAGTTTTCCATCCTGCATGAGCCAGGATCCGTTTCACGGAAATGCCAAGTAATCTGGCCTTAGATACCATTGCACCACGTGTAGAGTGCAATGAATATCTGTTTGTGTTAACTCCTGAAAGTTTTAACACGGTCATGGTCCATCTGGCGAGGGTGTCCCTCGAAATGCCCTTGTGTGGCTTAATAAAGCTCACCAAAAGCTGCCTTGAGTTGCGTATTATTCTTGTCTTGGATATATATGTCCGTAATGCGGAGACTACACAAAATTTGCGATCCTCTGTGAAACTAGTGACACTAATTGTCGACGGGGGATCACCTAAACGATTTGATTTCAACAAAGTTGTTAGATCAAACGTTGCTTCCTTGCTATCGATTTCAAGACCATTGAGCGACAGGGCGACTATTGTTTGGCCCCTGTGTCCTGTAACCAGCAGAAGGAGCAAAGCTACTTTGAACCCTAATAGCTTAACGTCCAGGAACTTATTCTCTGGCCATTCCTTGAAGAGTTTAAACACAAGAGAAACATCCCAAAACCTATTATATTTGGGTTTGGGAGGATTCCTCTGATAAATTGATCGTACGATCCAGCAAATAACATGATGTTTTCCCATTGTTTCTCCATTAATCCTAGGTAGGATTATTGAAAGCGCACATCTGGCTGCATTGATAGCGCCATATCCTAAACCTTCGTCTTCTAAGAAACATAGGAAACGTCCTACCTGGGATATTGTTGGGTTCATTGGCTTAACTTTCTTAAGTAAGCAATATATACCCCATTTCTTTAAATACGTTGTATACATTTTCACAGTTCCCTTCCTCCAGGCGTGAGAGATCAACCGTTGTTGTGTAATTTTATCCAAGCCGAATTGTTCCAAATATTTATTTAAAAAAGGAATGCTACCAAAGGAGTCGTCGACACGTTTCCGTGGCGCGCTAACGGTATCCTCGGTATCTTGGGAAGCGTAGGCTGCTTTTGGCCGTCGCGACTAATCTCGCTAGCCACGGTTGAGTGTCCCATTCGGGGACGATGAGGATGGCGTGTGTTTTCTCCATTAGTATCTTTCAGGCGACTTTGCTAATAATGGTAAAAGGGGGGAAAATGTAAAAGAAATGATTTTGCCAAGTGAGCGAGAAGGCATCTATGTGCCAAGCATTGGGTTCGGGGTGCCACGAAACATATTTCTCCAGTTTAAAGTTATTACGTGAAGCAAATAAATCTATATCCGGCCAGCCCCATAAGTTACAGATCTGTTTGAAAATTGATGGGTTTAGTGACCACTCTAAGTGGCCATGGAAATGGTGACTCATCTTATCGGCAAGACAATTCTGCGTACCGGGTATGTGTGTTAACCAGACGTCACACTTTTGCGCCCAATTCCAAATGAGTAGTGCCAACTCGTTACACTTTATAGATTTTGTACCTCCCATATTTCTGACATAAGCCATGGCCGTGGTGTTATCCGTAAGGATACGAACATTATGTTTGGGTACTTTAACAAGGCTGGTTAAACCTAAGTAAATGGCTCGCAATTCTAAAACATTAATATGTTCAGAAATTTCTGATTCTAGCCATCGTCCTCCCGTTGCTACATCATTGCGATGTGCCCCCCCAACCTTGGAGTGACGCGTCAGTTGTAACTGTAGTATTGGGCTCACCCATTCGAATGGGATTGGGGGAGTTATCAAAGTGACTTAGCCACCAATAAATGTCGGCTAGTCCATTTTCAGAGATAAACATTGTCCTTTCAAAGTTACCCTTGGCTCGGGCCAAAGCTAGATTTTTATCAATTTCCAGGGATTAATGTGTGCGGCCCCATATAAAATAGCAGGGCTGTATGAAATCATTATACCGTTTAAGACTGCGACCTGTCTTATCTTTGGCCTAGAAATGTCTAACAGCTGTATCGCTGTGTCCCGCAACTTATCTTTCTTTTGTTGTGTAAGTGATACGGTCATAGCCGTTGTGTTTAAAATGAAGCCTAGACACTTAAGCTGCTTAGTAGGAGAAAAAAACGGATTTCTTATCATGAATGAAGAAACCCAAGTTTGAGAAAAGTTGACATAAATCTTGAACGGCGAGCTCGCATTGTTTGAAAGATTGTCCCATAATGAAAGAATCATCAATGTATGGAAACATACAATGACCAAGTTTAGCCATGTGTGAAAAAACCGGTTTCAACAACTTAGTAAAAAGTCGTGGCGCACACGCCAAACCATTAGGTACGCAGGTAAATTAAAAAAGCTGGTCATTCCAAACAAACCGTAAATATTTGCGATACCCCTCCTGAATAGGGACGGTATAGTAAGCATCTCTTAAATCAACACTCGCTAGCCAACACTCTGGGGTGATCAAGTCTCGAGCTGTTTCTAATGAAAACATTTTGAAATGTTGGTATTCAATGAAATCATGTGAATAGACGCATCTGGTTTAGGAGTGGAGAAAATATTTGAAATGAATTCACCTTTAGTATGTTGTACTCTTTTGACAATGCCTTTGGCTTCAAAAATCCTAACCTGTTCATTTAGTTGAAATTTTTTTTGTAAATTGAATTTATATGGAAAAGGTGCTCTTTTCTGGACAGGTAATTGTGTGAAAGGAATTGCAATGCCTTTAACAATACTAATAACCTCTGGGTTAGTGGTTAATTGTTGCCATTGTTCAAAACAATTAACAATGTTGCCCGCTTGAAAAAGGCTTACGTCAGTTTGAGTTTCTTCTGTGACCATGTCAGGGCCAGGAGGCTGAAAAGTTTGTGTGGCATTCTCTACTTGTTCCCTGGTTTGGGGAACTGCGGCTTGGGGACAAAGTCCCGTTTGTAACCGCGGTTGTCGTTCCAGTTTGAGGGTTGTCTGTCGCCTCGACCTCTTCCCCTCTGGCTGAATGCGAAGGATGGGCCGCCCCTGAACGGCCTTCCTCCCCGGCGGAATCGAAAATCCGTCCGGCTGCGGCGGAACCCGAGTGTATTTTGGGATTTACGGCCCTTGAGTTCCGTGTTCTTGGCACTCTTAGTGTCCACCTCTACTTGCTTGTACAAATAAGCAAGCTGACCCCCAAACATCTTGGACTTGTCCAGAGGTTTGCCTTTGATGGGGGTAGGTCCGGAATAGACGGTGTATTCCTTGCCGTCATGATCCGTCATCTTCTTTGACCGGGCGACCTCTTTGCCCGCATCGGTAGTGACGGATTTAAACACATTTTCGAAGCGGCGATGTGTCATGTAGTTGCTCGCTGCAGCGAGCAAGGCAATGCCCCTGTCCATTACACGAGCCAAGGACGAGAACTTATTCTCGGTCTGCATGCGGTTAGCAATGGGGAGAATAGAAGTCAAGGAGCCCAACACTGCCTTATGGATCACAGAAAGGGCAGTTTCATAGCGGCGACGTTCGTCGGACAGATGGATGCCAGCATCCATTTCCTTACACACCGTAGCGGGAATACCTTTGACGCCGGAAATCTGTTCCGTCAATTTATTAATGACCTCAACTGGTTTGAAAGTTGTAAAATGGCCATTGACCGTATTCCGCATCATGGTTGTGGTACGCACCTTTTTTGCCCTTTTCTTGACAATCTTCTTGCCAACCTTAGTGCCTATTTTGGTGTACACTCCAGCGCGTTCCATATCGGAATCTGATTCCGTGGAAGAGGAGTCGTCTGACGAGTCCGAGGACGAGTCTTTCTTTTTCTTCGACTTCTTAGGGCGTTTAGCGTTTGCGGCTTTGGTGAACTCATCACCTGAGCTGCTAACAGTGCGGCGTTTCTTGCCGCGCGCTTTCGGTTTCGGAACCTCGGGGGCCGAAACCGTGTCCTCCTCATCCTCAGAAAAGTCCTCCCAATCCTCATCAGGGATTTGGGGAGGGCCCGCAAAGGAAAGAGCCTGGAATTGGCGCATCTTGTCCTCCATCATGGCTGCCATCTTAGCCTCCCAATCACTTGGTTGAGGTGGCTGATCACTGTCCCGGTCGGAAACCTGTGCCCCGGGCTGTGGAGACGGCGGAGCCGTAGGCGCTGGTGACGAATCGTAATCCGTAGGGGCAATGCCATCTGCTGCCGCAGGCTGCTTATTCCGCCGAGTGGCCATCGGTTCCTGTAACGACAAAAGTGTTACTTAACCGGAATCATCTCAACTACACAAAGTGTAACCAGTAAACTGGGTTGAAAACAAAGGACTATCGGTTTCGTATGTGCCAGCGGCACCCAGTGTTCTATCCTCAAGTAAAAAACACGTACAAAGTCCAAAATGGACCTGAGAAAGTTCTTAACTTTCATAATGTGATGCTATAAAGCATCATACACAGTTTAAACTAAGATTCCATTACTTACTTTGTGAATAAGTAGAGTTAGTAGATAAATCCTGTTGGAGCAACTCACAAACGTCCTCCCGTTGTGAGTTACTTATGCTAATTGCTGGACCCGGATGTGCTTCCTTCTCCCTAGCCTGCGGCTAGCCAGAGGCGGTATACCGAGGTAAAATATATATATATATATATAATTTTGTTTAAGTTATATTAGTTGATTAAAGCTGCATAATCCGATGAAGCATCAAATTTTCAAAACAAAAATAATTATTTAGATTTGATTCTACATATCTAACTTAGATACTGATGCACTTATTAAGAATTTGTTTCTGTGTAGAAAGCAATACTGAGTCAATTTAACAGAACCTGTTACTGCAGAAGTATATGGTGTCAGAGTTTTGGCAAGCTTTCCAAAACTAATTTTCCATGTTTGCACTCAAAATATCTCAAAAGTTGACCATTTAAAATAAAAGTAACTTTGAACTAGTGTAAAGTGTCTTGAATGAGCGAGGTCGCTCATTCAGTGTCATTGCTGGACACGGCAGGCTGAAGGCCAAAGCCCTCCGCCCCCTGCCACTACAGTGGTGGTGGTGGGAGAGTGACGCGCGACACGGTCCCTCACCCCTGCTGGTGGGGAGGGGTGACGCGCGACAGGGTCTCGTGCCCCACTCCGGCCTATATAAACTCCTGCCAGCCATCACGTCCCAGCACTATCCTGGCATCTCCCGGAGCCACCGAAGGCTGGTCAGTCTTATCCAAACTCCCACACTGACCACTGACCACCTCCAACTTTACCCACCCACCCACACCTGCAGTTGATTGTGCCCACAACAATCAACAAAACCGAAAAACAATCAAGCATTTAAAGTAAAAAATTTAAAATAAAGAATACCATCTAATCAGCAACTAACACCAGCGCAGTTGACAAATCACACCTAATTAAATGTCACATTACTGATAATTTACCCTCTACTGTTATCTCGTATGTTTATCATTAACTATTGCTATTGTACTTTAAGCTAATTGATTACTCGTACTAATAACTAATACTGAGCGCCAGGCTATGTAGTGACAAGTATACATGTATCTTTATGTTATTGGTTGGAACAACCGAAGTTTGAATCCCATGACCTGCCACAACTCATTTGTCCATCCCGTCTGATTATATGTGAAACTTTTGCCAGTCTGCATTTAGATCAGAAAAAAAATTACCATCCAAGAAGACAAATTGATTGTTGCTGACTTTACGCTGTATCCGCAGTGAAGGACATATTCACAGTAAAAATTTAGAAGAATTTTGTCTGTCACTGTTAACCAGATGAGATGGTCAAGTGAGTTGAGCACCCACCTCCCATTTTGGTTGGTTGCAGGATTCTCACGGTTCGAACCCTGGCCGAGTCCAACTAATGACTTAAAAATTTATACTTGTCACTATTTAGCCTGGTGTTCGGCATTACTAGGATAGGGCAAGGAGCAATGGAATGAGGAAGACCAATTGTTTGTGATTGAAAATTCTGTTGCTTAACAATTTGAGGTCGGGAGCGCCCAAATGAGTCTGCAAGTGTCACACGCATGATACAGTCCGGGAACACCTGAACGCGCCCATAATTGGGTAGCACTGCATTTATGATATGACCTACAAATCTTCAGGAAAACATTCCTTGAAATGCGATTCAATTACAATTATGTAAGTTTTGCTATTGCCGTAGCATTAATACTGTAACATTCCCATTCTATTACAAATTTTAAACTCGTTAGGGCTGATAGGCTTAATCAACTATTGTACCAAAAAATACACAAAGTCTCAGATTTGTGGCGTTTCTAGAAGAAAACAGGTTCTCCTGTTCTGAATATATCTGGAGCGGCGACAATATAGGGGTCAGAGTGGGAACAATTTTTAAAACATGGTCTAGTCTCACATCTCACATACGCCGAGATCTCAAGCGATCTCAGGGAAATCTCATTTGCTTCTGTCGTCTGCCCTCAGGGTCTTTGTATTTTGATCATTAGTTCAGATTTGTTGCCCCCCCCCCCCCCGCTGATTTGTAAACTCAGTTTTCGCTGAAATCAGCGATTTTGATCCCTGCAATACCACCATTGTTGCAGGTGTGTTTATTTTGTGTAACGGCACCACCTCGACAGGTCCCCAAGTAGTATGTCACAACAACAAAAAGGTTTACTGTATAGAAATGAAACTCACACCATTGTAAAGAGCAAACAAAAATGTTTTAAATTACACCAAGAATCTCATGTTTTTTGTCATGTAATTAAAGTGAAACAAAGGGAATGAGTGTGATCCTAAACAATGCAAACTGAATGAAAAAAAGTGCATAACTTCATTAGTTTTCATGGTATTTAAACGATTTTTGTAATAGATTAAATAGAAGAAAAGGTCCATTTTAAGACTGCATCAAAGCCTGATTTTGTATTATTAATTATTTAATTATTTAATTAACTAATTAATTGATAATTAATCTCAAAGAAACAAAAATATGCCAGAACTTGCTTAATTTTCATCATTAATCTATAAGATTTTTGTAAATCTTGTTGACCCTAACAGAGACTGGATATGAAATAAAGGTTAATCAAAATTTACAATGTACCTGATTTGCTCTAAATTGGCTTGCTGACTTTAATTTCAGGTGTGTGCAAATCCCCTACAGTCAAGGTGCACATTCCCATTTTCCGATTCAAAATTAAGCACTTTCGACGCATCAGATTGTGATAATCCTTGGTAGAAACTAAGAAAAGACATACATAATTAAGTCTATTTACTTTTTAGTTCCGTCCATAATGAATCTGAACCGATTTTAGCACTTAGAGTGCAGCAAATCTGAACCGATCACAGCATTCTGGAACAAAACCGCAACGACTAATCGTGGGGAGGTCCACATACCTAAACACAGGCACATTATTCAGCCACCAATACTGGGCACAGTTGACTTAGATCTTAATATTTTATCTACGTTCCGATAAGATTGCCTTGCTCTCCGGGGATCATCTGAATACTTGGTTTCATTTCAACAATGCTCAGAACCAGATCATACTATCTGACAGATCGTGTGAAGTGATCCATATTTGTATTTAATATGTATCACTTCAAATAGTTGTAACGATATCACATGGATAAAAGTGATAGCAAGGGGGGGGGGGGGAACTGTGGAATTCAACAGCGAGGTGGGCGATAAAAGAATCATAACAACAACAGAATACACGATAACACGGTTTGGCCATATATGGGCATGTCCTAATTTCGTGAGAACGAGGCCACTTCCGGATATAGGTAAACAAAGCCTGATAGCCTTGAGTTTGCCGGTGTCATGGTATACAACCCCTGCCTGATCGCAGCCCCTGTCGTGAAGACAGTTGACTAAGCATTTATTTTTGTAAAATAAATTAAAAAACTTTCAGTGGATCGATTAAAAATATCTTAATGCGCGATTGAAGAGGAAGATCTGAAGTATTTAATGTAACCTAAGAGCAATTTATGCTGAAAGTATTAAAAACAGAGATAATAGACTAAATAGTGAAAGTTGGGATATTCTGAGTGTCAGTGCAATCTTCATACAGAAAAGGTGAAATATCTATGAAACTATACACCACCTAGAAACAAACCCCCTGGAACATATATAGAAAACATATCCAACGAACAGATAGATTAGAAATCCAGAACCCTAACCATATCAATTTAATATAATCTTTTTGTTAAACATGTTTTCTATGTGTATTCCAATCAGCTTGTTTCTAGCTGGTGTGGTTTTAGAGATATTTAACTTTTTCTCTCTGAAGATTGCTCACTGCCATTGACAATGCATTGAGTATGCCGGTACCAGCAGTGCAAAACGTCAGTTTTATTCAAAATGAATAGAAATCCAGAACCCTAACCATATCAATTTAATATAATATTTTTGGTAAACATGTTTTCTGTGTATTCCAATCAGTTTGTTTCTTGGTTGTGTGGTTTTAGAGATATTTAACTTTTTCTCTCTGAAGATTGCTCACTGCCACACTGATGATACTGGAACGTGCATTTGTGTACCTGCAAACAGGAATTAGGTGAAGATTGCCGCCAAACCGTGTTATGGTGTATGCTCTCCAAGGATCAGGGATGAAAGTGGTCTCCGGGGAAAAAAAGCGGAAATGCTGATATTCTCCCATAGGTTTAACATTGTCAGGGAATTGCTGAAAATTCCCGGAAGTCGGGTTTCATATATATTGGTATTCTCGATGTCGGCATGACGTCACAAGCCCGGAAACTAGCCCGCGAAGGGTAAAATACCGCCGTGATGTGTGCTGCGGCAATGCTATGTCTATCGGGAGGATTTATTTTTGTAAAATAAATTTAAAAACTTTCATCAAATCGATTAAAAATATCTTAATGCGCGATTGAAGAGGAAGATCTGAGGTATTTAATTTAACCTAAGAGCAATTTTCTCTGAAAGTATTAAAAACAGAGATAATGGTGAAAGTTGGGATATTCTGAGTGTCAGTGCCAGTGTTAGCCTTACCAGATCATGGCCTCAAAAACTATTTTCGCCAAATAAATTCAAGAACTTCCAGTTGGCTGATTAAAAAGAAGCTGAATATGAAATTATAGAGAAAGATCTGAACTATTTAATAGAAACAACAGAAATTTGCTTTCAAAGCACCAAAAAGCAAAAATCACTGATAGATAGGGTAGTTTCAATGTTGTTTCTATGAGAGTGGCATTTGTTTTACCCTTCGCAAGCCATGAACCCCAAAAGTGCCCGGATGTCCAACATCGAGAATACGCTGATAGTGCTGGGGCGTTTATAGCATGGATTAGTAGTATACGCTGATAATGCTGTAGCATTTGAAGCATTTATTAGTAGTATACACTGATGGTGCTGCAGCGTAAAACAACATATTAGTATACAATAGTTCTACGGCGTTTGAACGTATTACTATTAGTGTGTATACACGTATAGCTACAATAAAAATCCCGGGAAGACGCGAAATCGTGGATATCTTTCATCCCTGAAGGATAGTCTGGACTGACTGCGCTCTCCAGATTTGGCCACCGCGTCATGTATGTGTATGTCAAGCATGTCATGTATGACACACACACACACACACACACACACACACACACACACACACACACACTATGACACACACTGCAACTAATCATGGCATCATCTAAGGTCATATCAGGACGGGTACCGACTTGTGACAGCTCACACAAATGGTGATTTTATAATGCTGCCCCACTGGGAAATCAGGCCGCCAGCACCATGACCCAATATCCCACTCAATTACAGTATATCATGACACTTAAGATAATTTTTAATTATCCACACTAACATTTTCTTTTTTCGCTGACATGACCCCCCCCCCCCCACCAACTATTTTGGAAACTCAGTTTTCGCTGACAACAGCGATTTCGCTGAGAAATTGGGATCCCTGATTAACGTTTAATTTAAAGAATCTCTATACCTGGAAAATAAAGCAATGTGTTCCAGCATACAATGGTGAGTTGGGTGTGACCTGTGGCAGTTGACGTATCAAGGGCAGTCACCTAGGGCGCCATGTCACTAATTGGTCAAAATATTTCTACTTGTAAGGGCGTCAAATTTCAGCTTGCCGATGGCGCCCGCAACACTAGTGCTGGCCCTGGACCGGTAACGTGGCTAGGTGTAAAAATGGTGGTTTTACAAAGAAGCAGTCAATAAATATTGCTTTGTTTGTTTGGGGTTTTACATCCTGGCAACATCTAAGGTCATATCAGGATGGGCACCGACTTGTGACTGTGCACTCATGGTGAATTTATAGTGCTGCCCCACTGGAAGACCAGGCCATTAGCACCCTGACATGATCTCTCACTCAGTCACATTATCCTGATACTGCGCTAATCTGTCCATGTCCTATCCTAGTCATGCAGAGTGCCAAGATAAGTAGTGGCAAGTATCAATTATGTAGGTCACTGGTTTGACTCAACTGGGATTCGAACTCACGACCTTCTGCACGGGAAGCCTGCGCTCAACCAATTTGGCTACCGCGTCTGATTAGCTAAGTTATCATATACAGGTTAGGAAAAAACTTGAAAATTAAAAAAAAAACTAATATAGAAACTACTAACACCCAAAACCGCAAAGGTTAGCCCGAGAAAGATCAGGTAAAGACTCCTGAGTGCGGGACCAGACCAATCCAGTATCACAGCTGTCCAGCGTTGAAAACAAGCACCCTCACGGGAGCTTATACGTTATGGGCAGAATAAAAAAACTTATCACCAAAAAAAAAAGAAGAAAAAAAAAAAGGAATAAAAAATGGTGCTTGAACTGAGCCAAATTAAGATTTCTTTTAAAGTTGTATAGTCCGATTGTTTTGACTTGCTGTCATTTTTCTGAGACAAATATATTAGATTGATCATTATTACCTACTTTGCTTTAGTTTAAAGTAACTTATTTTAAATGGCTAGGACTGAGATATTTGAAGCGCAAGCATGCCAAAACTCTGACACCATAGGCTTCTGCAGTAACAGGTTCTATTACATTGACTCAGTATTCCCTTCTATGCAGCAACAAATGTTCAATAAGTGCATCACTATCTAAGTTAGGTATGGAGATTCAAATTTAGATAATTGCTTTGGGTTTGATAATTTGATACTTCATCGAACTATACAGCTTTAAATAGCGCTCCCTGCTAGGACAGAGTATTAATAACAACTTGTGACTCATGCCTCGGGGTCGGTCACCAGCGGCGGACCTCTCAGGGGGAATGAGAGCGCATACTCGAAAGTAGGACAGATCAGTGTTGCCACTCTGGATTTTACAACAACAAAAAGTATTAAACAAATTAAAAAAGAAGTAACAAAAGTATGCCCTCACTATGGAGTCAGCATGAGAGCACACCGTCGGTTGCATGTAGATAGCCATTATATGGTTTCATATGTGACCAAGGCAGAAAACCCCATTGAGACAAAAACAGACAAAGATCAGAAGCGGTGAAATTTCAAGCCACATCACGTCTGGTATCGTTCAATATTGCCCACATTGCAGTGACTAGCAAGTGTAGTGAGGCGCACTCACGTCGACAGGTGAAATACTATATACACAAAAAGGAAGGAAAGTTGATTGCACCAGGGAACCTAGATAGGCTAATGGTTAGGACACTAGCCCCTGAATGGCAGAAGTGTGGGTTAACACACCACTCACGCAAAGAGACTAGCAAAGCACATCTCTCAATCTCATCAAATTCCTAATTCTAAGTCTGAAGAGTTTTCAATTACCAGATTGGCAAATATTTTGCAGAAAAAAAGTATAAACAAATATTTACACCTGGAAAAGTATGAGAAAGGTATAAAAAGTATCTTTTCCTTGACAAAACATAGTATAAAGTGGGCACTCCCCTAGGCCCTATATTACACAGTTTAATTAGAAAGTACTACGGTTCATGTTTATATAAAGTCTTCATATACAAATACCACTGCTGGGAGCTAGCATGGGAAACGTTTGATATAAATGATGACATACGTAACAGAAAGTTGAGTATTTTTGCATTAAAATTGCAATTTAACAGATCTTTTTTTCAGGGATGAAAGAAGTCTCCGGGGAAAAAAGCGGAAATGCAGATTTTCTCCCATAGGTTTAGCATTGTCAGGGAATAGTGGAAAAATACCGGAAGTCAGGTTTCAACTAGCCTTGTTGTGATTGCATTATCGCCCATACCAAACACTTTCTTCTTTAAATTCAATCTTCTAGCTACATCTAAGGTCATATAAGAAAGGGATTCGAACCACCCAATTGGTGTCATATACATCCCATTATTTGGAATTTTGTTTAACATTAATCGGTGAATATAAACAATCCTGGAAATCCGCGAAACCACGGAGATCTTTCATCCCTGTTTTTTAAACATATTTGACAAATTATCTCGACCAATATCCATTTAGGTTACATTAAAATATGCCAAATGACACACTGAACATATAGCTATGCGAGAGTGCATGTGCCTCACAGACCAGCCGATTAAAATGTATGGCCAAATTTATGAGATATGATAAAAATTGGTGACCATTGATTTTCATATATGCAATATATAATTAAGGCTAACTGAAAAACATAATTGCGATTTCCCTTCTTAATTTGATAGTCAAATTTGTATCTGGCTCATGGACGAAAGTCAATTACTTTCGCCTGAAGTGCAGCAGTAATAGTAGCAGTTCACAGGGGTGGAAGGTTCTCGCCCCCCCCCCCCCCCCCCCCCAACAACCAGGAGTCCCCGTGACAACAAAATCCCCGAAAAACTAGGGGGGGAGGGGGTCTGGGGGCAAACCCCGTGGAACTTTCTTTAAACCTACAGTTAAAATCATGCTATGTGCTAACTAATTGGACATATTTTGACCTTGAAATTCGAACTGTTTTAAGACTTCAAGACTAACAAATGATTAAAAATACAAGTTTGTTCGCAGACCAGATTTTCTTTCGCTGATTTGGAAACTCAGTTTTTGCTGAAATCAGCAATTTTGCTGAGAAATGGAATCTCTGCACCACATCTCAAAGAATCAAAAAGGAAGAAAGTGTGGAGGCAGTCCGTGTTGATCGGGAGCAGTAGTAGAAGTGCGGAGTGGAGAGGAGTTTGATTTCGAATCTTGGGCGCGTGATCGCGTTTTGGCGGGAAGTCTGCAGCCAGGTCTCTAAGGCTAGTTCGGGTTTTTTCCCACAAGGTGGCTCCACCATAGCGTACCCGCGCCTCCGCCCGAAATTACCGATGTTACTAATAACATGCAAAATTTATGCCGCATACAATTAGTTGAAAGCCCGAAATCCATTAGTTTATTTGGGTTCTACGTACTAACACAAATATATCATCATATCAGGAAGGACACCAACTTCTGACAGTGCGTCAGTATTAGTGTTGCCAAATTCTCACAACTGTCGTGTTATGTATGATTTTTAATGTTAAATTAACTCTGTTGCTTTTTGTTTAGATATGCATGGCCGTCGTTGCTGATGTGGTATAAAAATCACACCACTCACTCAATCGGGTCATAAGTGTCAGCAGCCCAGTTTCCCAGTGAGGCAGCACTATAAAGTCACCATTAGTGTGCGCTGTAACAAGTCGGTATCCGTCCTGATATGACTTTAGATGTTGCTAGGAGGTAAAACACCAATGCCATGTAATATCGGCGGCCTAGTTTTGGTTATTGTTTTACCTTTTTTTGCAACATTTGTAAAATATTCCGATAATCGGCAGAGGGGGAAATGGAAATCCTCTATTATTATTCTGTGTGGCCGGCCAAGAGTGTGTGTATATATGTATGTTTTATATATATATGTGGCTTGACCCCTGCTTGAGGGCAGGTAATTATAGAATATGGGATGATTGGCAGGTCTGGGTGAGTGCACTCAGGACCTGGCTCTCTGCTGAGGTAGGGGTCAATTCACACGGGGGTCAGGGTCGGTGGTGGCCACAGGTCAACCATCTCTGGTGGTGGGCAGACCACTGGTGATCATGGTAACCAGGAATGCTATTGGAGTCCCTATTGGAGGAACTGGGAATGCTGCTTCCCTATTGGTTGAATGAATGGCATGATCCTATACCAAGAATCCATGTACTATATATAATAAACTAGAGGGGCTTGGACTCTCTTACACTCTTACCTTTGCTTTACTTAATCTCTTTCTCTCCGTCTGTATTGTTTTTCACTTTAGCCTACCTACATAGCCACAGACTCGAAGACCGACCCTACACGTTGTTGTTAATATGGCATAAAACCACACCATTCGCTCACTGTTAATGATGTTTGTTTGTTGTTGTTTTACGTCCTAGCAACATCTACTGTCATATCAGGACGGGTACTGACATGGGACAGTGCGCACCCATGGCAACTTGATAGTGCTGCCCCACTGGGACACCAGCACCATGACCTGATATCCCACTCAGTCACATTATCCTGACACTGAGCCAACCAGTCCTTGCCATATCCTAATAATGCCGAGCGCCAGGCTAGGAAGCGACAACTATCAAGTTTTAAGTCATTGGTTTGACTCGACCAGGATTCAAACCCACAAACTCGTGGGTTCGGATCTCCAGATCTCCCAAGACAGGAGACGGACGCTCTACTCATTCAGCCATCCATCCCGTGTGGTGAACACTCAACCAAGCACTAAACCAGTTTTTTTCCCTATGACTGACAGCAAGAACTGCATTTTGTATTGTGACCCAGTATGATATTGCTGCTCTCACTTGCTTATATTTTTGTGGATTTCATTCAATGTTTGTTGCGACACATTTAAAACAAATCTATTTTACGACCCCCTAATGGGTCGGGCCCCTCAGTTTGAAAAACCATTCTGTAGTGTGCTTTGTGGGCCCAAGTCTACAACTATTGTTAACTACCGTAACTAGATTTAACATTTAATTCCAAACTAAGGCAGAAGAACTATCCAAATTATAATTACATTTGATCAACGCTTAATGGATATGTTAAAGGCGAAGAAACTATAAATTGGGTCTAAACTAAAGCACTTGCCTTCATTTGATCTTGCATATCCATTTTTACATATGGATACATCTTTTAACCATTTGTTGCTGTATATAATTAATAATAAATAAATTTAATAGAACCTGACGCAAGTTATACAAGACTATGATGTCTAACATTTCAGTGCATATGCCGACATTTTCGGTTCAAATTTCCACATGCAACCATTTTAAATAAAAATTACTCAAGTGGATGATAATGACCAACTAAATAATATGTTAATTTTTAAAATATTAGTTATTACAGAAACTCGAAAGCATTGGTTTATGCAACCATAACGGTGAAACCTATTTGACATTATCAAGTCATTGGCACCCTCACCGCCAACATATTATAACATTGGCCTAGTTTCTGGTCATATGCCAATGCATTACACAGCTTTGGATTCTAGTCTTTCGCCTGTATAAAAAAAAGAAGAATTTAAGAAAAAAAAGTTGTTTGGTTGTTGGAGTTCTACGTCATGGTGACTTTATAGTGCTTCCCCACTGGGAAATCAGGGACCTGGCACCATGACCCGATATCCCTCTCAGCCACATTATCCTGACACTGAGCTAACCAGTCCTTGCCTTACCCTATTAATGTCGAGCACCAGGCTAGGAAGCGACAAGTATCAATTTTAAAGTCATTGCTTTGACTCGACTGGGAACCAAACTCCCAACCTTCCGCATGTGAGGTCTGCGCTCTACCAATTAGGCCACCGCGCCCAGTAGAAAGAAAAAAGACATCGACAGGAGTCTAAGAGCAACAAAAAAACACTTAGAATTCAAGTTATTTGTAACATTCATACACTAAATGTACAGCATTTCTGTCCAACACTCATGTGATGTTTGTGTAATAAAATTTCATGAAAAAGAAACGAAAGGAAGGGGGGAAAAAAGGAAAAAAAAGAAAGAAAGACCGAAAGAAAGAAAGACCGAAAGAAAGAAATACAGAATGACCGAAAGAAATACAGAATGACCAAAAGAAAGAAAGAAATACAGAATGACCGAAAGAAAGAAAGAAATACAGAATGACCGAAAGAAAGAAAGAAAGAAAGAAAGAAAGAAAGAAAGAAAGAAAGAAAGAAAGAAAGAAAGAAAGAAAGAAAGAAAGAAAGAAAGAAAGAAAGACCTGGTGAATGTAAAATATGCTCACTTGTAATGGCGCCATTGATGACTTGCTGGGTCTTTGTCCACAGGGTGTCAGGATCAATCTCTACCCGACCCGGTTCAGGACACAACAGCTCAATCTGCAATAAGTTGAATTATTCAAGTTGTATTATTAGAGATGTACCGACCTAATTTCAACATGTATTCTTAGCGTTAAAAATAAGGCATGACCGCTTGTCCGAGCCAAGTGAGAATACAGACAGACAAGCAGAATATGGCTTGAGCCTTTGTGTTGGCAAGTGACAATTTTAGGATCACCGGAATTAATTACAGATCGGTAGAGTACAGACCTCCCGTGCGAGATATTGGGAGTTAAATACCCGGTCGACTCAAACCAATGACGTACAAAATTGATACGTGTCACTTCCTAGCTTGGCACTCAGCATTAATAGGATAGGGCCAGGACGGGTTAGCTCAGTGTCAGGATAATGTGACTGAAACTACCCCACCGCAGCGCTGGCAACGCGATGGAGTATAGTTGTGGGAAAAAGTACAGGTCACAGGAGAGCAGGTAAATGATGCTGGCGGCGTGTGTCGGCTCGCTTTGAAAGTACTAATCATGCATGAGGGAGAGGTTCTATTAGAGTGTCCGATGACATAATGCCACAAAGTAGAAAAAGTCGCTGAGGGGTACCATACCTTCTGTGACGACATGCCCTTGACGTCAATGTCCTTGTTGTATATATAGCATCGCAGAGTCGTCGTGCCTATGTCCAGCGACATGACGTAGGTCTCGGGCTGGCTCCCAGCACCAGCCAGTCGAAGCCGGCATGAACCATTCACAGTTATCCCATTCATCTTCCCAGAGGCCTTCAAACCGGATGTAGAGGGCCTTGTCTGGAGAATCAGTTAACGACAAGACAGGAGTAAATAAGTATTTAACATTTTTTGTTTTAAAATTAAAGTTGCATGACCGGATGAAAGCAAAACATTTGTTAAATTAGAGCATATGCCTCGATTTTATCCTACATATTCAACTTAGACACTAATGCACAAATTAAAAATGTATAACCACGTAGAAGGAATATTAAAGCTGTGTAAGATCATCGATGATAAGCTATTTGATTGGTTGGTTGTTGGAGTTTTACGTCCTGGCAATATCTAAGGTCATATCAATATGGGTACCGACTTGTGATAGTGCGCACTCATGGCGACTTCTGCTAACCCAGCATCACGACCACTTCCCACTCAGTCATAATATCCTGATACTGAGCTGACCAGTTCTTGTCTTATCCTAGTAATGCCGAGCGTCAGGCGAGGTAGTGACAAGTTTCAATTTTGTAAGTTATTGGATGACTCGACCTGGTTTCAAACTCCTGAGCTTCTGCACGGGAAATCTGCGCTCTACCGATTCAGCCACCACATTCACTTAAAGCTGCACAGTCCGACGAAATATCAAATTTTCAAAACCAAACCAATTATCTAGATTTGATTTTACATATCTAACTTAGATACTTATGCCCTTATTAAGCATTTGTTTCTGCGTAGAAGGCAATACTGAGTCAATTTAACAGAACCTGGTACTGCAGAAGTCTATGGTGTCAGAATTTTTGCAAGCTTGCCAAAACTAATTTTCCTTGTTTCCACTCAAAATATCTAAAAGGTTTACCATTTAAAATAAAAGTAACTTTGAACTAATGTAAAGTAGATACTAATGATCGATCTAATATATTTATCTCAGAAAAAATACCGAAATTCTAAACTATCGGATTATGCAACTTTAAGGAACCAGCAGAACTCAGAATACCCAGGCTTCTGCAATTGAAGCCGAGGTGTGAGCTAGATTCAATGTTAGAGTAACAATCGAGAGGAGTAAAGAAAGCAAGAATCGAGGGAAAGTAGGTCATATCTGAAAGTAGGTCATCTTTAAAAGTAGGTAATCTCTGAAACTAGTATGTCATCTGTGTTCCTTTATATAAACAAAAATAAAAGTCTACAAATATGTAGTTGCCATGCATTCATGTGTATGGTAAATGTGATTATTTATTAATCTGAACATATATATTTTATCAGGACCGGGGCACTGGTCTAAAAGACGTTGAAAAATCATGGATAATTACACAAATTATGGATAACAGTAGTTTGTACTGTGTTATATACAGTACACATCACTATGTATACATGTACATGCCGATAATAGTACTTGGGGTGATATCAAATTAACAAAAATTCAGGAATCAGACCGTTTTCTTGAGTGTTTTGCTTCGTGTATATGGGTCACTCTCCTGAAAACTGGCCAGAAGTGTCACATAGAGAGTCAAAATTTAATATTTGAATTTTTTTACATTTTTTGGTTGCAAATGAAAGCTGGAAATCTCCCCTTTACATCTTTGTAAAATATAAATTGATGAGATAAAAAATAAAGGTGTAGTCCATGAATAAGATATCTCTTATGGCAGTATAACATGTGCGTCACACGTGTAACACGTGTTTAGGACACCACACAGTCTGCTTAATAAATATCTAATCAGAATTAAATAATATCATACTTAGAAGCATATTAATCATGGCATAATATACAGAAATATCCAGTGCTTATATTGATAAAAAAAAGTAATTCCCAGCCATGCTTTATTCACTGAATAATTAGTGTACAATATTTGTGTGGCATCCAGACACCACGGTTACACGTGTGACATCAATTTCTAATGTTATTTCTGAAGACATTAAATTTTATTTTTGTTAAATTTAAGCATGCATACATGTTAATAAATACTTCCTCTTTGATTTGGGAACTGTTTTGTTTGATATATCAATGCAATACAAGATGTTAATAAGGATTCAACCACATCCCATATGTCATGTTACAAATGGCTGACTGTAAAATGGAGTTTTTTGGTACAAAAACTGTTCATAACTAAAAAGACCAAAGTTGCACACAGTTTTATTTTATTTCCCTTATTTCTTTCATCAAATCTGAGCATGAATATGAAAAGTATAAGGACAAAAATAAGTAGGAAGGTTTTTATTGATGTTTTAAAATCCCATCTCATGCTGACCAGTTTTCAGGAGAGTGACCCATATATATCTCTTGGGGTTATATTTCCTCGAAGAATTATATGGAGGTTACAAGATTTCTCGCCATTATGCATAACCCTAGAGCCCTATTTATCTCAATAGACTAGATCACGGTTCCGACTGCGCATGTGCTGAAAACGCCGTTGGCAGCAAAGCAAAGGCGTACAGCCATTGAGTTTGCCGATATTCATAGGGCAAAACATCGATTTTATTCAAAATTAATCAAAATACATAACAATTTGGCACAAACATGGACCGAAGGATGCAATATAATAATATAATGTATATTTTTAAGACATAACTCACCATAATATGCATTTTGAGCCAGGAAACATACAATTTCAGTCACTTTACAGGCTTATGTTTACATCACCATTGATTAGCCATAAGTAATTCTTGTTCTAAATATTGAAATGTCAAATGTGTCAAGTAAAACTTGTTTCAAAGAAATATATAACCAATATCTGATTAACCTTACTCATTTTCTATTTCTACATATGTCATTAACAATATGATATAAATACAAACCTGAATTTAAAAAAAGTAAAACTGACTCTGGCTATGGCTCCAACACTAGTCTGAATGCCTAGATTTGTCTAAATCTAAATGCACATGGCATAAGATGTGCTGATTATATTGATGTAAATGCAATGCTGGATAAAAAATTAATATCTTAATTTATTATATATATATATTTTTAGTTAGCATTCTATGTTTCAAACAAGAGCTGAGATGAGCTGAAACTAGCACATTTCATAACTGCACAAAGTGTATTAGCATGTGCCATGTGCTTCTCGTGGGTTTGTTTTGCTTTGACGCATCCCACAATGCACCCCGCCGCTGGAATGTAGCCTATTTGTGGAGCTGGGTTCAAGATTTGGGCGCCATTGCGGGACAATGGCAAAAGTAGTGCCAAGTCCTTGTGGGTCTCGACACGACATAGTTTGGGTTTGTTTGTTGGGGGGTTATGCCTGGGCAACGTCTAAGGTCATATCAGGACAAGTACTGACTTGTGACAGTGCCCACTCATGGAAACGTTATAGTGCTGCCTTACTGGAGGACCAGGTCACTGGCACCATAACCCAATATCAAAGTCAGATATCCCTGATATTATGCTAACCAATCCTTGTTATATCATATTAAGGCCGACCACCAGGCTAGGTGGCGACAAGTATCAATTTTATAAGTCATTGGTTTGACTCGGCTGGGATTTGAACTTCCAACCTTCCACACAGAAAGCCTGAGCTCTACCGATTCGGCCACCACACCCGATCCTCCCAGACCACACCCGATCCTCTGTATTAAAAAATTAAATGCTGCAGAAATATAGAGAATTATGATTTGAAATTCAGTGGTATGATTATTTTAAGGATAGATTCACTTTATAGACCACCTTGAAAGAGGAAAGGGAAACCCCAAAAGCCACGCTCGGGCCTATACTGTACAAGAGAGTTAGCCTTGGTGCTAACTTTTTATATTTTCGTATGGTATGGTATTTGATCTGTAACTGCCACTGAAAATGAAATATACAGACGTGTTATTCAAAATTGACTATTACCTTAAAACAGCGTTCGAATTAAGAGCATGTCCGCTTGTCCGGGACAAGTGAAAATTCAGACGGACAAGTGGAAATCACACCACACTTGTCCGTCGGACAAGTGAAAATTGTTGCTTATTTCTATCATTTATATATCATATAACGTGAACTCCGCTGACTGGGCTATGGATGTAGAACTACACTAACTACCTATCCATGTGACCCCCTCCTGTCTGACCTATGAGGATAGTTCGAAATAAGAGCATGTCTGCTTGTCCGGGAAAAGTGAAAATTAAGGACTTGTCCGTTGGATAAGTGATCTTTTTTGTTGTTGCTTATTTCTATCCTGCATTGTCATACTGTAAGCATGCGCATTCATGAACAGTTTCTCTCAGGGTCATATTTTGTGCGCACTAAATACACACCTATTTTAACTAAATACACCTTTTTTACAATACACACCTTTTTTTTCTTTTTTAAAAAACAATATGTGCTTACATGTTTTCCCCTATAGGCAGGTGCAAACAATTTTATGCTCACACTTTTTTTTTAAAGTCCTAGCAACGCCCTTTACTTACTTACCACAATTTGACAGTCTGAAGGGCGAAATTACTAAAGTTGTTTAGTTAATCCCCAACTCGGAACTCTTATCGCGCTTGAAACGAGCATAGAACCTGGGCTACACAAACTAAAGTAAGACGCCCCGCCCTCTCCTGCTGGTACTGATCCACATGTCATGCTCTCGCTACGCTGAGGTCAAGTAGACGCCAGCGATGATACTTCAGGTGTGACGCTGCCCAATTTACACACCAAGTTCTTATACCCCTGTCACACTATGACGTAACGGGCCAGCGAGTGGGGAACGTAGAAGTCACTTATTTACGTCGAGATACATCAAAATTCTTGTCGTTGCAGGGCCAATTTGGATGTCAGTGCAACGTAGGCAAAACAAAGTTGTAATGTGTCAACGAGTTAGAACGTAACAAAAAAAAAAAAAGCGCCCAACATAAGGCTAACGAGCCTCGAGTGCGTGCGGCGTCAGCCTAGCGAAACCTTAGCATCAGACTCACGTAATTACGCCCGCCCTAACGCAGCTATGTGTGACTTGATGTAATTTGTAACGTGAGTCGACATCAGACCCGCGAGTGAGGAGCATCAGTCTAACAACAGTCCAGCATGCTTAGCATAAGGACAGCGAGCGCTCAACATGGATGCCTTTATATTCTCGAAGGCAAAACGTTATGCATGCACCAGCAGTTCGTTAACTACTTTGAATACATCAAGACACGTTAACAGCACGTTGGCAGCGCACAGGCTGCATGTTCCTTCCGGCTCTCCATCAGTCTACCGTAAGTTGACGTAGCTCTAACGAAAGCCTAACGTATCTCGACAGCCTAACGTGAGCGCAACGTAACGACCTGTATGTCCAAAACCTTGACGTGTGTCACCGAATCTTGATGTAGGCTTAACAAACTGTCAGGACGGGTATCGACTTGTGACAGTGCGCACTCATGGCGACTTTATCACACTCAATCACATTATCCTGATGCTGAGCTAACCAGTCCTTGCCCTATCCTAGTAATGCCAAGCGCCAGGCTAGGCGGCAACAAGCATCAATTTTGTATATCATTGGTTTGACTTCTTTATTTGTGTGATGAATTTATTCACCTGGCCGATTATGTATAAGTATATTAACACTTGTTTTCACCTCCGGGTAACACTACTCCTTGGCTTGGATTCAAACTCCCGACAGTCCCCACGGGAAGCCTGCACGCTACCGATTCGTCCACCGCGTCCGGTTAAGGGTACTTGAATGGAGGGTTCTATGAATGTTAAACTATATCAAAGCTGCTGCATGGCGTGTTTCAGTAGTTCTTAGTTCTGTCACAGGTGCTGCATACCTGGTTCAGTCACTATTTGTAGGCTCACTTGTCAGAGCCATCTGACCCCAGCCAAGTTTTAATACTATTCAGGCACAGAGTTGGGTACATATAAATAGTCCCTCCATATATAAATAGCCTCACTGGATGTAGGTGAACGAAGGCGGGGGGGGGGGGGGGGGTGCGGGGGGGGGGGGGGGAATGAGTCAGCTAAACAAAAATCAAACTGGTTCAAAATATATAGTGCACAAAACCATTGGGGTACCTTTTAATAAGTAACCAGATGGAATGGCCGAATGAGTTGAGCTTCCTAGCCAGGCACTCGGCATTATCAGGATAGGGCAATGCTGCAAGGACTGGTTGGCTCAGTGTCAGGATAATTTGACTGGTTGGGATATCAGGTCATGGTTCTGGTGGCCTGGTTTCCCAGTAGGGCAGCACTATAAAGTGGCCATGAGTGTGCGCTCTCACAAGTCGGTACCCGTCCTGATATAACCTTAGATGTTGTCAGGATGTAAAAGTCCAACAACCAACCAACGAATCATTTCACAAGCAGTTGTATTGGACTAAACTGAGCGTATTTTGTCTAAGTTAAGTTCAACCAGAACAGCAGGGCAGCCTGTCAGACCGACCCAACACTTTATATAACTACCATTTAAATTGTAATATCAACAGAACTCCCTATTCGGGAGTGAGTCAGCTAAACAAAAATCAAACTGGTTCAAAACATATAGTGCACAGAACCATTGGGGTACCTTTTAATAAGTAACCAGATGGAATGGCCGAATGAGTTGAGCTTCCTAGCCAGGCACTCGGCATTATCAGGATAGGGCAATGCTGCAAGGACTGGTTGGCTCAGTGTCAGGATAATGTGACTGGTTGGGATATCAGGTCATGGTTCTGGTGGCCTGGTTTCCCAGTAGGGCAGCACTATAAAGTGGCCATGAGTGTGCGCTCTCACAAGTCGGTACCCGTCCTGATATAACCTTAGATGTTGTCAGGATGTAAAAGTCCAACAACCAACCAACGAATCATTTCACAAGCAGTTGTATTGGACTAAACTGAGCGTATTTTGTCTAAGTTAAGTTCAACCAGAACAGCAGGGCAGCCTGTCAGACCGACCCAACACTTTATATAACTACCATTTAAATTGTAATATCAACAGAACTCCCTATTCGGGGAGATAGTGATAGCAGAGAAGAAAAAAAACTCACTGCTTTCGGTGGCTAGATGGGAGATAAATGGTCACTAGGGCCGTAATCGATTAACACGACCCGAGCGACTCGGGTCACCCAAGTCATCAGAATTTCAAATCGAACACCGCGAGTGGAGTCGACAAAAACATGTGCCGTGTGCAAAACGACCCGACGCCAGTAACCCACCTCTTGGCTGGGGTTTGCTAGGAACGATGACGTCACACCTGTGCTGGTACATGTAGGATAACAGCTACCACTACAAGTCCTATTCGTTGTTTTAATGCTTTTTTTTTTTTAATAACCCAGATTGTCAGCTTATATGATCCTAAAATACTTTAAATCCTATTTTGCTGTACTTATATTGGTTATTAAAACAAATAATTAGGTTTTAGATTAAGCCACCACTTTTTCCACCCCGAGCACGGAGAAGCGTATTCGTTTATTCAACCCTAGTCTGTAGGATGTGCGCATGCGCCAAAAAGTGGCTCGGGTGACCCGAGTTGGTTAATCGATTACGCCCTAGGAGTAGGAGAGTGGAATACTCTCCAAGTCCAAGGATAGTCTGTACTGACTGATAAGTGGAATGGAGCTTTGGTTGTTTGGTCTTTAGGTCCTAGCAATATCTATGGTCATATCAGGACGGGTACCGACTTGTGACAGTGTACAATCATGGCGACTTTATACTATTATACTATTATACTTTATAGTGGTACCACACTGGGATATCAGGCTGCCAACATCATGACCCCATATCCCACTCATTATTATCCTGATACTGAGCTAACCAGTCCTTGTCCTATCCTAGTAATGCCAAGTGCCAGGCTAGGTAGCGACATGTATCAATTGTGTAACTCATTGGTTTAACTCGGCCTGGATTCGAACTCCCTGCCTTCCGCATGGGATTAAACTGTGGCTGCTGAAGTGCAGTACTCCCAACTGCAGAACTTTAGAAGTTTCACTTTTATAGCCCGCCAGACACCCAATATCAAATTCAAATTGGAAACCGCAGTTCTCGTCTGAACAAGCTTGAGCCTCGTCAGTACTTGAATATGTGATCACATGGAACACAAGGTCATTCTGATACAGAACTTGTAAACCAGAGATAACTTGTTATCTATAGATCTCGACACAAAACTTACTGAATCGGCTTTTTTCTTTTCTCATGTTAATCTATCAAATCTGCGGAAATTTCCATGGTGTTGGTACTAATATTTTGTAATAAAGGACTATGTTTTGAAGATTTACAATCACAAAATGATACATAATAGACAGAGCATATTTAAATACCGCCAATTATGGAGGTTACTCACATTGGGGGGGTAGGGGGGGGGTATGTTAGTTGATTGAGCAGGGAGGAGGGGGGGGGCGGAGGATTTGCTTCATAGACCTGTAGGTGGTCTTCCTCATTCCACAGCTATTTGCCCTATCCTAGTACTTAATGGCGAGCACCAGGCTAGGTAGCGACAAGTATACATTTTTTTTTATGTCATTGGTTTAACTTGACATGGGTTCAAAACCAGAGGTCCAAACCCCAATATCTACCAAAATGGGAGACGGACGCTCAACTGATTCGGCCAAAACGTCGGGTTGAATCAAATTAAATTCTTATGTCGACTTTCATTCCCCTTGCCACTATGAATCAGTCTATTACACCAACATGTTTGATAGCCAGATTCCAGGAAGATCGTTGGGGGTCAGCCCTGATTGGGGCAGTAACTGTTGGGGGGTCACCCATGATTGGATCATCTATTGTGCTTAGCACAATAGATGATCCAAAGATGAATGCCCTATCTATTTTGTACGCAGCAATGCTTCATACAAAAAAGATATCAGAAACGGTCACCTGTGGTTAGAACACCTGCATTCCATGAACGAGTTCATGTGTACATACAAGGTCAGGTCAGGTTAAACCAAAGATACATAACTACCTTGCCTGGTATTGTATTAACTTAAAGTATGTACAGTAAAACTTCTCTAAATCGACCGACCATGGGACCGACTTTAAATGGTCCACATAGGGAGGTGGTCAGCTTAGGGAGTTTTTGTTATCGTTACAATGGTATTTGTACGGGCGATCGTTTGGGACCCGAATAAAGCGATCGATATATATATGTGAGTGGTCGATCTGTGGAGGTGATCGGTTAGAGAGGTTTTACCGTAGTCAGGTCTATCTTCAATTAACAAATCTGCACCCAGACCAATGTTGTCCTGATATGGCAATTAGCAGCCTTCATGTTAGCTGGGGTATAATACACTAACAGTAACACGTAAACACAGGGATGAAAGTGATCTCCAGCAAAAGAAATCGCGGAAATCAAGCCAAGATTATTACGCCGATGGTGAATTTCCACGAAAATAAGGACCCCCTACACACACACACACACACAGAGGATTAATACTATCAGGGAATCGCGGGAAAATGCCGGAAGTCAGGTTTCAACTGTCCTTGTGCCTAAATTATTGCCCGAAATCTAACTCGTTCTTGTTTGAGTTTTTATGTTCTAACATTTAAGGTCATATAGGGACAGGATCTGAACTACCTAATGGTCATATATATATATATACAACCCAGTTTTCTTTTAGAATTTTGCTTAACATTAATCGGTAAAAATGCCAAATCCCGGAGATTTGTCATCGCTGTATGCTGCAACCTCCCAGTAGCTACTCCAAACAGGCTGCCATCAGTGACTCAGCCAGGCTGCATGAAACCTGGCAGCGGAACCCCCATGTCTTTTGTGTGGCAATGATTGGCGTGTTAAACAGTTACTAAAAATTATCTAACAATGGCAGAACAGAAGACAGTTTGAGCCTCATTTTGAGACCAAACATGTTGAGACACATGCGATAGAAGTGAGGGAAAATTTAAAAGGAAAGGTTGAAGACAAGATTTGACAGTGACAAAGACAAAAATTCCAGGTTCAACACCTGTCAAATTGAAGAGCAAGGTTTTTGCTATTAAATCACCATAAACAATAGTAAATTCATTCATGGAACACGAATCAAGAAGCTGAAGGTACTGCTAACTTTACAACAGGGCCAATTTGATATTTTAGCCATTTTAAAGGTTGTATACATATATCTGTGTTATTTTTATGTTTTTCTTCCTGAAAAAAAAATGAATGCAATCTATATGATATATGAAACTTGATTATGTGCTTACTGTTGGTTTCCAAGTATCTGCACATGTTCTATGGATTTGTGAATTTTCTATGGATTTGTGAATTTTCTAATTTGGCCAATTACGTTTTAGCCCTCGAAAGTATATTTTAAAATGCTCATAACTTTTGAACCGATTATTACATCAAGATAAATTTTATACCATTGAAATCAGTGTATAAAGTTCTATCTGACTATCTAATTATCACAAAAATCAGTTTGGAGTACCTACTCCCAGTGAACCATAATAAACTATATATTTTAACTGCCACTCAGATAACTGCCGAATCTGTGAGTGAGTGAGTGAGTGGCTTATTCCATGTTACTTTTGTTTGCCACGTCTAGTTTTATTTGGGCTAGGTAGTTAATAATGGTATTGCTTTTGTGGTTTCGTTGTACGTTTTTGTTTTTAATACAAACAAATTAACAGTCGTGTGGCAGTTTACTCTGACCTGTTTTATCCTAGAATTATTATAGATAAAAGAATCTTTAATCTAGCATGAGCTTCACTAACTTGGCACCTAATAAAGTGCCTCCACCTGCCGGCTTGGACTCGGAATTCACATCCTTGTGCCGTTCCTCGGAACCACGAGCCTGAAACACGCCCTTTTGGCGCGTCTACGGCCCGGGCACTTCTACTCAAGACGCAGCTCTGACCACACGAGCTGACCTCCCCCAATTTTGCTGCTCATCCACCCGTATTAAGTGGCCAGTAAGGGGGTTGAGTGCCTGGGGAATTACTCTATATAGGCTACAAACCATTGTCCATGTTGCACCTGCAACATGGGTAATTCTGGCATGGAGAGAGGACTACTGGTGCCTCCACCTTCTGGCTTGGACTTGAACTCACATCCTGGTGCCATTTCTCGGAACCACAAGCCTGAAACATGCCCTTCCGGCGCGTCTACGGCCCCGGCACTTCTACTCAAGACGCTGCTCTGACCACACGAGCTGACCTCCCCCAATTTTGATAACTCCATCCAAGATGGCGAGGACCTCTAAACGCCAAAGGATTTGTTTGTTTGTTTGTTGTTGTTTTACGTCCTAGCAACATCTAAGGTCATATCAGGACAGGTACCGACTTGTGACAGTGCGTACTCATGGCGACTTTATAGTGCTGTCCCACTGGGAAACCAGGCCGCCGGCACCATGACCTGGTATCCCACTCAGTCACATTATCCTGACACTGAGCACACCAGTCCTTGCCCTATCCTAATAATGCAGAGCGCCTGGCTAGGAAGCAACAAGTATCAATTTTAAAGTCATTGGTTTGACTCGACAGGGACTCGAACCTACGATCTACCAGCACGGGAGACGGACGCTCTAACTCATTCGGCCATCCCGTCTGGTCAACGCCAAAGGAAGGAACCAGTGGAGGAGCAACACACCCCTCCCAGGACACCGAGAGCACATGGAAAGCCACGGTCAATAGTAACAAGACCCACAGCCATAGAAACCGCCGTTAACGACGAATCCGTTAACCTACCCGATGCCGATGAAGCACAGATGGAGATTCTGAAGCAAATGATAGCCGATACACTCGCCAAGCAGTTACAAATCGCCACAACAGGACTAATGGATCGGACGAACGCCATTGAATCTTCTGTCAGCAAACGGAAACGTACTCCTAGCATGTCCGTTATCGGGGAGGAACCACACCGCAAGGAGCAGAGACCAGCAGCCGCACGTGGAGGAGGCCCCGCTCCCCGTACCGGAGTGCGTGCCCACCGTATAATGCCCGCAGCAGGCGCTCAACGGAACCCAGGCAATGTAGGTGCCACCCCCGACACCTACACGCCCAGCAGAGACGACGTTGAGGAACACTACTACGATAGGAGGCCGCGCAACATGCGCCAATCCCCCTCAACCGATGGGGAGGCTGATCACCGGGAAGCCATAGACAGCCTCCTGGATGTGGCAGGAGACAATTTCTACAAGAAAAGAGGTAGGAAGCAGCTGATGCCACACATGTTCGTCATACGAGGAGATCGGAAAGGCAAGGTGGGACTAGGGGAGAGTGCTTGGCATGAGTACTACTCGGCGCTGTGCAGGATGTGCAAAGACCCCCCCCCCCCCCATGGTGACCAGACACAGACGGCAGACGCTCACCCTGCAGCCAGACGCATGTTCGCCTTCAATCAGCACATACTTAGTACCGGACGCCTCCACTGTGCTGACCCACAAACACACACAAACATGACACCAGCCATCAACCGATCGCCAACCCCCCAGAAGAGTATCCCGCACAGTGGCCCCACGCCGGCCGTAAGGCCCCGAGGCCACCTCATGCGGGACAAGCAGCCTCATCTGACAGAGATGATGATGGACAGCCACTTGACGGACTACTCACACAGGACGAGCGCAGGCAGGCCTGCGAAGACATGGTAGACGTCTTGGCCGATGTCGACACCGTGGCGGTATCGCCCTACTATCACCCACACACCTACAAAAACACACTATTGAAGATCTGGACACCTGGGTGAACAAAACATATTACAAAATATACACACAGGGTCAGGGCCACCGGTCTCCCCAACTACATAGTGGCACGGGTGCCGGTCCCCTCGGCGCTCAGGATAAGCAGGTGGCACACACTGCTCTGTGACTACCACGCCCAGCAGCTGGTGGACTACCTTGAGTTTGGCTGGCCCGCTGACTATGCTGCCGAACGCCCCCAGTCCCCATGGTGGCAAACCACAAGGAAGACCCCGCCCACATGCACTGGATCCGCCGTTATGTGGAGAGGGAGGTGAGTCTCATTGGAGCTTTACTTGGCCCCTTTGACTCACCACCTTTCACACACTGGGCACAGATGAGCCCGATGATGACCTAGCCTAAGAACACTGACGAGTGCCGGGTCATCGTTGACCTCAGCTTCCCACGGGGAGCCAGCGTGAATGCGGGAATATGCAGAGGATTCTACCAAGGCAGGCCAGCAACATACATGCTACGGTGCCTGGTATCATGGACCTCGCAGGGGAGGTGACAAACCTGGGCAAGGGAGCCTACATCTGGGCGGCTGACCTGGCGAGAGCCTACCGCCAGCTTCGCATGTGCCCGATGTCAGTCCCGCTACTAGGAGTCACCCTGGACGTAAGTCGTACTTCGACGTGGCGCCGCCCATTGGGTGCCGCACATCATCGATGGCGTGTGCGAGAACCACTAGCACCGTTGTGTACCTTAGGAAGAAAGGGCACTTTGCACTTTGTTACCTTGACGACTTCGTCGGGGTGGCGGCCACTAAGGCTAAGGCTGACGCTGCATAATTCGAAATGCTCAGTGTGGCCAATGAGCTGGGTGGGTCTGGCCCTCTCCCCATCCAAGTGCACCCCACCAACACATGCCATTGACTAGCCCGGATACAACATCTTCACTGAAAACATGACTGTAAAAATACCGGTCGAGAAACTAACAGAAATGCACGAGGAGTGCGCGCTGGAAAACCACCACAAAAGCCTCGAGAAAGGACATACAGAGACTTGTGGGACGCCTGCAGTATGCCGGGCGCTGCGTGAAACTGGCCAGGCCTTTCATGAGCAGGATTCTCGCCACTCTCAGAGCCGCCCCCTACAAAGGGAATCACCAGGTGTCCCAAGAACTGGTCGATGATGTCACCTGGTTCAAACGCCATGCGGAGGCCACCAATGGCCTGATCCTCCTACACCCACCCGACAAGCTCGAGTGGCTCATTGAGTGCGACTCATCCCTGCTGGCCGGGGGAGCCTGCTCGAAGACAAACTACATCAGCGAGACATACACTGAATGCTACCCTGCCAGCGGACTTCACATTAACTGCCTGGAGGCTGTCAACCTAGTCGTTGCCCTCCACGAGTTCATGCCAGAAGATGCGCACAACTACATCATCAAGGTGAACACCGACAACTTAGCGTCCCAGACGGTCCTGGAGCAGGTAGCCGACAGGGACCCGATCCTCTGCGCCTGTGCACGAGAGATTGGCGCTTTGCGATACAGATCGCACACAAGCCAGGGAGGGAACTCGTGCTGGCCGATGCCCTAAGCAGGAGCGCGTTCGACACATTGGCAGCCAAGAGGGCAGACAGGATGTGCCGTGAGCTCGACCTGGAACAAATCCGCACGACTCACAACCTTAGGCATCTCAACACCGCAGCAGACACTGGGAAGATCGAATAATAACCGGCCCCTCTCTTCCCAGGCCAACCCGACGAGTGACACCACGACATCATGGGACTACTGAAGGCTGGACTCGCAGAAGAAACTGGAAGAACAAGACGATACAGGTCCTCACTTACCTACAACACACCAAGGCATGTGCGATACGGCCGCTGAAGCCCACCATATATGAAGTGGCACACCTGGTGCGAAGGCTCCGGTCGCACGGGGCGGTGAAAAACTACTTCCGCAGGGCGAGTACCTGGGTCTCACTCATGACGGGACAGACACGAGGCTTTGATGCATACCCGGTCACAATAATCAAATGAGACGTCGCCCAGTCTTCCCTGCACGTCCCCCACCAGGCCCCACCACTCACCATCCAGTACCTCAAGGCCGATTCGACTACCTGCAGAGGTAGGAGAACGGGCCCGAGTGCTCGTGTCTGCCCTGCTGGTAGGGGAACCTCCTGGTAACCGGACCAAGGAACAAGGCACACCATATTATCACCGACCGCGACATCACCGATGAGGGCGACGCCCTCACGATCCGAATAAGGACAACTAAGACCTCCAGAACACCTACATACGGGTACTCGGTCACGCTTCCGAGGACCCTGAGCTCCAACTACTGCCCGCTATGGGCCTGGCGTGCCTGGGTTCTTCTTTGCTGCTGGTCCTAATTGTTTGGTCCTCACATTGTAACTGTTTTCGTCTAAATTAATTCTCCTTTTCATACCAAATGAAGAAAATTCCTTTTATTATACCCCAAAGAAGCAATGACAGCAATCCAGTGAGAAAAAAATGTTTGGTTGATTTTTTATTGCAAAAATAGATTCATTTGTCACGCAAATATGACAGCTAAAAATGGGAATTGTGAAACGGTACTACTTATGTTGGAAACTACTTCATTGTAGACCAAAATATTCAAACATAGCTAGTTTATTTGCAAAGTTGTAACATGCAAAACTGTCAGAAAACTAATTTTAGGACTGTTGAGTGTCTGTGTGTAAAACAACGATGCTTGAAAGTGAGCATAACGCGTGTTTCATGAGATGTCAACATCATGAAACATGCGGGTTCAACCTCTCAAGTTGTTCACCAGATACTCACCAACCACGCAAGGCCAGGAGAAAACACCCTTTCTGCTTTAAATAGGAGATAGCATCATAGATGCCTAGTTCTGAACACAAAAGTTATAATATTATTTCCTAAAATGCATTAAAAGTGAAATAAAAACTTTGTGTCACGGGTGAAACACGCGTAACGGCAAAAATTTATTTTGCGATACAAAATCCAACAATGGATCAAATGTCTTCTCGCCATGATTTTCAAATATATCGTGGGCATCTACACACCTACTGATGATGTGGTGTCAAGTCATAAACAGGATGTTGCGCTATGATGCTATTAGTGTGGCTTGTCACACTTCGATGAAGATGAAACACGCGTAACGGCGAAAATTATTTCGCGATACAAAATCCAATTATGGATCAATTCTCTTCTCACCATGATTTTCAAATATATCATGGGCATCTACACACCTACTGATGATGTGGTGTCAAGTTATAAACAGGATGTTGCGCTATGATGCTATCACGCGTTCACCTGTTGTCATCTTCATCCTCTAAGTCATCACAATATCTTTTTCTAGATAAGAAAACTTATAACACTCCAAAGAAATATTTGCCTACATGTAATGTGTACAAATAATGCCCTGAACAAATACATTTTTTGCATGCTATTAGCAGTGTCTAACCTAAGTCATTATTGAGTGTCACATGAAACATGCGTTACATGTAACATGTGTTACAATTCCAAGAACATCAGAAGTTAGGGAAGTGTTCCAAGATTACTTTGAAATATGTCCACAGCATCAACAACTAATAAGCATAAATATTTTCACCATCTGTGGTGCTTGTTTCATCATGAAGGAACAACTTTTCCTTTCCATGTAACGCATGTTTCAGTGTCACAATTTTATATCTTCTCTGTTCTACTCTCAAGTGGACGAACACTCATAAAATTGCACTTAGTTACTCCTAGTGACTGCTGTTCAAAACCTAACTAGGAAATAATAAGGGTCTTGTTCTAAATATTACATAATGAAGGTATTTGTGTCGGCCGAAACACGCGTAACATTCTCCACTTGGTCATGTTCAAAGCCACCCTGACTTGCAGTCTGGGTCCAAATTGTTTTTGTTTTAAATTGTGTCTTAAAATTGGATGTATGTGGAACACAACAAGCCTAATTGGGATAGGCTGTAACATATTTCAGTTTTTACCTCCGATTCCCCCTTTTTAGGACCAAAACTGAAGAAGAACCCATTATAAGCAAAACTTGTAGCACTCAAAAGACATACTTGCATACATGTAATGTGTAGAAATAATACCCTTAAGAAAAACTTTTTTTTGTGTGCATACTGTTAGCAATTTCTGAGCCAAGTTATTAATATTATTGAGTGTCACATGAAACATGCGTTACATGTCACATGAAACATGCGTTACAACTCCAATAACATCAGAAGTTATGGAAGTATTACAAAATTACTTTGAAATATGTCCACAGCGTCAAAAACTAATAAGCATAAATACCTTTTCATGCTCTGTGGTGTTTGTTTGATCTTGAAGAAAAAACTTTTCCTTTCCATGTCACACATGTTTCAGTGTCACAATTTTATAAGTCCTCTGTTCTACTCTCAAGTGGACGGACCCTCATAAAATTGCACTTAGTTACTCCTAGTGAGTGCAGTTCAAAACCGTACTAGAAAAAAATAAGGGTTTAATTCTAAATCTGACACTAGGCGGCTTTTTGTGTCACACCGAAACACGCGTAACGTTCTCCACTTAGTCAAGTTCAAAGCCACCCGTACGCGCAATCGGGGTCCAAACTGCTTTTCTTTTAATTGTGCCTTAAAATACGATATATGTGGAACACAACAAGCCTAACTAGGATAAGCTGTGACGTGTTTAAGTTTTTACCCCCGATTCCCCCTTTTTAGGACCAGCAGCAAAGAAGAACCCGCCTACAAGAACAACACCCACATCGATCCCGGAGGACCCACATTTCTGACCTCAGAGGGCAGCCCCCTCCACGTGTGCACCCTGACCGGCCCCCTGAGACTGGCACTGTTGGCCTCGGGACAACACTAATGAAGTAGAATCACCCTCCACAGCCTACAAAGAGGCAACGTTGGAAACTGGAGGTCCGCCGCCGTGCACCCCTGTGTACCGAGGGCGCCCTTCACCACGGACCCCCCAGGCACCCTCCTCCTGCGTGGTTGAGTGCTTGGTTGAGTGCTTGGGTGAATGGATTGAACTTAACTGCTGGACTACAACTCCCGAATAGCTGACACTGATTGATTAGACTACTTTACTGATTAGATTACACTGATTGATAACTTGCCTACTTCTCAACTGGTCCTTATGACACTGATTTGATTCATTACACTACTTACACTATGAGTATGACATTGATTGAGGAACCATGGTGTTAGTCTGATTTGTTGTTTGTTTGTTTGTTGTTTTACGTCCTAGCAACATCTAAGGTCATATCAGGAGAGGTACCGACCTGTGACAGTGCGCGCTCATGGAATTTGACAAATAAAACTGACGGCGTTTTATCACCGCCATCTTGTCTTTTTGCATTCTCTCCCATTTCACCAACTCTGTGCCGATATGGGTAGCCATTTGATCCTGAAGTCAGAGTTTCCATTTCCCTGTTCCATACTAAAGCTATTTTCGTCCTTATTTAGACTACGTTAGGGTTCACCCCGGTACTGTAAGTACGGGATGAATCTTTTATTCAAGTTTTGCCCAGAACCCGTTTCAAAAGTTCTGCAGAAACAGTTGGCCAGCTTCAGTAGTTCCGCAGAAACAACTGTTTCCGGTTTCTGAATTGTGGTGAATTCATTTTCCCTTTCTATGAGTATGACTATGACTATTGCTTACACATGTTAGTCATTAACCTCCCCCAAGGATGGGTTGGTATAATACAAGTATTAATGCATGCCTATTACTATATTCAGCGTATTACTGTATAGGCTTGTGCTTGAAAGTCTCTTCTATTCGGAGTTCTAGTTATTTTCTCATCTCAACTTTTGCTTACTGTAGATAATAAAATAAACCCACTGGCACTGCTGTGTGAACTGACACTTAATGATACCTGATAGAACATTGTGAACTAGAGTTGAGGTGATCTAAAAAACATAATTTTGACATGCATCGACCTGATACAGGCTTATAAGCCTAACAAAAGCAGAAGCGGATGAGTATGAGTATGAGTATGAGTATATATAGGTAGCCTACATGGCCACACTGACACAATACAATCAGGTCGCTCATTTCTGTGCAGGGATCACGCTATACTCATGATACTGGGCCGCGTTCAGGGTGCGTCTCGGAGACGCCTCCGCGATGCGTTTTGGCTTATTTCCGTTCAAGGTGCGTCTCGGAGATGCCTCTCATTTCAGAGAGATGAAAAGCGCCTCGAAAATGGCAGGCATATTCAGTGGTTTCAGCCAATCAGAGTGCTTCTTTTTCATTGCAAATGGCTGCAGCCATTTTCGAGGCGACCAACTGCTTTTGCCATTCAGACTAGCATGACGACACAGATTTCCCCAAGACGTCTCGGAGGCGTACCCTGAATGTGGCCCTGAGCACTAGGGCCTACTCATCTACTATCTAGGTCTGCTCAACACACAGTCACAGTGATAAGAGACCTGCAGACAAATTTCAAATATAATATAGGCCTTCAAAACAAATATATTATGATAAAGCACTTTAAGACCTTTACTTTGACATATGAATAGACTTAATAGGTCAAGTAGAAGCAAAGTTATGATATGTTTTGTGCCTGGAAAATGGGCTCTTTATCTTATGGCAAGTGCATTGGTTTAGAGGACAGGAACTTTGACCTGAGTAGCATCCAGATGCCAAGAAACCAACATGGCAAACTACAACAAACCAAAATCTTGATGCAGAAAAAGTTAATTATCTCCAAAACCTAGAAACAAACCGCTTGGCACAAAAATAGATAACATGTTTACCAATCAGATTATATTAAAATTATATGAGGGCCATTTACGGATTAGCGAGGACGAGCACTGACACTTGGGTCACTTTTGAGTTCTTTTCTCAGCTCAACTTTCCAAGTATTTCCAAGTATTTCTTCCCATAAAATTACATTCCCGAATGTTTGTATCCTAAACATTCTAATTTCCACTCAAGATTTGTACTGCGAATGAATAAAATATAAGAAAAACGATTTGTTATATAATGGGTTGTTTTCGCGCCGTGACACTGCGCGCGGTCAACTTTTTCCTATGGAACGATGCGTGAGGACTCATGCGCGCGGACTTGCAAGTCTCTATAGGGCGTAATCGATTAACACAGCCCGGGTGACTCAGGTCACCCGAGTTGCTAGAATTTCAAATCGAACACCGCAAGTGGAGTTGACAAAAACATGAGCTGTGTGCAAAACGACCCGACCGCAGTAACCCACCTCTTGGCTGGGGTTTGCTAGGAACGATGACGTCACATTTGTGCTGGTACCGTCCTGCAGGATAATAGCTAACCAGTACCAGGCCTACATGGTTTTTTTTGGTAATAACACAGATTAAGGAAATGGAAATATAACTAAACTATGCAATCAGAAAATACTTTAAAATCCTATTTTGCAGTAGTTATATCGATTAAAAAAAAAAAAAGTTTTGGATTAAGCCACCATTTTTTTCCACCCCGAGTGTGGAGAAGCGTATTCGATTATTCGACCCGAGTCTGTAGGATGTGCGCCAAAATGTGGCTCGGGTGACCCCAGTTGATTACGCCCCGTCAGTCTCAGTGTCAGAGTGTGGTACATCATCACATGACAATTTGACATGTCCTCAAATCGGTCACCAGAGCTCGACGTCCATCTGGGTTATAAAGCTATAGTCAGAAATGACCCTAGATAGGACAATAGAAACAATACAACTTTAAAAAAAGCATAGCACATTAGCAGTGTCAGTTCATGTTGAACACGACTCAGCCAACCAGTAGTCTGAGTAGAGTAATCCATGTGCTCACGGACCGTAGCGTAGACATAGAGAAGAGATCCATTTTGTATGCATGCTTCTCACTTACTACTGACTTAGCTTAATCTTACCGTCATTTGTTCGCAGGTGGCGGCTTGTGTGAAATCATATAAAATCCATAGTCAGTGTTCACGCAAGGTTTCCTAGCATTGCTCCCATGTAAAAAGACAGCGCGCCAAATCAAAACCAATCTTTTGAATGAGACGAGAAGAGCTGCTACCGTATAGTGATATCAAAGCATCCCCCATTTTGACAGGTCACGTGATCGCTAGTGCTCCCACCTAGTGATTAAAACACAAACTACTGTTTGATTGTTGCATTACATCGTTACTTTGCGAATGTTTTATGTCACACTCATTACCGTGTCCAGAATGATACTAACATATTAGTAATTTAGTAGAAGGTTTGGGGCGACCTATATGCCACATAACTGTATGCATACATCATTGCATACATCATTACATACATGTATGCATACATCATTACATACATTTCACGGATATCATCTGTAATATAATCATACTATTACTTGTTGTAACCAGACGGGATGGCGGAATGAGTTAGAGCGTCCGTCTCCCGTGCTGGTAGATCGTGGGGTCGTGGGTTCGAGTCCCGGTCGAGTCAAACCAATGACTTTAAAATTGATACTTGTCACTTCCTAGCCAGGCGCTCGGCATTATTAGGATAGGGCAAGGACTGGTGTGCTCAGTGTCAGGATAATGTGACTGAGTGGGATACCAGGTCATGGTGCCGGCGGCCTGGTTTCCCAGTGGGACAGCACTATAAAGTCGCCATGAGTGTGCACTGTCACAAGTCGGTACCCGTCCTGATATGACCTTAGATGTTGCTAGGACGTAAAACAACAACAAACAAACAAACTACTATTACTTGTATGTTATTCACATTTATTTGTATATGTAGGCCTACATAATATGCCTATACCTATATTGACCAATTTATGTAACTACCATGATGCTGAGTGTGAAATAAAGTATTGAATTACTAGTTCTGTTCTTTGGTACTAGGTGGCAATGCGGACTGTGTCTATATACAAGCTCTCTGTCTAAACATTGAACGGGTACTGTTTACTTTACTTCGATGATTCAAATCAGGTGACCAGACACATGCCGATCCACATTTGACAAACAACTATTATAACTCAATGACTCGAGACCCACTACCCCTACTTTAGACCCATTACCACCACTGAATAACTACATCAACCAGCAATACACACAATATAAACCACTATACATGCACAACATGGCACTATTTAAAGACTAACCGTTATTAAAACCAAATCTAACTGATAATACAAACACAGCATATGATTTAACCACTAGTGTACATTACTGCACACTCTATCTTGATGCATATACCTTGCACTATGGTGAGTACATATGCTGTACCCTATGCAGCATAGGCTGCTCCCCCACTTTCTTTTATGTTCAGAATGGGTTGTGCTGCACACAATGATGCATATACCTTGCACTATGGTGAGTACATATGCTGTACACTATGCAGCATAGGCTCCTCCCCCACTTTTCTTTTATGTTCAGAATGGGTTGTGCTGCACACAATGCAGCACATTCCACTTCCACTATGTACAGATGAAATGCGACCACTCTGACGGCTGGAAGACCAGTGCCCCGGCGCTGACAAAATATGTATTCAGATGAATAAAAATATTTACCAGTGTTATTACAACATGTTGACAATGGTTAATATTGTAATAATCATACTATTACTTGTATGTTATTCACATTTATTTGTATATGTAGGCCTACATAATATGCCTATACCTATATTGACCAATTTATGTAACTACCATGATGCTGAGTGTGAAATAAAGTATTGAATTACTAGTTCTGTTCTTTGGTACTAGGTGGCAATGCAGACTGTGTCTATATACAAGCTCTCTGTCTAAACATTGAACGGGTACTGTTTACTTTACTTCGATGATTCAAATCAGGTGACCAGACACATGCCGATCCTATGAATAGGTATAAGCCTCACGATTAAGTTGGACACTAGACACATCATACCGGCCGGCCGGCAAGCCCCATTGGTTAAAGTTGCATAATCCGATGGTTTTGAGTTTCTGTAATTTCTCTGACTCAGTCTGAGCTAAATATATTAACATGATTGTCATAATCTACCTTACTGTAGTTTGAAGTGACTTTCATTATAAATGGCTACTATTTGAGATATTTGAAGTGCAAACATTAATGTTGGTAAGCACACCAAAACTTTAACACCATAGGTTTCTGCGTAGCAGGTTCTATTAAATTGATTCATTATCCGTTTCTATGTGGCAAGAAATGCTTAAATTGTTAAATGAAAACAATGGCGTTCTCTGTGGTGGAGTCGTTAGAGTGTCTGACTTTTTTTCTAGGTCAGACTCCTAATCTGAGGGTCGGCGGTTCGATTCCCCATGCCCCCAGCTCTGCCAATTTGGATTTCCACCACTGTGTATAACTTACAGCGTCATCAAAGGCCGGTTGCTCTCATATCATGTCTATGTGGTGTGGGTCGGTAAAAGTGTAGGCTCGGGCTTTCTATCGACCAGCAGTGGAATGAGGAAGACCAGTCATCTATGACTGAAATTTCCCCTGCTTAAACAACTAATGGACAAAAAAAAAAGAAAGTATTATGGGATATTCAGTAATCCCAATATGAATATGCCGCATCATTATCTAAGATAGATCTGTAGAATGAAATTTAGATAATGATTTTGCTTTTGTAAATCTCATGCTTCATCGAACTACCCGGTATGCAACTTTAAAAGTCGGCTCACATGAGCTAAGCCATGAGTGCTGACCAAGTGGTGGATTAATTACCACCTGGGCTCCTAGGATACCACAAGGGCTCTGACGCATCCACTTAAGTATTTGGTATGCTCTCGGCCCGACTTCATTATGGGCTCCTAACTCAGCCTATAGCTAGGAACACACATCACGTGGGCGTCACGTGGGAGACATACGGCCGTAGTTACATGCGGGCGGGGGGAAATTGGAATATATATGTGATAAGCAGAGGCAAAGCACACGAGCGCGGGTGGTTGTCGTGCGCGCGAGAGAGTTTAATCATGCAAATCAGACGCTTGTTTGTTTGTTGTTGTTTTACGTCCTAGCAACATCTAAGGTCATATCAGGTCAGGTACCGACTTGTGACAGTGCACACTCATGGTGACTTTATAGTGCTGTCCCACTGGGAAACCAGGCTGCCGGCACCATGACCTGGTATCCCACTCAGTCACATTATCCTGACACTGAGCACACCAGTCCTCCCTTGCCCCATCCTAATAATGCCGAGCGCCTGTCTAGGAAGCAACACATATCAATTTTTAGGTCATTGGTTTGACTCGACCAGGGTTCGAACCCACGATCTACTAGCACGGGAGACGGACGCTCTAACTCATTCGGCCATCCCGTCTGGAATTGCCAGACGCATTCAGTGTGTTCAATATTTCCGCGTGAGTACCGCATGCCGCCCGCTTGTACTTGCCGCCCGCGTTACGCACGCGGTCTGTCTGTCCCTAGCTTAAAGTTGCATAATCCGATGCTTTTGAGTTTCTGCTATTTTCTTAGATAAATATAATATTGTCATCATTATAATCCACTTTACTTTAGTCTGAAGTAACTTAAATTTTAAATGGCTAAGTTTGGAGATATTTGACGTCAAAACATGCCAAAATAATTTTGGCAAACAAACCAAAACTCTGATACCATAGATTTCAGTAGTAACGGGTTCTATTAATTGGCTTAGTATGCCCTTCTATGCAGCAACAAATGCTTACTTAATAAGTGCACCAGTGCCTAAGTTGGATATGTAGAATCAAATCTAGATAAGTGTTTTGGTTTTAAAAATTTCATGTTTTCATCAGACTATGCAACTTTAATGATTAATCTACGACTGGGACTGACACTACAGACACATACCGAGTGTTCAACCACGACTGATCATAGTTATTCCCGCAGCCCTGTTTCTAATACCGAGTCAGAGATGAATTTGTTGCATGGATGGGTCGTTTCATGGTAAATGGGGCCTAGTGTGCCATGAGGGTAAAAAAATGAATATTATGTATTTTCCTAATTTTCTTGCTGAGTAGCCAACTCTTGTCCATATATATATACTGGTAATTTGGAGGAAAAGATAGTTGAGGTTACCATTTTGTCAGAAAAACAAGAACTAATTGAGTAGCCAGCCCCCAAGTGTGGACTTATTAAAGCTGCATAGTCCGATGAAAACAGCACATTTTCATTACCAAATCAATTATCTAGATCTAGCTTAGATACTCGTGCAGTTATTAAACCTTTGTCGCCACATATAAGGGGATACTGAATCAAATAATAGAAGCTGTTACTGCAGAAGCCTATGGTGTCAGAGCTTTTGGCATGCTTGCGAAAATTAATTTAGCTTGTTTGCACTTTGAATATCTCAAAAGTTATCTATTTAAAACATAAGTTACTTCAAATGAAAGTAAAGTAGATTATAGTGCTCAACCTAATATATTTATCTCAGAAAATGACAGAAACTCAAAACCATCAGACTCTGCAACTTTAATCAACAAGTGTGAATTTATTACTCAAAACAATTATTTAAGAAAATTTATTGCACGGAACAATTCATTTTTATGGTGCGACCCCCCTAAGTATTGAAATGCACTGTAAAGAAATCGGAATTGGATGATTATCTTCTTCCCAATTTTGAGTTGTGGACATAACAGAATGGAAGAGGACACCAACAATAATATGGGACTTCAATTTCAAATTCTTTTCCGTACAGCTTAGTAGGAAAATTATATTACTAATCATGGTAGGCCAACTCCAAAATATGCTTGCACATGGGTTTTCTTATTGAAGGTTTGGTATTCATAGAATAGTATATTCCCTGACAAAACAATCAAGAAACATGCAGAGGAAATGACAGTTACGTCCAGAACCAGTTTAACCACCATGGAATAGTAGACAAAAAAAAGTATATATGGATGCAAAATGAACATTTATTTCAAGTATAAGAGTCTCCTTTTATGATTTCATTGACTAACAGTAACATGTAATATTCTATGCAAAATAAAAGTCTAGTAGAATCAGAGAGCCTGTATACACGCTCTCTGGTAGAATCTAGAAAAGTCCACATTCTCCATGTAACAAATTCGTGCCTTTAAAGGCCCTGTCACACTACGACGTAACGACGTCAGCGTAGGGACAATGTGAAATGTATCGAAATTCCCGACGTGATATGCAAATACGTGCCCAAGTTGGACGACACCGCAGCGTAGCCGACGTGGTGAAAACGTCGGTCTAGTGTCGTGCCAACCAACAACCAATCCACAGCCAACCAACAACCAACCAACCAACCAACAACCAATCCACAACCAACCAACAACCAACAGCAAACCAACCAACAACCAACCAACCAACCACCAATCCACAACCAATCAACAATGAACCAACAACCAACCAACCAACCAAAAACAACCAAACAACCATCGTTGATCTAACGTAGCCGACGCATCCCTGCCGCACGTCTAACGTCGGCGTAATCTGAGTGTGACGTCACCCGAACGTCAGAGCATCATGTCAAGCTACGTCGAAAGTTTTGGACATGTTGAAAACCTTGACGCGCGCCGACGTAACACAACGTAACGTGACATAGCTCGACGTCAGTCTAAAGTCATCATAACGTAATCCAACGTACCTCAACGTAATGACGAAAAGTCACCTATGCCAGGCTTACGTTGGCTCTTGCGTCTGGAATGAAAATGTTGGCTTTTTTTTACCATGTCACATTTTTTTCATATCTATCCCTCCAAAGTGTAAGAATACCGATTCTATGAAGAAAATACCTCCTCAACTCTTTCCATAATTGTTTTTGACCATTAGCCCTACATATTGGGAAATAGATTGGCCCCAATTACCATGAAACGACCCGTATAATTATATAGAGGGAGTGCACGTGACGTCATCACTCAGTGGTTAGCCATCTTGGATTACACTTAGTGCCCCCTGCCTTATACCAAGAACACTACAGCCACCACTGGGCCTACCTATAGTCATGGCCGCCGAAGTATGTGGCACCACCTAGTGGGTACTGCCCGAACCTTTCTAATTCTTTGAAATAGCATTCAAAGTGTCAAAATACTGCGCTTTTGCAACGATGTGAGGCTACATGATTAAAAAAATACTTCCCCTGCATCAAAAAACCCTTTTCCACCACTTTTAAGACCAAACTGCTCAAAAGAGTGACAAATAAACCAACAAATTGGTAAATAAACACAATGTAAGCACTTCCAAGCCTTTCATATGTAATCCAATATGGCCACCGGAAGTTTTCTCGTGACGTCATTACGACCGTCACAAGTATCTCGCCAAATGCTTTGTTAAGGCCCTGTCACATTACGGCGTATGGCGGGAGCGTATTGAAGTATTGAAAACCTACGTAGGTCCTGCGCGTGCCGGCCTATGATGACATTTGGTGACCTTTTGGGTGGTTTTGAGCGTATGTGGAACCTATGAGGAGCATACGAGGAGCGTATGAGTAGCGTATGGGAGCGTGCTGTGACATTTTTTGACGGTTTTGATTGTCATGTGGAGCGTACGAGCAGCGTACGAGTAGTGTACACGTAGCGTATGAGTAGCGTGCATACGATGTGCATACGCTAGGAGTACGCTCCCATACGTAACTCATAGGTTATGCGTACGCTACATACGCTAGAGATACGCCGGTGACACAAGTTGAGTGTATGAAAAACCTATGCCGGCGTACCCTTAGCGTACGAGGAGCGTACGCCGGCGTATGAGGAGCGTATGAGTAGCGTATGGGCCATACACCCTCATAGGTCGAGATTTTTTGAGCATGCACAAAAAAATGTGGACGGACGGATTTATGAAAGCGTATGGCGGCGTATGCCTCATAAGCCGGCATCTGGCGGCGTATGAGTAGCGTATGAGTAGCGTAGCGTATGCCGACGTATATGACGTAACGCACCTAAGCCGCCATACGCTCCCGCAAAAAACCCTAATGTGATAGCCCCTTTACGATATCGGCACGTTGTCTGGCGGTAAACCTTAGTCGGGTTCCAGTATCCATCTTTTCCGCTAGGTGCCTCCACATGGGTCCTGTACTGAGGTCGCTGGCGGCACCTAGTGGCAAATTGCTGAACTAATACTTATCTCGATGTCGGCGCGAAGTCACAACCCCTGTGTAAAGATTTCAAATACCCCCATATTCAAGTTCCTCCCAGGGGAATTTGAAAACGTTTTCAAGTTCCCTCCCTCGTTTTAACTTTCCCTCCCCCCCCGGGGATTATAATCCACACTATCTTAAATAAAATAAAAATGAACTACGGACTGACATACACACACAGACATACAAAAATCTCTTATTTTGTGAAATTTCGTGAAATATTAGATTTTTCATGAACTTTATTTTTTTCCGTTAAATTAGTTATTTTTCTGGAAATTTTTTATTTTCTGTGAAATTTTCGATTTGTTTAACTTTTCAATTTGTTGTGCTTTTTTTAAAATAATTACACAAATATAGAATTTGTGTGTGAAATTCTTTATTTTCGTGAAATATACATTTTTTTGGTGAATTCTTTGCGTGAAATTGTTCGATTAACAAAAAATCTTTTTGAGGAAATTTTGGTGACTACTATTACTATTTTTCATAAATTTCCGATCTTTTTAAAACTTTTACATTTTTGTGGAATTTTCTTTATTTTTAAACAATTTTAAATTACCGGAGGGGGGAATGTTTTTAATTTCCCCCCGGGAATCTGAAAACTTAAAAAATTTCCACAGAGGGAAGTTAAGAACATTTTCAGATTCCCAGGGGGGAATTTGGGAAGGGGAGAAGTTGAAATTGTATTCCTGTAGGGGGGGATTTGAAAATAGGGGGAGGAATCTGAAAACTGTTTTTAATCCCCCCCCCCCATGAATCTGAAAACGTTTTTAATTTCCCTGGAGGGAAGTTAAGAACGTTTTCAGATTCCCGGGGAAGGGGGAAGTTGAAATTGTATTCCTGGAGGGGGGAATTTGAAAATAGGGGGAGGAATCTGAAAACTGTTTTTAAGTTCCCCCCCAGGAATCTGAAAACGTTTTTAAGTTCCCCGGAGGGAAGTTGAAAACGTTTTCAGATTCACGGGGGGGAACTTGAGAAGGGGGGGAAGTTGAAATCGTTACACCGGTGTGACGTGCTCAGCCATGTCCCGTGCTCAGCCGTGTACCTATACTTAAACTCAAGGCATTGCCAATGGTTGTAAGTCACTAACCTTATAAATTTAATATAATGTTTTCGGTAAAGATGTTTTCTATATGTGTACCAAACGATTTGTTTCTAGGTGGTGTGGTTTTAGAGATATTTCACTTTTCCTAGATTTTCTGTATGAAGATTGCTCACCACCATTGACAAAGCCTTGAGTTTGACGGTACGCGCAGTGCAAAACATTAGTTTTAATCAAAACTAATAGAAATCAAGAACCCTAACCTTATAAATTTAATATAATCTTTTTGGTGAAGATGTTTTCTATATGTGTACCAAGCGATTTGTTAATAGGTGGTGTGGTTTTAGAGATATTTCACTTGTTCTGTATTTTCTGTATGAAAATTACTCACGACCATTGACAATGCCTTGAGTTTGAGTATAGGTACACGGCTGAGCACGGGACACAGCTGAGCACGTCACACCGGTGTAACGATTTCAACTTCCCCCCCCTTCTCAAGTTCCCCCCCGTGAATCTGAAAACGTTTTCAACTTCCCTCCGGGGAACTTAAAAACGTTTTCAGATTCCTGGGGGGGAACTCAAAAACAGTTTTCAGATTCCTGAGCACGCCACACCGGAAACTAGCCCGTGAAGGGTAAAACATCGCAGTGATCTGTGCCGCAGCAATGCTATGTCTATGCGGAGCATTTATTTTTGCCAAATAAATTGTAAAACTTTCATTGGATCGATTAAAAATATCTTAATGTGCGATTGAAGAGGAAGATCTGAGGTATTTAATTTAACCTAAGAGCAATTTTCTCTGAAAGTATTAAAAACAGAGATAATAGTGAAAGTTGGGATATTCTGAGTGTCAGTGCCAGTGTTAGCCTTACCAGATCATGGCCTCAAAAACTATTTTCGCCAAATAAATTCAAGAACTTCCAATTGGCTGATAAAAAAAAGCTGAATATGAAATTATAGAGAAAGATCTGAACTATTTAATAGAAACAAGAGAAATTTGCTTTCAAAGCACCAAAAAGCACAAATCACTGTGATAGTTAGGGTAGTTTTAAAGTTGTTTCTATGAGAGTGGCATTTGTTTTACCCTTCGCGCGCCGTGAACCCCAAAAGTGCCCGGATGTCTGACATTGAGACGGCTCAGTCAGCCTGTACTGTGTAATCAAGAACGCCAGGTGGTGGGTTTGATCATTTTGATAACATTGGAGTGTCAGAAGAAACCCTGCTATCGATGGTAGGTGTGTGGTGGGGTTTAGGGATGTGGTGAAGGTTTAGGGATTTGGTGGTGTATCATTGTATGTGTGTGTTGGTGGTGTAGGTCTGTGGTGTGTGTGTGTGGTGGGGGTGTAAGTGTGTGGTGGGGGTGTTGATTGATTGATTGATTGGTGGTTGCTTTACACCGTGTCGGCAGCATAGGCCATATTCATGGCGAGAAATGTTTGTTTTTTGTTCAAACCATCGCTTTTACATGTAAAAGCAGACAATCAATTATGTGCCAATAGACACTCATTAAATTAGAAATCTCACAATCATATATGTGTGGTCAAGGGAAACAAATTCCCATAGAAAAAGAAAAGTTTGATTAATAATTGATAGAATCTATTTAGTAAACTATATGAGGTGGTACAGTCCAGCTGCCCTCAAAAAGGCTAAAATGTTTTCCTGTTTTACCTTAGTAAAAAGGTCACGCATACTGTCTGCAGTGTAGAACTGTTGGCGTAGGGCCAAAAAATCAACGGAACTTAGTAAAATGTGTTTGAGTGTCAGCGGGGACTGACACCCAATACATTCAGGGGGAGGTTCCCCCATGAGCAGAAAAGCATGTGTAAGCCACAAGTGGCCAATACGGCAGCGGCTAAGGACCGCTTGGTCCCGCCGACCTCCCGCATGAGTGTGTGGTGGCTTTCCCACAGATGGTTCAATTTCTTTAAGTTTATTAATGTTTTCATCCCACTCATGTTGCCATTTGGATTATATGTGGGTGGCTATTAGTGGTTTCAGATCAGAGTGAGGGATCAGACATGGTTCAAGATCACAGTTCAGGGCCTTCTTCGCAGCCCGATCAGCTCGTTCGTTTCCTTGTATGCTGGCATGGCCAGGCACCCAGCACAGGTGGATGTCATACCCATCCGTTGTCAGTTGGTTCATTTTATAAATGACCGTTGCTAGAATAGGGTGATTCGTTTTCAATCCAGCAACAGCCAGGAGGCAAGAGAACGAATCACTGTATATAACATAGTTAGTGTAGTTGGATACCTCGATACACTCCAACGCGAGAAGGAGTGCTCTGATCGGGCAAACATACACCAAATTTTTCCCGTTGGCAGACTGCCGCAGCAGCTACCCAGCTTTGGTCTTTCGAACCATCAGTGTATATGGAGAGGTGGTCTGCAAACTGGCCTTGAATCTCTGCATGCAGTCCTTGGTACTCGAGTGGATGTGTCCCAGACTTCCTCAGTTCCGTGAGTTGGAGGATAACCGATGGCTTTCTCAATGACCACGGGGGATGTTCTGGGACTTTGGCATCCTCCAACACGTCCAAATCCATGCCCATTCGGAGCCTCAGTGGCCGGATGTAATTCGGCCTGGCTTCATACCTGGATTCGTCATGTTGCTCGAATAGACAATTGTGTGCAGGATTCAATGCATTAGTTTTTATCTTGACTACATATTGCATGGCCAGTTTGATGCTCCTGTTGTTAAGTGATGGTTCATTGGCTTCGACGTAAAGGCTCTGAACCGGTGAGGTGCGGAAGGCCCCAAGGGCCAGGCGCAGTCCCTGGTGGTGGATCGTGTCTAGCAGCCCAATATATGATTTCCTTGTGAAACCGTATACTATGCTGCCGTAATCCACTCATGACCGACCCAAGGTTCTGTACACGGAGAGCAGAACATCTCTGTCCGCTCCCCACTCTGAGCTGGACAGCACCCTCAGAATATCCAGCGCTTTCAGGCATCTTGTTTTCAGGTACTATATATGTGGCACATGAGACAGTTTTGCGTCGAGAATGAGGCCCCGAAATTTGGTTTCTCAAGGGCTTTAATGGGATCCCCATACAGGGTCAGCACCGGTTCCGCATGCATTCTACACAGCAGGCAGAAGTGCATGCAGACTGTTTTGGTCTTGGAAAATTTGAAACCGTTTAGAACTGACCATCGATGGATCCCATTTATGCTTGGTTGTAGCTGTGTCTCTATGACATTCATGTTAGCACCGCTGTAATATAAAACAAAGTCGTCCACAAAAAGACTACAGGAGACCCCCCGCTTCACAGCAGCAGCAATACCATTGACCTTGACCCCGAAAAGGGTCACGGCCAGTATCCTGCCTTGAGGTACTCCTAGTTCCTGTGGGTGTAGGCTGGAATAGGTAGTCTTGACACGGACGCGGAAATGCCTGAAGGCTAGAAAGTTCCTGATGAAAATTGGCAAGTGGCCACGAAGGCCAATCGCATGAAGATCCTCCATCATGCCATGCCATGCTGCCATGTTGTGTCATAGGCTTTTTCGAGGTCGAAAAAGACAGCCACAACATGCTCCTTCTTAAGGAAAGCATCTCTTATGAAGGTCTCCATGCGCACCAAATGGTCGAGGGTGCTGCGGTCCCGTCTGAAGCCACATTGAAGGTTGGACAGGTGGTGTCCTGACTCCAGTAGCCAGACGAGGCGGTTGTTTACCATGCGCTCCATGGTTTTACAGATTCAGCTTGTGAGAGCTATGGGACGATAGTTGTTGGCTTCACTCTGGTCTTTACCAGGTTTGGGAATCGGTATTACTGTCGCCTCCCGCCAAGAGGCGGGGACGACACCCGACTCCCAGATGTTGTTGAAGAGTTGAAGCAACAGTCTCAGTGCATGTTCAGGGAGGCGTTTCAAAAATTGATAATGAATTCCATCAGGTCCAACTGCTGTGTCATGCGAGCTTTCCAGAGAACACCTCAACTCACCCATACTGAATGGGGAGTTGTAGTGCTCCTCGCCATTGGAAGAGAAGTCCAAGAGTTTTCGCTCTTGGCATTCCTTGATGGCCCGAAAGCCCGCGAGGCAGTTTGCCAAAGATGAGTTTCCAGCAAAGGTGCGAGCCAATTCTTCACTTATTTCTTCGAGTGATGTGAGAATGGTGCGGTTGTGTTTCAAGTGCTGGACTACAGAAGAATCACCTCCCCTTTGTTTGATTCTCCTGATCATTGTCCATACTTTGCCCAACGGTGTGTGCATGGTGATGCTAGAAACAAATTGTCTCCAACCCTGCCTCCGCGCTTCTTTGATTGTTCTGCGAGCGTGAGCGCGAGCACGAGCGCGCAGAATTCTAAAGAGCACCAGATTTTCAGCAGTCGGTCTCCTGTGGAATTTACGCTGAGCTTTCTTTCGTTCCTTAATAGCCCTCCTACAGTCGTCATCTAACCATGAAGGCATCAAACGCTTGGGAGTTGCCGAGGTCTTCGGAACAGTTTTCTCCGCGATCCATCTCAACATCTCAGTGAAGGCATCAATGTCACTGATGTCTGGAGTGAACTCCTCGCGACATATGGTCTGGAAGGTGGGCCAGTCGGCTTTACAAAGCCGCCAGCTCCTCTCTTGCTCTACAGGAGATGCCCCCCCGCAATTAAGAATAATTGGGAAGTGGTTGTTCCCGCAGAGGTCATCCCAGACCCTCCACGAAAAGTCCAGCACCAGTTCTGGTTCTACAATGCTGAGATCGATTGCGGAGTAGGTTCCGTAGCCGGGATGCAAATATGTGTATGAACCATCGTTCAATACACGCAGAGCATGAGCGGCCACAAGGTCCTCAATTCTCTTGCCTTTAGCGTTCCTATTGTCCCCCCCCCCCCCATAATGGGTTGTGGCCGTTAAAGTCACCCATAAGTAAATATGGGGATGGTAACTGGTCCACAAGGGCATCCAGTTCTTGTAAAGTCAGAACGGAGCTCTGAGGAATGTAAATGGAACAGAGAGTTACAGTCTTATGCAGCGTAAGACGAACAGTTACAGCCTGTAGTGTCGTGCCTAACGCCACTGGCGTACATACCACATCACGTCTGACCAAGATGGAGGAGCCGCCAGCGGCTCGGTCTCCATCTGGTGCATGCTTGTTATGAATGGTGTATCCTTTAAGACTACAACTCTCAGAAGCTTTTATATAAGTTTCTTGTAGGCAAACAGCGAGTGGATTGAGGTTGCAACAAAGAAGAGACAACTCTTCGATGTTGCTCCTAAAACCTCAGCAGTTCCATTGAATAAGAGATGCACCTGTCACTGTCATTTTGGAGCAGTGACAGGTGTTCTCCCCCTCGCCTTTGGTTTGAGGGAGAGACTTCGACTGCAGGTTTCCACATCTGACATGTGAAAGTACAATGTCTGAACACTTTGACTTCTGGATACTGAATGGTTTATTCATGGCCTATGGCTCGCTGAACCCGCAGGCTAAACTTTCCATGACGTCATCTCATTTGCATAATCCTTTGTTCAAACCTCTGCATCTCATTAACATATATTAGCCACATGCCTATACGTCTATTACGCATATATCACTCACCCCAACCACATACACTGTCAACCTCCACCACACATAATATGTGTATGGTGGCGGGGTGGAGAGGTGGAGGGGCAGGGTGGGGGTAGCGGTGGTGATGGGAGTTCTATAGGAGTAGCAACATGGTGGGGATGGATGGAAGGGGGAAGGGGAGGGGAAGGTCAGTGAAGCCAGGGGAGGGGGGGACAGAGGGGGATGGAAGGGGAGGGCGGCGAAGGGCAGTGAAGTCGGGAGGAGGGAGTTGTAAGATACGAGTCGACACCTTGAGTTCTAGTTCATGACTGGCTTTATTTAATCCAACCGTTGTCAAGGTGATGTTCCAGTGTTAGCTGGTTACCCTCATGTACTTGGGTGACCCACATATATTACATCTCCCTTTCATTAGTTTTATTGAATACAATAAATTCTTATAAATACCAAATAAATACAATAAATACAATAAATCCCTATAACTGCCAATATACATACAAATCCAAACATCAATAAATATACTCACTTGCATTAATACCCTAATTCTCTATTCAACATCTCCTCCGTTGTCAACAAACTGTCCATTAATTGGTCCTACAGGTAGAATAATTTCATTCTTATATACTAATGTCATACATATGGCCATGTATGGCTAGCCAAAAATTCCTCATTACATGCAATTACAAATCTAACATGACCGTTTGTAATATAACAATGTGGCGATACTCGAATGAACCGTGTAATAACTGTGGTTGTGGTGACTGAATATACAATCACAAATGACATTTGAAATGTAATTACAACCTTCTGAATATAAAAATTCTTAAATATGATAAACTCTTATAAATGACGATACCTATTAAATAAATATGCACATGTGCAGACTGCATCGAAAAAACTGTAACATTGAAAAGAAGTAGGAAAGTGGTCAAGAAGGTTATTTACAGTTTGTAGATCAACCAGGAACAGGTAGGAGAGCATTTTTTGACTTTATAGGTCGCAAGTTGACCAAAGAAGTGAGCTATAAGGGACTCACACTCAAGCCCTTTGTTTTGGTAGAGGAGCATTCTGATTGGCTAAGACTAAGAGCTTCAGAAGTGGTCCCACCTTTCACACTAGGTGTCCCCACCAGTAAACAACTGTCTACAATTAAGAGAATCAAGTGGTTTTGTAAGAATACATAAGAAGTATATATGGTAGAGATTTCTTCCCAACACATTTTATTAAGAAGAATGCAGGGTAGGAAAAACCTACATAAATATATACAGAACAAAAGTGTGTAAAGAAGAATTATCACCAGAAGAAAAGTCAAAATGCCAGACAATGAACCACCACCACAAGTACTCACAAATATACCTCCTCCAGCCCCTATGGAAATACAAGGAGACCCCGGAGAAAACTGGAAGTTCTTCAAAGCATCATGGGTAAACTATGAAATTGCAACAAGGCTGGACAAGCAACCCCCAACAGTGAGAGTAGCCACACTGTTAAGCATCATGGGAAAAGATTGCTTCAGGAAGTACCAGCATCTGGCTATAACTGAAGAAGAAAGAAAAAGTACAACAGACATTTTGAGAAAACTAAGTGAGCACTTTGAGCCTCAACACAATGTGATTTTTGAAAGATACAAGTTCAACACCGCGGATCAAAAAGAGGGTGAAGGAATTGAAGTGTACGTCACACGACTAAGAGAGCTCGCCAGTTCATGTGAGTATGGCAATCTCACGGATGAGATGATAAGAGACCAGATCGTACTTGGGATCAGGACAAGAGAAGTCCAAGGACGGCTGCTCAGGATGCCCAACCTCGACTTAAACAAAGCAATTGAGAAGTGTAGGTCAGCCGAAGTAACAAGCCATCAACTAAGCCAGATGGGAGGCGCAAGCAGTTCACAATCAGAAGAGGCAGTGAACTACACCAAGCAGCAGAAGAGGAAAGACCAGAAGAAGACTGGAAAAAGACTGGTGCAAAGCAAGGATACGTGCCTCTACTGCGGCCAGAGCAGACATAAGAAAAGAGAAGATTGTCCTGCCCTAGGAACCACATGCAGAAAGTGCGGAAAGAAAAACCATTGGACAACAGTCTGTCAGTCGGAAGAAGCAAAAGACAAGACCTATTGGAAACTGAAGAAAAGCGAGGGGAAGAGAGTGAACAAGGTAGACGATTCCGATGAAGACGAATCTAGCTCGGACGAATCAGCATTCTGACAAGAGGTTCACACAAATTCAGGCCATGGAAAGCAATATTACACAAAGCTTGCAGTCACGAAACCAGATGGTCAGAAGAAACCAGTGCGCTGCCAGCTAGACTGTGGATCAACAGTTAATTGCATTGACCTTAGTACGTACATCAGCTTAATGGAGGACGATGATCCCCCATTGAAGAAGACTAAGAGCAAGCTGCGTATGTACAATGGAACCATAGTAAGACCTCTCGGAACAGCACTGCTCGAATGCACCTGCAATGGATTAACAGGAAACGTAAAGTTTGAAGTACTTCCAACAGCACCATGTCCACTACTCACAGGTGAGACATGTGAAAGATTTGGACTGTTGAAGATCAACAAAGAGCAATTAGTCCATACAGTAGTAAATGAGAAGATAACCCCAAACAGTAACTTGACGAAAGAAGTCATTACTCAGAAATACAAGGATGTCTTCACAGGATTAGGACATCTGCCAGGAATCTATGACTGAAAAATATTTGGCCCCACTTCTATTGGCTACTACCTCTTCTATCATACTGGTTGGATATGGGCCTCTTAATATTGCCTTGTTCAGTTTAGTGGGGTCTAAGCATATTCTTATTTTTCCCGGTTTCCGTACAATAGTGATTGGGCTCACCCATGGAGTCGGTTCCGTTTGTTTGACAATTACTTCTAGGCTTAACATCCTATCTAGTTCTTTACGTACATCATTGATTATAGCATGTGGTATTCGTCTAGGAGCATCAATTACTGGGGTTACATTCTTATCAACATGAATATGTGCATTTACTTTTATTTTACCAAGACCTTTGAACACGTCATTATACATATTTACCAATTTCTTAGCACTTGCTTCAGGATCCGGTATGTTGTTTACAGAGTCCACTCTTGCGATTAGGTTGAGTGCAATGCATGCATTTTTTCCAAGGAGGGGGCTACCCTCCCCGGTTACTTGAAATTTCAACCGACGACCACGGATCTTGATGAACATCTCCCCTTGTGGTTGCACACGTTGCCCTGTGTATGTCACGAGGTGGCAACCTGGTGGAGACATGGTAATGTTGCTTAATTGATCGTATATTTTCCGTGGAATAATGTTCGCTTCAGATCCCGTATCGAGCTTAAATTTAATCACATTATTATCCAACATGACATCTGTGTACCATAAGCCGCCTTTACACGGGCGAGTTGAAACGTCCTAGGTAGAACCAGTTGCCTAGATCGTTTTAAATGTGTCCGTGTAAACGCGGCACTGCAGCGTTTTAGGGCTGAACCGTTTCGGCTGGAACGTCCCGCGTATACCACCTAATCAGGTGGTCTACAGGAAACGTTTCAGCTGGTTCCTAGGCAGCGATAGTGTACAATAGTGGTGCTCGCCGGCTACAGTCTCAGCAGTAACTAATCGCTGGTGCCCGGCAGTGTTAGGGCCCGATTAGGCCGAAATCTAGTGAATGCGATCATATTTAACAGAATTTCATACTCAAATAATGAAATTTAATTAAATTAACCTTAAATTCCAAGCAATATTAACGTAGCAACTTCATCTGAGTCGAATCGACGAGTGTAAACAAAACAAATAGCAGTGATCGCCGCAACGTGCGAAAATCCGCGCATGTGCAGAAGCCACGACAGGCCGCTGACAAATAGACCGGGCGCTGAAAATACGACACCGTGTAAACGCGCCACGAGAACGTTTCAGGTAGAACGCTTTGTCTTGAATCGTTTTACTTTTGGCCGTGTAAACGCAGCTATAGTTCCTCTGCCTTGTTATTGTCTTCGTGTAGCGCACCAACAAACAAATCGTGTTCAGTCTCTTCATCCTGGTACGGGGGCATCCATTCATTTGGTTCGTAGTGAAGTCCTATGTTTATTTCGTTAACTGCCGAGGTCCTCTGTCCACCACTTCTACACATTTGCCCTACCTTCCTGCAGCCAGAACATTGTTTGTTTGTCCCTAGCTGGGCACTGTCCTTTGATATGCATGTAACCGCAATTAGAGCATTTAATCCTGGACACATTGGCCCATAATTTCCGAATTGTGGTTGATCTGGCGGGAGGCCCGAGGCGTGCCCCCCCCCCCCCCTCACGCATGCTCCCTTCCCCCTCCCCCTCTGACCTGCATTCGGGTCCCGGCTTCCGTAGCATATGGATTTAACTCCCGTCTCCACCCACGTAATACCCACGTCAAAAGCGTCAAACGGCATCAAACGGTTCAAAAAGCCCCCACATCAAAGAAGAAAATGCAGCGAACACGCAGGGCCGCGGCACCAAGAGGCCGACCCGCTAAGCGCGCCACACGGAAGGCCGCCAGCCCACCACTGTCCGACGCGAGCGACTCACAAGATGGCGGCGCCTCCCCGAAGCCGCCGACACCGCCACCCCGGGCCGCGCCCCCCGCGCGCCAGTCGATTAGGACCCGTAAACCAACGGCAAAAGCGAGGCAGGCCGACAGCATCGGCCGAATGCAAGCATCAATCGACGAAATACAGAAGCGGTGGATCGACGTAGAACGCCAAGCGGCCGAGCAGCGGCGCGAGGCGGCCGAACAAAGGACCGAGATGGCGGCGCAAAGCAAGGCGCTCGCGGAAGCCACCGCCGCCATGACGGCGCTCGCCGCCAGCCTACGCCGCCCCGAGTGCCCGACAACAGCGTCCGCCACGCCACCTAACCCGGCCACCCGGCCCCGGCCGCCGGCCCAGGAACAACACCGCTACAGCCGGGCGCGATCCCTATCGCCGGTATCGCCGTCCCCGTCCCACGTCAGGGGCCGAAACGGTTCACAGCCGGCACGCGCAGCCGACATCAGCCCGTTCAGCGTCTGGGAGGTCCCGTCACCGACCCCGCCCAGGCACCGACCCCGGCGCCCGGACGCCGCCCACGCGACCGGCCGCCACGCAACCCACCACCGACAACGGCGACTACGGACGCGGCGCCCGCTCCACGGCCGAGGAGGCGGTGCGCCTCATCGTCGCGGCGGCGGACGGCAAAGGACACTCACGAAAAAAAGGTATTTCTGCCAAATACATTTTCCCTTATGACCTGGTGGAGAGGGGGGACGAGGGCAAGGTGATTAAGAAAGGCGAGGCCACAAGGGAGGAATACACACTCGGACTGAATCGACTCGAGCACCAGTCGGCCTTCCCCGCGAGTGCCCTCACCGCGCTCTCCAGCCACCAAGAAGCGATCGCACAGGATAACTGCTCGCTCGCCTGGCATATCGTCCGGCGGTATTCGGAGGAAATATTCACCCGGTTCGCGGACGGTAGGCTTCCCAAGGGCTGGAAGGACGAGGCGGCGATCAACGCTGTGAGGATTGAGGTCATAGCAATGGCCGGACACAACCCATCCCAGCCCGCCGCCTCGGGGGAGCAGCAACACGCGCGTCAGGGCAAGGCGGGAGCCGACCCCTGACCCCAGTACGATAGGGCCGCGGTCGGCGCCCCGTGCCCTCACTGGAACAAGGACCCCACCTCGTGCGACAAGGCATTCAAGGGCGGCTCTCACGGCACCGGCACGCTCAAGGTGGCACACATATGCGGTTACTGTGCTAATGTCCGTAAAATAGTAACTAACCATGCCGAGGCCTCGTGTTTCTCAAAAAAGTCTCGCGATCGGCCGGGAAAGAACTCTCAACGGGATTTTTAGAGCGCCGGCCGGACACCCCGGTGCCGGCCCCACAACCCCGAGACCCGGAACGCCCCCCGACGCCCCCCGTGGAAGCCAGTCTCGGCCGCCACGCAACCCCCGTGAGTGTTTACATCGCCCCGGCTCCGGCTGGCTTCAGCCATGGTGCAACCCCCCTGAGCCCCGGGTTCCCCCGTGACGTCACAGCGGCCCGCCGCACACGCCCCCTGGAGGCAAACACTGACACTACCCATATGGGGCCCCCGCGGGGAACCCCCTCGTGACGTCACGCCGCACGGCCCCAGCTGGCGCCACCTGGAGGACTGCCCCGACACAACAACAGTAAACAACCACCACAGCCCCGGCACGCCCTCCTACGAGAGTTTCGCCTCCTGCCTCGGCGCCCCCACCAGGACATCGACGCCCTCGGCCACCGACCCCACCCACCCCTGTCTGTTATGTGACGCGACGGCGGACGCCGTGCCGGGGCCCGACGAGCCAGTCGAGCAGGTCGTCGACCCGCTCATACAGCGCTCCCTGCCCGCCGCCCCCGTATGTGGCCCCACCCCGGAGGAATACAGGGACACGCTCGACGCCTTCTGGCCGCTCCTGTCGGGCGAGGGATGGGCCGCGTACCCCCAATATGCTAGCGCATACGCGGCGGCCCGCGCCTCGGCCCTTCCGAACTTTATGGCCGCCCGAGTCCCGGTCCCCTCCGAACTCAACATACCCGAGTGGCGCCGCACCCACGAAGGATACGACGACCCCGACCTCGCGGACCACCTTGAGTTTGGGTTCCCGGCAAATTACACCGCCGCCGGGCCCCCTACCCCCACGTACAAGAACCACTGGGAGGACCCCGACTTCTTACACCACGTCACCAGCTACGCCCAGGAGGAGATCCGCCAGGGCGCCCTCCTCGGGCCATTCGCGGTCCCGCCCTTCACGCCCTGGTCCCAGTGCAGCCCCATCATGACGCGGCCGAAGTCTACCCCGGGCAAGCGCCGCGTCATCGTGGACCTCTCCTTCCCCCCGGGCCGCAGCGTGAACGCGGGGATCCCAAGGAGAGAATACCTCGGTCGCCGCCACACCTACAAGCTCCCTGCGGCGACCGACCTCGGGCGCCGCGTCGTCCGCGAGGGGCGCGGCTCCTTCTGCTGGTCCGCCGATCTGGTCTGCCGGTAGGCCCTGGTCCGCCGACGTATCCAGGGCCTACCGGCAGCTCCGCGCCGACCCCCTCGCTGCTCCCCTCTTCGGGATAACCGTCGACGGTCGGGTCTACGTGGACATCGCGCTCCCCTTCGGATGCCGCACATCCGGAGCCGCTTGCGTCCGTGTCACCGCGGCGGTCGTCTGGGCGCTCGGGCCGCCGAGGCTTCTTCAGCGCGGTCTATGTGGACGACTTCGTCGGCTGCGAGGGCACCTTCCTCGGCGCGATGCAGGCCTTCGATGGCCTCCGTGAGATCTGCGCGACCCTCGGGCTCGCCCTCGCCCCCGACAAATGCTGCCCCCCTACCGTCCGCCTCACCTGGCTGGGCATCGAATGCGACACCGAGGCTATGGTGCTCCGCATCCCCGACGACAAGCTCCGAGACGTCGTCCAGGAGTGCGAGCGCTGGCTCGGGCGCCCCACCCTCACCAGACGAGCCCTCCAGCGCCTCGTGGGCCGCCTCGCCCACATCAGCACCTGCGTCATCCCCGGAAGGGCGTTCATGGCGCGCATCCTGCGTGCCCTCAGGTCTTCACCCGCCGCCGGCGCCGCGGACGTCGACTCGGAGCGCCGCAAGGACATCCTCTGGTTCCGCGACTACGCGGCGGGCGGGAACGGCGTGTGCCTGCTTCCCCCGCGCATTCGCCCCCAGTGGATCATCGAGTGCGACTCGTGCCTCACCGGAGGGGGCGCGTTCTCGCCCACCGCCTGCTTCGCGGAGGCCTACGACGACGCCTTCCGCGAGGCGTTCCCCAGCATCCACGAGCTCGAGGCCCTGAACCTGGTCCTCGCGGTTCGCGCCCTTGCCCCCGACGCCCCCTCGGGGCACCGCATCCACGTCAACACCGACAACGCGGCGTCCGCGCACGCCATCCAGAGCGGTCGCGCGGCGGACCCCACCCTGGGCGCCTGCGCGAGGGAGCTCTGGCTCATGGCGGCCCGGGGCTCCTTCGACATTGTCGTCTGCCACAAGCCGGGCTCCGAGCTGGAGTTCGCCGATGCCCTCAGCCGCGCCCACCTCTCCCCAGCCGCCCTTGAAATTGCTAAAAATCATTGTGAAATTCGCGGCCTTCGGAGGGTCAGGGTCCACCATTCCCCCGAACTCATCACCAATGACCTCTGACCTCTTCCAGATTACGGGCCCGCAGCGCACAAGCACCTCATGGAGATGCACCGCGCCGCGCTCGCGCCGGGCACATGGCGCAACCGCGACCGGCACGCCAGGCGATACTTGGAGTTCGCACTCGACCAGGGCATCGACCACCTCGCCCCCGCGGCATACGATGTCGGCCAATTCATCGCGCACCTCCACCGCCTGCTCCCATCGCCGGCCTCGGTCGCCAACGCCTTCTCCGGGGCCCGCTCCTGGGTCCGCGAGGCGGGCGGCGACCCCGCCCCCTTTGATGCCCCTTTCACGACCCGGGTCAGGCGTGGGGGTGAGCGCCTCTTCGCCGCGCCGGTCCGGCGGGCCCCGGGCATCGCCCCCGAGATGCTTCCTGTTATCCATGACTACATGAGGGCCCTGGGCCACCTCGGCGTTGCCCCTTGGGCGGCCACGGTCGTGGGGTTCTTCAGTTTCTTGAGGCAGTCCAACGTGCTATCCCCACCGCACGCGCCCTGGGGTGGCCCCCACACCCTCCGGAGGGACGACGTCCGCCCCGTCCCGGGCGGCCTCCGCCTCCGCATCGCCTCCTCCAAGACCATCCGCCTCCCGACGCAGGCGGTATCCCTCTTCGTCCCCGCCATCCCGGGCTCAGCCATCTGCACGGTGCGCGCTTGGAGGCGGGCCCTCGACCTCGCACCAGCATCGGGGGACGCCCCAGCCTTCCTCGCCCGCCCCGGTGTGCCTCTCACCCCCCGCGACGTCACCCCCCTCATCCGCGCCGCCCTTCGGGCCGCCGGCGTCCCGCGGGCCGACGCATACACCATGCATGGCCTCCGCCGCGGCGCCGCCCAGGCGTGCGCCTCACGGGGGGTCGACCTCTCCGCAATCATGGCGCAGGGGACATGGGAATCCGACGCTGTCCACTCCTACGTCCCCAAGCTTGCAGCCTCCGACGCCCCGAGAGCCTTGGCCCTCTGTTTTGGGTCGGCTCCCGGGCCTACCTCCTCCCAGAGTCTTCCGTCCCCCTCGGCGGACCTGGAGCAGGTCGATTGACTTATAACATTGCTGTTCGCCTTTGTACCCTGCGCCATTATCTTATGTAATAAACCCTTCTTTCACCCACCTCCGTCTCGGGCTTCCTCTGTCCAGATCGGCCCATAATTTCCGAATTGTGGTTGATCTGGCGGGAGGCCCGAGGCGTGCCCCCCCCCTCACGCATGCTCCCTTCCCCCTCCCCCTCTGACCTGCATTCGGGTCCCGGCTTCCGTAGCATATGGATTTACCTCACCCACCCACCCTCTGATTGTACTCTCTTAACTAGCCTTATTGCTCTCTCTTAATCCATTAGGGGGGTCGGCTCCCGGGCCTACCTCCTCCCAGAGTCTTCCGTCCCCCTCGGCGGACCTGGAGCAGGTCGATTGACTTATAACATTGCTGTTCGCCTTTGTACCCTGCGCCATTATCTTATGTAATAAACCCTTCTTTCACCCACCTCCGTCTCGGGCTTCCTCTGTCCAGATCAGATCGGTATTGTTGTGGCTGTGACATCCGTTTCCATGGCTGTACTTGGCGCTGTGACGTCACGCCGCTGTTGATTCTGGATACCACATCGATGTGTTCCTCCGATTTGTTGCTTGCTGTATCACTCAACAATGCAGCGTTGTGCTCACTTAATCGACACATTGTTAGACAGAGTTCTAACAACACGTTATGAGTTTGCAACAAACGATCCCTTAAATTGGTGTCCTTCACGCCGCATACAAGTCTGTCGCACAGTAATGAGTCTTCGATCGATCCATAGTTACAGTGTGATATGCGGTTTCGAAGTTCCCGAATATAAGTGTCCATGCTTTCGTTTGTTTGATTTAACGAATTAAATTGATACCTGACCACAGTTATGTTTGTTTTTCCTTCACAATATACACGAAAAGCCTCTATCAATGGCGTTATCTTGTCCTGGTCATTTACGTCGATGTTGAATGATCTGTGCACCTTTTGCGCTTCCGTCCCTGCCACATGAAGAAAAACACAACACTGTACTTTCTCCAATTTGCCAGCAACTCCTGCTGCTGTGGCGTAAATCTGGTATGCATTGATCCATTGGGTCCAATTCAATGTCAAGTTACATTCCAAGTTGAGTGGCATAGGGGGTTTCAATCCTGATAATACCATAGTACTTGTCAGGTAATCCACATCTGACACCATGTAAGATACAAGGCGACACCTTGAGTTCTAGTTCATGACTGGCTTTATTTAATCCAACCGTTGTCATGGTGACGTTCCAGTGTTAGCTGGTTACCCTCATGTACTCGGGTGACCCACATATATTACAGGAGTGAGCGCAGGGGTGGGAGGGAGGGGGAGAGGGCGGGGGAGGGCGGGGGAATAAGGGAGGGCGGGGCAGAGGGAGGTGGGCACCAGGCAGTAGGCGCAACATCGGCCAAATCCAATTGACAGGAAATGTCTCTTTTTAAAATTTGTAACTCACCCTCTCACCTTGTAGGCCTATGTGTTTACATGTGAAACACCAGCCAGCAGCTGGGCTGATCAAACCCACCACAAGATGGCACTGCAAAATTTACATTACCATGGGAGAGATAGGGAGTGAGCCGTCTTAGTGTTAGAGTCTTTGGTATTGTTCAAAATCATTCAAGCACGTTTTTAGAACTATCTATGACCACTGCACACATATATGCTTAAATTAGGAGCTATGATTGATAGATGAACATTCATAATTTTCATCTTATATAGTTTATTTATCATATTAGATTGCAAAATGATATGGACATATCAACCCAGCTTCCCAACACTTTTTCTCATGGGTTGCTTAGGAACCTCTCTTGGAGACAGTGTTGTGAGATTATCAACAGAAGCCACTGCAGTTATGCCTATGAGAAATACTCCTAATATTACACATCAATATGAATTTGCTAAAACTAACGTAGCTCATTTCATACAATGTGCCATCCGATGTCATTTAGAGAATAAGATCTCAACATGTTAGAGTGTTTATTCCATTGTTTAAATAATGTATATGATTTGTAATACAAGATGACACTGTATGTGGAGTGGAGTGGATTTTGTCCATGAAGAAATCAAATTATACAATTTGGACTCAGATCATCCTATTAAATATCACTTTCACAATATATTCTAAATGAAATCAGAATGCAGAACAATCCATTGACATATTTGCAACAAAATTAAGTAATATATCTTGCATTATACATGATTTTCTCTGTACATGCAATGCTTAAAAAAGGCACTGAAATGTCCATTTTGCTAATGACATTGTTTTGATTAGCGCTGAAAAAAAGTGAATGATAATAGCAGAAAACTCATGCACCTCTGTGCCTGGGCTGCGTTCAGGTTGCGTCTCGGAGACGCCTCCCATTTCAGACAGGAGACAAAAATCGCCTCGAAAATGGCCACTGTATTCAGTGGTTTCAGCCAATCACAGCACAGCTTTTCCATTGCAAATGGCCATCGCTATGGAGGCGGCAATTTTCGAGGTGACAAACTGCTTTTGCCATTCAGACTAGCATGACGTCAGGGATTTCACCGAGACGTCTTGGAGGCATACCCTGAACGCGGCCCTGGTCTTTGAAACCACCACCACAGTGGTGACCCCTGTTGAAACAAAGGCCAAGGGACTAGGCTAGGTAAACCTTAGATAAAAGATTCACCCGGTACTTGTAGTACACGGGTGAACACCAGCCTTATATAAATACGGGCGAAAATAGCGTTAGCATGGAACATGACCTAGAAACTGTGGCCCCAGTATCAAATGGCTACCCATCAGTCCCAGAGTTGGTGAAATGGGAGAGAATGCAAAAAGACAAGATGGCGGCCGCAGAACGCCGTCGATTTCACTTTTAAATCTTATTAAACTATATATTATATTATATTTTTCAACTCAAAGGTAGCGGGCTATCAATAAGATATATGTAAAGAATAATTGTTGCTTCTTAGATTGTAAAATTAGGCTCTCAATTCTTTGACCCGCATTTTCGCCAGCTTTTACATAGGGTTGGTTTGCACCGCTACTGCAGCAGTACGGGGTGAATATTGTATCTAGGTAAACCTAGGCTAGTTCGCGTCTGCGACACGGTGGCGCTACCTGCAACACCTGAAAAAGCTTTCACTTATTGCATGCATGCGTCAACAGACCGTGAAGCAATACACAAAGTGGAGCAAGCTCACGACTCCAGATCTCGGATCCAATAGGATACTACCTTACAAATAATTGTTGGGCACAACGCCCTTGTAGGGTAGTAGGTATGTGGTGAGGGTGTAGGCGTGTGGTGGGGGTTTAGGGTTTTACTACCTTACAAATCAGCAGACGTCTGAGTCAGAGCGAGGAGACCTAGCCACAGGTAGTTTGAACTGTAAATATCTAGATAAATTACATTGTTTTTACACAAATACAGACACCCTAATGAATAAGCGACTAGAACTAGCTGAGGTTATTTCGGAGTATAAACCTGATATCATCGCCTTAACAGAGATTTTAAATAAAAATCGAAGCATGGACCCAGAACAACATGAACTGGTAATTCAAGGCTACGATCACCATACTAACATTGATAGAAATCACAGAAGGGGAGTGATCCTATACACAAGATCTCACCTTAATATATGTGTAAAGGAAATTCCAGGACAAGATGCCTTTGAAGAGTCGCTATGGTGTGAACTGAACTTAAAGGGTACAGACAAACTCCTCCTGGGTGTTGTGTACAGATCGCCAAGCTGCTCGAAGGAGAACCATGACCACCTGCGGACCCTACTGAAGAATGCTATGGAGTTAGGGACAAGTCATATCCTTGTCGTAGGAGACTTTAACTACAGTGAGATCAACTGGAAAGTGGGGACGATGCCAACTGCAATAACAAATCCAGCTACAGCATTTGTTGAGACACTCAGGGACTTGTACTTACACCAGCATATAATGGATCCAACCCACTACCGGGCAAACCAACAGCCGAATACGCTAGACCTAGTGATCACCAATGAAGAAGGCATGGTGGACAATGTGGCCCTAAATGCACCTGTTGGCAAGAGTCATCATACATGTATCACATTTGATTTCATGTGCTACACAGAACGACCTGCAAAGATAACACCAAAGTTCCAGTACCACAAGGGAAACTACACAGCCATGAGAGAAGATGCTGCCAAAATGGACTGGAATCAGGAAGGTACCGATCTGGATGAAATGTGGCTCAGTTTCATGAACAATATTAAACTTTTGGCAGAGAACCACATTCCTAAGTCGAAACCGCATCAGATAAACAGACCTATATATATGACAGCCAAGGCCAGAGAAAAGGCAAAGACAAAGAACAAGACGTTTCGCACTTGGCGCAGAACACGAGACGGTAACGACTACCGAGTGTACACCAAGGCTAGAAACCAGGCCAAGTGGGAATGCCAGAAGGCAGAGAGGGAGTTTGAGAAAAAACTTGCCAAGGAATGTAAGAAAAACCCAAAGGCGTTCTTCAGATATGCAAACTCCAAGATGAAGACAAGATCCGGAATTGCACACCTTACCAGAGAAGATGGCAGTCTCACCGCTACAGATAAGGACAAAGCAGAAGTGTTAAATAAATTCTTCTCTTCAGTTTTTACGAGAGAAGACATAACCAATATGCCAAACATCCCAGATACTAAAACAGATGTGATCTTGGAAGATACAGATTTTACCATAGACGAGGTAGCTAATAAGTTATCCAGATTGAATCCAAATAAAGCTGCAGGCCCGGATGGAGCATCCCCGAGAATCTTGAAAGAACTACACACTATAATAGCTGAACCACTGTACAATATATATAGAAAATCAATCGACCAAGGGAAACTACCTAGAGACTGGAAGATCGGCTATGTGTCCCCGATCTTCAAGAAAGGCGACCGACATCAGGCTAAAAATTACCGACCCGTTAGTTTAACCTCGGTCATATGTAAAACACTGGAGTCTATAATACATGATAAGATCATGCACCATCTCGTCCAGAACCAACTATTGACAAAGTTCCAGCATGGTTTTGTCAAGGGGAGATCTTGTGTAACCCAGATACTGGCAGTTCTAGACAGATGGACAGAAGCACTGGACAATGACAGCAACGTAGATTCAGTGTACTTAGATTTTGCCAAAGCGTTTGACAGTGTGCTCCACAAACGCCTACTCATGAAGATGAAGAGCTTCGGTATTACTGGAAAACTATGGACCTGGATCGAGGATTTCCTTCATGCAAGAATACAGCACGTAGTTATCAATGGTGTGAAATCCCTGGCAGCGTTAGTGTTGAGTGGTATTCCGCAAGGAAGTGTTCTGGGACCCCTACTGTTCATATGTTTCATTAACGACATGCCCGAGGTCATCCATGCATTCATCCAGATGTTTGCGGATGATACAAAGCTGTATATGGAGGTTAACAGCCCTGAAGATCAACAGGTGCTACAAAAAGACCTAACTGCACTTGAAGACTGGGCCAACCTGTGGCAACTACGTTTCAATGCACAGAAGTGCAAGGTCATGCACCTGGGTAACAGAAATGAAAATCTCAGTTACTACATGCACCAAGATGGAGAAGAAGTCCAGCTCCAAGTGACAGAACTAGAGAAAGATCTTGGCATATACATGGACAACGGACTCACCTTCTCATATCACAGTGAACAAAAGGTGACCAAAGCGAACAAGCTTCTAGGCATGATACGCCGCTCGTACACGTATCTAGACAATGACACGGTGAAGACACTGTACACGTCACTGATCCGGCCGCACCTTGAGTATGGCAACACGGCTTGGACACCGAAGTTCAAGAAGGACATGTCAATGATCGAGAGTGTACAGAGACGTGCTACAAAGTTATCACCAACCATAAGAGAACTACCATACGAAGAACGTCTCAGGATTCTCAACCTACCCAGCTTATACTACCGAAGGGCCAGGGGAGACATAATAGAAGCATTCAAACACGTCACTGGAAGATATGCGGTTGATGCTAGATACCTGAAGCTGGCCAACTGTAAAACTAGAGGTCATCGATACAAGCTGAAGAAGGAAAGAGCAATAAAACCTGTCAGACAGCTATTCTTCAGTAACAGGATAGTAAATGCCTGGAACGCATTGCCTGAACATGTCATAGAAGCGCCTTCCGTCAACGCCTTCAAAGGCAGACTGGATAAGCATTGGAGGGGGCTGCAATATTGCACACATCCGGTACTCGATGCATTTAATCCTAGTAAATCAAATTTTGACATGCATCGACCTGATACAGGCTATAAGCCTAACAAAATCAGAAGCGGATGAGTATGAGTATGAGTAAATCCTTGTTGGGCACAACGCCCTCAAGCAAAAATGAGAGACAAATAAGTGTTCACACTTCCTGTCTACCATTCGCTATTCGCTATACACCATAACACGGTTTGGCCTTATATGGGCATGTCCTACTTTCGCGAGAACGAGGCCACTTCCGGTTATAGGTAAACAAACACTGATAGCCTTGAGTTTGCCAGAACGCACAGTGCAAAGCATTAGTTTTATTCAAAATTAATAGAAATCCAGAACCCTAACCATATAAATTGAATATAATCTATTCGTTGAGTATGTTTTCTATATGTGTACAAAGCGATTTGTTTCTAGATGGTATGGTTTTAGAGATATTTCACTTTTTCTGTATGAAGATTGCTCACCGCCATTGACAATGCATTGAGTTTGCCGTACGCGTAGTGAAAAACTTCAGCTTTATTCAAAATTAATAGAAATCCAGAACCCTAACCATATCAATTTAATATAATCTTTTTGGTAAACATGTTTTCTATGTGTATTCCAATCAGTTTGTTTCTAGGTGTTGTAGTTTTTGAGATATTTAACTTTTTCTCTCTGTAGATTGCTCACCGCCATTGACAATGCATTGAGTTTGCCGTACGCGTAGTGAAAAACGTCAGTTTTATTCAAAATTAAGAGAAATCCAGAACCCTAACCATATCAATTTAATATAATCTTTTTGGTAAACATGTTTTCTATGTGTATTCCAATCAGTTTGTTTCTAGGTGTTGTAGTTTTAGAGATATTTCACTTTTTCTGTCAGACAATGCACTGAATTTGAGGTACGCACAGTACAAAAAGTTTATTTTATTCAAAATTAATAGAAATGCAGAACCCTAACCTTATAAATTTAATATAATCTATTCGATGAATATGTTTTCTATATGTGTACCAAGCGGTTTGTCTATAGGTGGTGTCGTTTTATAGATATTTCACTTTTTCTGTAAAAAGAATGCTCACTGCCACACTGATGATACTGCCACGTGCGTTTGTGTACCTGCAAACAGGAATTAGGTCAAGATGGGTGCATGTAAACGACAACGGGTCCAGTGCGGCGGAAGTAAATAGACTCATGAATATTAAGTTTGACCTATATATGGCATATCACCCCCTACCCGGTGTCGCAGTTTGAGCGCCAGGCCAGTTTTAGTGCCCTGCCAGTGGTTGTATACTTTTTTTGTAAAATAGATTTAAAAGCTTTCATTGGATTGATTAAAAATATCTTAATGCGCAATTGAAGAGGAAGATCTGAAGTATTTAATGTAACCTAAGAGCAATTTACTCTGAAAGTATTAAAACAGAGATAATAGTGAAAGTTGGGATATTCTGAGTGTCAGTGCCAGTGTTAGCCTTACCAGATCATGGCCTCAAAAACTATTTTCGCAAAATAAATTCAAGAACTTCCAATTGGCTGTTTAAAAAAAAGCTGAATGTGAAACTGTAGAGAAAGATCTGAACTATTTAATAGAAACAAGAGAAATTTGCTTTCAAAGCACCACAAATCAGAAATTACTGTGATAGTTAGGGTGGTTTTAATGTTGTCTCTATCCGGGCATGCGCAGAAGCAACAGAAGGGCACTCAAACTGGCAGGGCGCTCAAACTGCGACACCGGCCACACAAAACTTGGGGGAAAAGTAGTGAACCAAGATGTTTTGTTAAAAAGACTAACTTAATATGAAGTAAGTTATATGTGTTCTAATAAATTGATAAGGTTAGGGTTCTGGATTTCTATTAATTTGGAATAAAACTAGGTTTTGCACTGCGCATACCGGTGTGGCGGTTTCAGCCACGCTTCTCCACGCTCGGCTGGACAATTTTTTTTTTTTTTTTTAATAACCGATAAAACTACAGCAAAATAGGATTTAAAGTATTTTATGATGGCCTAGTTTAGCTAGAGTTCCATTTCATTAATCTAAGTTATTCTTTTTTTGCACACGGCACGTGTATTTGTCGACTCCACTCGCCGTGTTCTATTTGAAATTCTGACCACTCGGATGACCTGAGTCGCCCGGGTCGTGTTAAGCGATTACGGCCATGTTTATTAGATTCTGACACATGCTCAGAAGCGATGGACACGGCTGAGCACGGGACACATCTGAGTACGCCACACCGGCAAACGCAACTTCTCAAGGCATTGACAATGGTCGTGAGCAATCGTCATACGGAAAAAGTGAAATATCTCTCAAACCACAACACCTAGAAACAAATCGCTTGGTACACATATAGAAAACATGTTTACCAAAAAGATTATATTAAATTGATAAGGTTAGGGTTCTGGATTTCTATTAATTTTGAATAAAACTAATGTGTTGCACTGGGTGTACCTGCAAACTGCGGAGAGCAAGTTCAAGGTCGATTGATCATATATATAGGTCAAACGTAATATTCATGAGCCTATTTACTTCCGCCGCACTGGACCCGTTGTCGTTTACATGCACCCGTATTTCGTAAGGTAGTGGATCCGAGATCCTAAGTCGTGACCCTACTGGAGGCATGCACAAAGGCATGCACGAAGCAAGGATCAGTCCTCAGTCCTGAAACCGACATTGCGAGGAACCAATCTGACAGGGTAAGTCCTATAAATATAATTTCCCGATCGATCTAGCAGTTGGCAAGGTAAGGTCCGATGCACGTTACTACATAACTACATTGGAAGTTCATTTTGGGCCAGGTGGAGCGACTGGTTCCCTAGCCAACTCCAAAGATGGCGCCACGTGTCCCAGGTTAGGAGTACCCGAGTTGTCTGCTATTATCGCTCAGATCCACTGATGAAAATAGGTAAACAAATTAAACCCGTTCAACTGTTAACCTTGAGAACTGCACACATTAGCTAGTTTGGCTTAGAATCTTTCGCTGATATTTTGGAATAAATGTAAAACTTGATGACAAGTTCCCGCGACATCTCTCTTGCGTCATGTGGGATCCCACCCCTAGATAAAAGATTACCCTGTTACTGTTAGGCCTGTACTTGCTTTTATCTACCCCCCTACGCAACATAGTTAATCTATAGATATCGCCATACTTATCTCCATATGAAAGTATTCTACATCCTAGGCCTCACCCAGCGGGTTCATTTTCAATGATTAACGGATGCGCCCGATTCTATGTTGCGCTATAACAATTGATTGAAGTCTAGAAAAAATAGAAAATATATGGGTCATTCCATATTTTTGGTACATTTTGATGTCCCAAGCATAATTAGCTATACTGTGTCGACTATTTTTTAAATAAATGACCAAATAATATTGTTTGTCGGTAAAGTATATTGTGCGGAATGGGGGACCTCCGACTTTTTAGTTCAAGTTCCTGCCGTTCGCATCGCCACTGAAGTAGTGGGCCTCTCGGGCACACTGTAACACTGCAAATTCAATGGCTATGAGCAATCTTCATACAAAAGAAGTGTAATATCTCTAAAACTACACCACCTAGAGACAAACCACTTGGTAGACATATAGAAAACATATTCAACAAATATATTATATTAAATTTATCAGGTTAGGGTTCTGCATTTCTATTAATTTTGAATAAAATAAACGTTCTGCACTGCGCGTACCGGCAAACTCAATGCATTGTCAATGGCCGTGACCAATCTTCATACAGAAAAAGTCAAATATCTCTAAAACCACACCACCTAGAGACAAACCACTTGGTACACATATAGAAAACATATCCAACGAATAGATTATATTAAATTTATAAGGTTAGGGTGCTGTATTTCTATTAATTTTGAATAAAATAAACGTTTCTGCACTGCGCGTACCGGCAAACTCAATGCATTGTCAATGGCCGTTTATGCCCACTAGTACCGATGCACCACCAAGTGTCGGAAAAACGAACTAGCCCACATGTCCCCCATTAATTAAAATAATACTTGACCAGATAGTTTGACCACCCCCCAGGTTTCTTAACAATTAAATGCTGATATATCACAAAATGCTGTGTCCCGGAAGGGTACACACATTTTTTAATACCAGGAGCGAAAAGCTATTTTTATTGTGCTGAGGATTAAGTATCTACCTTTTACTTTATAAATAACTATATTACAGCAAAGAAGCTTTTTGGTGAAATAAAACTACATTTTTAACCATATTTTGGGTAATTCTTAAAAATATTTTTATGTCCCTAATGTTGTGTCAGTCCTGTTACGTCAGTGCTGTTACTGGGTTAGCCCAGTCTTGTATGATTTCCAACATTGAGCCATCAGATGGCACTGCAGTGATGTAGGCGGGAAAAGTCAAAGAGATTTGAGCCATGTGATATCAGGTTTGCTGCTTTTTCTTTTGTAATTACAATTTTAGGACCAAAGTTACCTTAATTCAACGTCAGTAATGTTACACATGTATTCGTTGTACCATAGGAACCTTCCGTTCTAAAACTTATTGAAAAATCACACCATTATGTCTAAAAGTGTGAATTTACAAGTGTGTGATAATAGGGCTATTAACAACTCTTTGGCTTTTGTTTTAAAGCAAAATTGTCAGTGCTGTTACATTGTTTTCTGTGTCAGTGCTGTTACATTACATTTGTAACATGACTGACAATGTCAGGGCTGTTACGTAACAGCACTGACCAAATTAACCTAAACTGGGTTTTTATCAAAGGCTAAACAAAATAAATACTATGTTTCCGATTTCTCAGCCGTCTTCAATTAAACAGGTGCAGTAAAAATGTTTAATGGCCAACTATTTTTTTCTTAAACAATTCTTGTTTACGTACGAGACATACTTTTCGTATCTAATAATATGGGATGTACGTTTCTATTAACTTAAATGCATACTTACCATCGTTCATCTTTTAGTTTACTTCAGTGAAGAACGACAACATTAAAACACAAGATTAATCGCAAATGAAATTTTATTGAAAGAAAGTAATGCACCATATTTTATTTATCTTTAATGGTTCATTGACCACAACCGTAAACACTTACTTTGTTGTATACCTTTAACTGGGTGATGGTTTTTGAAAATCCTATTTTCATGGTTATGATGCAGGTACGCTCTATGTGATGAAGTTTGATGCACAAGTATTCAAGACGCTACTGTGAAACATTTCAAATAATGGCTAAGTCAAATGCGGAAAGACAAAAACAGTACCGAGAGCGCAGGGATGCGGACCTTGATAAGAGGCGGTTGTACTTGGAAACAGAAAAAGGCCGGTATATTGTCACGAAACAAACGGGAAAGAGAAAGTTAATTGGTGATAAAACTGAAAGAGAACAAAGAAAAACCAGACGAGAATGGAGAGTCTATCAAAAGATAGTCAGAAAAAGACGACAGGAAATTGAAAGTGCTGTACTAAGTCTTACAACCCCACCAGCATCTCCTGATCAACCGCTAGTGGACGAAACCAGACGAGTACGTGGTCGCAAGAAAGTTAGAAGAGACAAAGCTAAGTGTTACAAAGATCTTAACAAACTGAAACAGAAACTGGAAACTCTAAAACGAAAATCAGAAAGGTATAAAAAGCGATATCAGCGCGCTATAAATTCTTCCAGTGCCAAAGACTCTCCAAGAACGAAAACCAGAAAACTCATCAGAAATCTGAAAGTATCACCAAGTGTCAGAAAGACCCTGATTTTTCACCATGCTGTTACACAAAACTTCCGACAGAAGTACAAGCGATCGAAAAGTGAGAGAGAGAAAAAGATCATAGCACAGTGCGTAACGGGCTCAATACTTAAGAAGTATCGCCTTCAAAAATGTACTGAGATGACATTTGGATTTTCAAGAAGGAGACACAGCCAACCAGTTTGCAAGAGGAAGTCAAAAATAATCAAATATGGAGAGCAGCTTAAGACAGGTGTATGCACTTTCTACGAAAGGGATGATGTCTCAAGGATGACACCTGGGAAAAAGAAACTATAACCAAGCACAAGACTAAAAAGCAGAAGAGATTGCTGTGTGACACTATGAAAACTTTGCACCTGAAATTCCTAGCTGAAAACCCGCACATCAAACTTTCCTATTCATTGTTCTGCGTACTACGCCCATTCTGGGTTGTGCCCCCCACTGTGAAAGATCTGGACACATGCTTATGCAAGCTGCACGAAAATCTACAGTTTGTTGCGAGTAAACTCAAGAACATGAGCTTAATCTCAATGACAAAACTAGATGACCTGGCTGCTACATTGTGCTGTGATTCATCTTCAAAGTGCTGCATGTACAGAGAATGTGACGATTGCAAGCATAACAGCACAGAAGTGACATCATCATACGTACCAGAGGAGCAAGTGCAGTATATGCAATGGAAAACACGACGGGATGAGAAAGGATTTCTAATTACTGTCAAGGACACAGTAACCATAACGCTGGGTGATGCACTGGATAGATTTCAGCAAAACATGGAACGTTTCTGTCACCATCTCTACAATATTCAGCATCAGTACAAGATGTACCGATTCAAATGTGATCACATTGACAAATCAGAATGTGTGGTACACATAGATTTTGCTGAGAATTACAACTGTAAATACGCAAAGGAAATCCAAGCGGTTCATTTTGGTGGCTCGCACAAACAGGTAACCATGCACACTGGAGTGTTGTATCTTGCGAGGCGGAGGAAGAGACAGTGCCTGAGGGCCCCACAGCTCCAGATTGGGAGACTCGGTGGGCGGCTATGGAGAGTCATATTCTGTCTCTCAAACCACCGCTGTCTCTTAAACGGCAAATGCCGGCATTCCAAGACGAGTCGGACTGGGAAGACTTCTCAGAGACAGACTCAGCAATGGAGCCTAGGGCTCCTCCTCCTCCTAAACGGAGGAAGAAGAAGAAACAGGTCACTTCTTCGGGTGACGAGTTCACCAAAGAACGCAACAAGACTGGGCTGCGCAAAAAGCGAAAGCCCAAGTCCAAGAAGAAGAAGAAGAAGAAGAAGAAAGATTCTTCTTCCGATTCCTCCCCGGATTCCACTTCGACGGAATCAGACTCACACACACAATATGAAGGTGTCTATGCTGCCATTGGTGGCAAAGTGTCTAAAAAGGTGGAGAAGCCGAAAGCTAAGCGGGTTAAAACTACCACGCTTATGCGCGAGACCATCAATGGTCATTTCCGCACCTTTAAACCGGCGGAAATCATCTCCAAGCTAGGAGATGAATTGACGGGCATTAAAAGTGTCCCCAACTCCATCATTAAAGAGATGGACCGAGATGTCAACATGACGGAAGACCGTAAGAAATTTGAGAGCGTGTTGCACATAGTGCATAAGGCGGTGCTCGGTACCCTAACGGCCATCACCCCGGTGGCAAATAGGATGCAAAGAGAAAACAAGTTCTCGTCCTTGGCTAAATCCATGGACAAAGGCATTGCAATGCTAACGGCGTACCGAAGATATGAGAATGTCTTCAAGTCGGTTTGCACAGACGCCGGCAAAGAGGTGGCCCGCTCAAAGAAGGTCACGGACAATGATGGGAAAGAGTATACGCTCTTTCTGGCCCCAGAGCCGATCAAAGGGAAGCCTTTGGATAAAACGAAAATGTTTGGGGGTCAACTACAATACCTCTATAAAGAGGTAGAAACCGCAGCCAAGAGTGGCAAAAACATGGACGGGAGGAAGAAGCCGGAAGCCCCACGCTTCAAAAGGTCACGAGGGGATTTTCGCCCACGACGGCTCGGCAGGGGAGCCAGACTGGGCTCAACCTTCAGTCAGTCTTTCCGGGGCCGGGGCGCCCGCCCAGGCTGGACTGACAACACCGCATGGCCACTGGGCCGAGGCTTCAACTCCCCGAGACCCTTCCCCATGGGCGGGTCCAAGTAGAGGCTCAAACACAGACTTTACAAGTCCCCGCGGCCTCTAAAACCACACAAACTGTAAGCAACTTTGTGGCTGGCAATATTAATAATCATATTTCTGAATGGAACAAAATTACCAGTGACCAAGATATTTTAAAAATAGTTAAAGGTGTTCAAATTCCCTTCATACAAATTCTGGTACAAGGGAGAGTTCCTTTTCCCTGTAAAATTGAACCAATTGAACGAGAGGCACTAACTGAACAGGTACAAAAATTCTTTGACAAAGGAATTATACAAAAAGTTACACACTGCCCAGGAGAGTTTATTTCAAACATTTTCTCGAGACCGAAACCTAATGGGGACGTTCGAATGATCCTGGATTTAACAACCCTTAATAAAATGATCGAATATCAACATTTTAAAATGTTCTCGCTAGATACGGCACGAGATCTGATTACACCAGATGCGTGGATGGCTAGTGTTGACTTACAAGATGCATATTACACGGTTCCCATAGCGGAACAACACCGAAAATTTCTCCGTTTTCTTTGGGATAACGAACTCTATGAGTTTACCTGTATGCCGAATGGCTTAGCTTGTGCCCCTCGTTTATTCACTAAACTGCTTAAACCTGTTTTCTCAGTTATGGCGTGGAATGGTCACATAATGTTTCCTTACATAGATGATTCCTTTATAATGGCGTCAACACAAATTGATTGTGTAAACGCAGTTTTGGATTTATGTGCATTACTCACTAAATTAGGGTTTTATGTACATCCACATAAGTCAGTGCTTAAACCAACAAAACAACTAAAATGTTTAGGTTTATTCTTGATACACAGTCCCTCACAGTGTCGATAACAGAACAGAAACTAACTAAGTTTATGACCACAGCGACCCAGCTTCTTAAGTTACCGAAACCTAAGATTAGACAGGTCGCAGTCCTTATCGGGATAATTATATCATATGCACCCGCTATTCTATACGGGAAAGCCCATATTAAATCTCTAGTAATTACCACTGACGCTTCACTAGAAGGTTGGGGAGCCCATCGAGATGGGGTGGCAACAGGAGGTAGATGGCTACATGATGAAAAGTCAGACCACATTAATGTGCTAGAGTTGCGTGCTATTTATTTGGGCTCACGTAGCTTAGTAAAGATAACTAAATCACAAGTTAGAATACTAACTGATAACACTACTGCTATGGCATATATCCGTAACATGGGTGGAACCAAATCAAAGCCTTGCAATCAGTTATCTAAACTGATTTGGAACTGGGCACAGGCTCAACAAGTCTGGCTGACTGTAGCGCATATCGCAGGGTCACAAAATACATTTGCAGACCATAAGAGTAGAAAATTCCATGACCATTTAGAATGGTCCCTCTCTACGCCTTTGTTTAACTTCATTTGTGAAAAATGGGGTTCACCTAAAGTTGACTTGTTTGCATCACGAAACAATAACAAGTTACCCTGTTATGTTTCTTGGCATCCCGAACCGGATGCTTGGAAAGTTGATGCATTTGCTATTACCTGGGCAAATAATTATTTCTATATTTTCCCACCGTTTAGCATTATCAGCCGAGTGGTGAGAAAAATCAGCATGGAGGGGACACACGCCATACTGATTGTGCCCGATTGGTACACGCAACCTTGGCTGCCAGCAGTTTCACAACTGGCAAAAGAACATATACGATTCCCAAGAAAACCCGGGAACCTAACGCACCACGGACCGCTAGTGGTTCACGGCGACGTGTCAGCGACACCCCTATTGGCATTCCGTTTCTAAGGAAACAGCTGCAGCAATTTGGGTTAGACAAAATTACTGAAGACAGGATAGTAGCCGATGCATGGAGGCCAGGAACTGTCAAAATGTACACAACTTATTTAAAGAAATGGGGTGTACATTGTTTGCTAATGAAAGTCAAGCCAACAAATCCAACAATCTTCCCCAGAGCAGGTCTGACATTGAGTGCTTAATACCCCGACATACCTGTATACCGGAAGAATACTATCAATCCAATTTTATTAACAGTGTAACAAGTAGCTGGTCTTCATCCCCCGTGCACTGAGGATGTCGAACCCCAACTTGCAACTCTGTCACAAAACACTATGCAACTGCATTTGGACAGCATGTATCTATACAGTCAAGGCAACAATTACTCAGTGAATATCCACTGATCATATGCATGAGGTGGTAGGCTCAAAATATAAATACTCGGCGATTAGTACAAAATACACCCTACTTTATTGTGCTCCCACACTCAAGGAACTTACTGATATGGATTTCACAGTCCTGGTGAGCCACATTAATTAAGTTATATGAATTAGGAACCCACTTCTGCTGCTACTCTCATGAAGCGCAATTGCCGACACTACCTAACACAGTGGCAACTGCGTGCAGATCTTGTTATGTCCACGCCGTGATGAGCAGGGTATACATGTCGAGTTACCGTCCAGTGGAAGTGCAATTATTTAGTGTTACTGCGGGACTTCGGTGTGTGACTACCAAAGTTAATAGACGCGCCCCTAGCATGGGTACAGCATCCAGAGTGCATCACCACACTGAGTTCAATGCGCGACGAGATACTCTCCAAATCTGCCCGCGTCACACACCACCGAAACAATGTTCCAATACACCTAATTGCACCTCTCACCCGTCTGTTCAGCAGCGGCCTGTACAGCTTCGATGCAGATCCTCTTCTTCTCCAGCTCCATTGAACCCGAGGGGAACAGCCGTCCCCTCGCATGCGACCGCAGCAGACGGTCTGAAGCAGGCAGCTCTGGCGTGACAGCACCTCGCTTCGACCCTCCAGCCCTTGGTGTTGACTGGTTACTGTGCTGGTTGTGGCCATGTTGTCCACGACGCTCCCCGCCTCCACCTCCGTCAGTTGCAACCAACTTGGGAAGTTGTTTTGTGAAGCGGTTGCCTGTATGTGTGTAAGGTGTAGAACCTATCGGGCCGGTTGGGTCTGCTGGGTGGAGTCTCATCGTGGTCACCACTGTTAACTAGCGGTATTTTTCACACTAGAATCTTTATAGGAAATATAACCCTAACTTCTGTGTGTGGAGGCCGGAAAGCACTAATGTATTATATTACTCAAGCGATGATCCGCTTACTGTATCTGCTTACTATATCTGCTTACTATATCTGCTTACTATATCTGTTCCAAGAAATATCAAACCAACAGAATTTAAGTGTGGTAAAGTCTAGTAGGGAGGGGTGGCTGGCTCCTCCTGCTGTGCTGTCTCCAGGTCATCTGCCTGCCACACCCCCTGCCCAGCTCTTTTATTCAGATTCAACATTCAAAATACAGGTACAGTTGCTGGGAGTCTCCTCAGTCAGAGAGTGTCACATGGCATTTCATTGGCTGAACCCCTCCAGTCAGTGGTGGGGGGTGGGGTGGGGGGCCAACCCACCCACCCCAAGTCAGATACATATTTTCCCATCAAGTTCACCAATTACACTTATATGGGAATATCAACTCTGTTTATATTTACATAACACCCGTGGTCACCAGTCCCTTAGATTGGGACAACTCCAAAATAGTAGGAGTTTCTACATGCCTTACTTTGAGAATTAGATATTTTATAATCTTTTAGTTCAGCAAACTGCCACCAGGTGGGGCAGGGAGGGCTCACCACACACACACACACACACACACACACACACACACTCCTCCCACCTCCAGCCTGACACCTGGCTTTGGCAGGTCCTGCAAACACTCACACACACACACACACACAACCCCCATGCATTGTCACCTGTGTCCTAACACTCCCTCAGATACTGGCATCTGTAAGTCATACCATAACAATAACAAGCACACAGAAATTCTTGACTTAATTATTATACCCATTCTGTGGCATTCTTCACAGACTATTTGTCTGGGTGAAGAAACCAGTCTGCATCAACTGTATATGCTGCCCTTAGTTTCAGCATTTACCTCCTTTCATACAATATATAATACCAACAGACTTCAATTCAGGAATACATGTAAATAAACCAATGCAGTAATAATTTTCCAGAGTTCTTATCTCCAGTGGTTATATTTGATGTAGAACCTTAGAACAATCTGATATTAATTATCCTTTCACTTAATATACATAATCTACCATGGTTTCACAACTTGGTTTGAATATTATGCACATGTATTTAGCAACATGATAGAATGAATTAGGTATTATTAGAGAGGTTTTATAGTGGTACTTATATAATTTTAATATTATTATAATGACTTTATAGAAATAACTGGATGATTTAAATATGATTAAAACAGTTTTCTCAATGCTTCACATATGAGTTTTATGAAAAGGAGATATTTTAGAATATATTTTAACTATTATTTATTTATGAACCAGACCTAAAAAGTCGGAATATTTTACACCATGGTGTCCAAGGCATGTTTGCTCGGCATTTCTGTAAAAAGAATACTAGCGCACGCAGGCTGGAAGACGGCTAAGTCGTTTGCAAAACATTACAACAAACGACTAGAAAAGCCTACCGGCATTGCAAAGCGCCTGCTCACCAACTAACAAGAATGGGTGAGAACAAAAACTTTGAATGATACAATTACTAATACAATGACACATAAACATGTTATAATAAGAATGAATGATATTAAGGATAAAAATGAATTATGTAAAAGTCTCCCTAGCCTGAGGCTAGCCTGAGGCTGTATACCGAGGTAAAATAGTATAGTTATACGAGTCTTACCTGGGTATAGATGATGGATAACTGTTGTTTTCCCGAGGTATAAGCCTCGGGTAGACTTGGGCTAGGGCCCGCCCACCACACCCTGCCATGTCTATTCCGTTGGTGTACCATTACGGGAAAAATCATAGTATCCATTGTATTGAAAGATCATTTTTATCCTGAATAAGTAGGTAAAGATTGCTGGACCCGGATGTGCTTCCTTCTCCCTAGCCCACGTCTACCCGAGGCTTATACCTCGGGAAAACAACAGTTATCCATCATCTATACCCAGGTAAGACTCATATAACTATACTATATATATATATATATATATATATATATATATTACTGAGGTAAAATATATATATATATATATATATAAAAATATATATATATATAAAATATATATATATATATATATGTATATTTTACCTCAGTACTACGCCTCTGGCTACTCGTAGCCCATGTAGAAGGAAGCACATCCGGGTCCATCAATTAATAATAATAATAAAACATTTTTATAGCGAAATAGTGAATGGTAGACAGGAAGTGTGAACACTTATTTGTCTCTCATTTTTGCTTGAGTACAAGTAAATCAGCAACACAAGGAATAATTAGTAGCATGTGGTGAATAAGGGGTCAAATTTCCCTGGATCATCAGCTCATGCTTTTTCTAATCTGTTCTTGAATGAATTTATTGACTCGGCATCAATAACATTTTGTGGGAGACTGTTTCATATATTTATGATCCTGTTTGAGAAACTATGTTGCCTTAACTTTGAAATGGCTCTGGGTTTTACTAGTTTGGGAGTATGGCCCCGACTGCCTTCTCTTTAATTCAAGGTGAAAAATTGGTTCATATCTATTTTATCAAAACCTTTCATAATTTTAAATACTTCAATTATGTCACTTCTTTTCCTTCTGTAGGAAAAGCTAGGAAGTTTCAATTCCCTTATAAGCCTTTCTTCATAGGGTAAGTCCTTTATAACTGCAACTAATTTTGTTGCACGTCTCTGAACCTTTTCAATCTCGAGAATATCTTTCCGAAAAATTGGGCTCCAAATTTGTGGACAATATTCCAAAATTGGCATAACAACTATATATATCAATTAGCATAATCAGCTCACAACAGGAGGACGTCTTGTGAGCAGCTCTGACAGTTTTTCTACATTAGTTCATGTTAGCATTCACATACAAAGTTTTTTGAAACTTTTCGATAAGTTATTACTGTTTTACAGCTTAAGCCCCAGTTACACCTAGCCGGACGAGCACCGGGTTTTTAGCCAGACCACCCCTGCACCAGTCACCCGGACTGTCCCGGAGAGTCCCGGATAAAATCGCTATTTTGGTAGTTTTTAGCCATGGACGAGCCACGGACCAGAGGCCAGATCGCCCCGGACTGAGCCGGACTCCCCGGTGTATCCAGGGACTAGTCCTGGATCGGGGACGGATGACCCCGGATCAACACAGTACCACCTATGACCACCCCGGACGAGCCCCGATAGACCCCGTACCACCCCCGGACTCCTCGGTCTTTCCACGGATTGTACCCGGACTGGGCCAGACTGGCCCTGGACCACCCCCCCCTCCCCGGACAGCCTGGATGACCCCCGGACTACTCCCGGAAAGCCCTGAGTATAAAAGACTGCGCGGCGCTGGAGAGCTCATTTCCAAATCCAGCAGCGCCGAGCACACATTGCACCATGACCAAGCCTACAGGAAAGAGAATTGCATCCAAGAGAGTTGCTCAGAAGGAGCCTCCCTCACACAAGGTCGCCACTAAAGCATGGAGGAAACCAGCACCATCACCCTCAACTTCCGGGTTGTCTTCCGACGAGGACTCTGTCTGGGACGTGTCGTCATCAGTGAGGCGGAAGAAGGCCAAGTGAGCAGCAGATCGAGATGTCAGAGTGGTTACGGTTGCACGACTACATCTATGTGAAAGGATGGAGTGAATATAAAAACACCGCTTTAAAGAGACACGCATGGGAGAAGGCCAAGGAGATGGGGTTGGACGACCTGAAACCGCTGATCACCTGGTACGAGTCAATACGGACAAAGGTCGGGAAATTGAGCGATTTGAAGTATGGTGCCGCAGTGAGGGAGTTATCAGATCGGGAGATAAATCCAGGAGCATTTCGGATTCCTCCGCACTCATATCGTGCGGCAGCCGCCGAGATATGGTGTGATGTTGCAGCCCTGGTTGCAACCCCTCCAGGCGGCTTCGACAGCAACAACCACAGCAAACAGCTACAGCCACAGCAGCAACAGGTGTGACTTCGGGTGGCGGCCCTCTCACCCTACTACAGACGTGCGGTGATGTCAAGGACGAAAATTTGACGCCACCTGACCAGGCTCCACCACCGTCAAGTAAACCACCACCGGCAGCAGCAACGCCACCCACAACTCCGTGCCCGGCAGCCAAGGGGAAGGGCACCCCCCCGAACACCCAGCAGCAACACCGACATCGACCAATTGCTGTCACACCTGCGGGACCAGCAGGAGGAGGCTGGGATACTCCAGGGCCGGCTGAGCGGGATGCTGCAGCCGGTGAAAGTGTCACCGCCGATGCTCTGGGGAACGTGGCTGGAGGCGATAGCTGAAGAGATCAACCCCTCTCTCCTGGGGGAGTTCTATTCGGAGAGTTTTGCCTTGGCGATGCGGCTACGCTCACAGTCACAACAACTGCCATGCCAGAAGGAGCCACAGCATCCACAAGCACCTCGTTCAGAGCCTCAAGTACCAGCCCCGTTCCCGGCTTTCCCTGTCCCGGCGACGGGATTACAACTGGGAGGCTCGGAAGTCGTCTGGACGACTCCCCGACCCGGCCCTTCCACCAGTGCAAGACGGGACAGCTCCGAGGTGCGTGACCCGATAGACTGGAGCAGCACAGCTCCCGGACGCACATCCAACACGCCAGCAAGTAGTGTGGGAAACATCACGGGTCTGTCTAATCTCAGCTTTACCACATTAATGGCTGGGATGGGACACGACCCGGAGCAGCCTCTGTGAGGTGGACTTGCTGAACATTGGGAACATTGGGACACGAGTGACTCAAACACCACGGGTCGCCCATGGCCATCCAGCACGCCAGTGTCGGAAAAATCACGGGAATATCCGATCTCAGCTTACCACATTAATGGCTGGGATGGGACACGATCCGGGGCACCCTTTGAGAATGTGAGGTGGACTTGATGAACATTGGGATGCGACTGACTGGAACACCACGGGTCGCACATGGCTATCCAGTATGCTAGTGTTGGAAACATAACCGGACTCTCGGATCTCAGCTGTACCACAATGGTTGGGATGTGACACGATCCGGATGTGCAGCTTCTGTGATTGTGCACTGAACATTCTGATAATTCAGTTGTGATGTAAACGGTGAACTGAACTTCTGTACATTGTATTTATAGAGTTATGATGTCAATCGTGAACTGAACTTCTGTACATTGTATTTATGGAATTATTATGGGTGAGTGATTTTGAAGGTGATCGTGACCAGAGTTGTGATTGTGTATAGTATACTATTATCACTTGTTGAAAATAAAAATAAAAATAATATGAAACTTTAACTAAATTGTGTTCGTTACAATCTATGTTTACGCTTTAGTCCATTTAGTTGATAGTCACTTGTAATAAAGGTAAAAGTTATTTGAAATTAAGTAATAACTATTTAACAAATTAATTTCCCCCGCTTTCCCCCCCCCCCCCCCAAAACCCTTTTCGATAAATAGCACATGAAATAAGTTAAGCTCTTATAGCAACAATAAACTACAAGAAATCCCCCAAAAATTAATTAGGATTTCAGTATTAAGAGCTAGGCTTCTTTGCATAAACATAAATATAAATACTAAAGCTCTTAAAGCAACAATAATTAAACAGAAATAAAACAAAATTAATTACTTTAGATTTAATTACTACAAGCTATTTTTGTTAAATATAACATTATAACTAAGCTGTTATAGCAACAAAACAAAAACAACAAGAAATAACAAACAAATTAAATGTAATTAAGATTTCTTTATTATTACCTAGGTTTCTTTTCATATCACATTCACAATAATGATACATATTTCATTCGTAGGCACACAGATATAATAATAGCACATTAAATACAGTTCTCTTGCCACAATTGGTAACAGTTCACACTTCGAAATAGTTCATATAAGTCACTGCGGAAGAAAGGTAGACACATGAGAGTTAGGCTGAGTAATTATTTATTATAATTCTCTGGCGGGGATTATAAATATGCCCACCTACAAAAGAAAATTGTAGCAGGAGTGAGGTTGATTTCGGCGCTATACAGGTGGCGCCTCATTCGCGTGTGCGCCAAATGCGCAGGTGCGCGACTCGCGCCTCATTCGCACACGCCAGTTGCGCGGGTGCGCGACTCCTAATACATGTAATACAGTCGAACAGTAATAATAAATAATAATTAAACCTTGGTATACGCTGCGTTCTTTATATTATTATAATTAATTATAATACACATAAGTCACGCTTTCCCGTTAAATTCCCTCGCAAATTGGATCTACCACTCCACATCCTGTCTGAATCCTGCACTCAATCTCACTTTATAATAAGGCCTAGTCACTGAACTCATCAAATCATAAATTTGTCGTGAAAATGTATGACCACCACGCACCACCTTGCACAGTGGGCTAAAAAAGCCCACCTAGCTTTTCAAGATCTTTTCTAGTCGCTTTCTTTCTACCTCTAAATGACAATAGGCTACTCCGTAGTTTGATCAGTTTATCTTCCGGTAGGGTTAACTCTAACTTAATCGAATCAACAAGTATTCCCAGGAACCGTATTTTTGTATTCAGGCTAATTAGTTTTTAAAAACTTATACTAAATCCGAGCCGACGCAATAATGCGATTAATTTCCCTTGCTGGTGTGCCGCGCTGTCCCAATTTGGGGCAATAATGCAGAAATCGTCCAGGTAATTTATTACCCTTCCTATACCTTCTCTAAGAGCACACCTGACTATGAAATCGGACATCTTTTAAAAAACAAACGGACTTGAAGATAACCCCATGCAAAGTCTGTTGTCTAGCATATACACCGGCCCATCTGTCTGCTCCTCTTCAAAATCCCAAACTAACCCTTGTCTAGGTCTGTCTGTTGGGTGTATAGCGATTGCTCGATACGCATCTTTCAAATCTACTGTCGATAAGTAATCTCCCTGCTCTAGTTGGTCTACTACATCGTCGACACTATTATCCGTGAATGCGTTTACAGATTTACCTTTTGGCCTACTGCAGTCCACTATCCCCCTCCCACCTTCCTCCTTAGGTATACAAACAATATTATGTACGCAACTAGGGATGTGGGTACTTAGGGAAATCATACCTTGATTTAGTTCTCCTAACAACTTTTTAGTAATGATGTCCCTGTACAAAGTGTTACGGATCTTCTTGAACAGTGCATTATACTCAACCGGACAGTCCTTATTTGTTACATGGAAACCAAACACCACTCCCATAGAATATAAACCCAGTCTGGGTCACAATCTCCTCGGAGAAAAAGCTCACTTAAAAAACGACATGGCCTTAGTTGCACTCGATTACCGGCTATGTAATGAATGCAATTACAAACTCCCTTTACGCAGTCATCCACTACTTCAATTACAACCGGTTGTGCTTGTCGAGTTTCTCTAATGTGAAATTTCCAACAGCAATAATCTTGCCTTACGGTTTCTACATAGAAAATATCGTCCTTATTGGCATTATCATTGTTAATCCAGTTATTCCATATTCTGTTAACTTGGCTTTCTAGTTTAGTCTCATTCACTCCATTGATATCACCATTTACTTGTCGGCTATCTAATTTGCCACTTTGAAAGTCTAATTGTGTATTTTCAGCACATGTAACATTTCCTACCCCGCGCAAACCATTCGACCTGGTTTCATTAACTTGGCACTTATTATCTGACCTTTGACCATTACATGTTGACTCAACAGCCAAATTGCTGACTGCCCTTTTACCGTCAACTGCTAACTGCCTATCGGTCAACACACATGTAACATTCCTAACACCGGCCTTCGGCCGACGACCATTAGGCATTTGGCTTATCTGGAATTCATTAACAGTTTTATGCTGCTCTAAGTGTCTGCCATTCTCATTTACGTTTTCATTGGACACAAAATTCTTACCAAAAAGATGACCAGTACTTTTTAGTTTATTGCAACCGTTCGGAACTAATTCAATTATTTTGCTTTCACGCGCAATATTTCCGGCGCCATTGTTAACTGGTCAGTCTTTCGAACAATTGTATTTCTTATGCCCCTTACATCCACATTTCAGACACCAGTGGCCAAAATTACAAACTTCTTCGGTTCTACTGCACCCACTTTCCTTATTCCATCTGTAACAGCCTACCTTGCCATCTTTTGTGTATGAATTACTCTTACGCGCATTACTTGTTTGCTTCCTCGCTCGCATGTTATGCATGCCATAATGAAACATACAGAGACCAGTGTTTTTGCTTCCGAACGCAGCGAAACCCTCAATTTCCCCTAATTTGCGTATGTCTTTATCATATTCGACATGAGTCGAATCTTGAAAATCATTCTTACTAGCCCTTGACGACATAAAGCAAATGTGTTCTAGAAACGCCTTCAAGTCCTTCTCCGTGAGCCTCTGTAAGTCGAGACACCAACGGACAGAAGCTGTAATGAGTTTGTAACAGTTCAATTTCCGTACCTCTTTCCCAAGCACCGCATATCTTCTCAAACTCCACTTACTTCTCAACAGTCTGGTGCTACTGGTGCTTCTGCTCCTCGAGTCTGAAGGTGTTCGCCGCTGCCTCCTGGTTCGCGATCTCTGTCTTGGCTTTGCTACCCCATAGCCAGAGTGTTCGTCCTTGGCGAGCACCGCCGGCACAGTCGTTGCACCGGCGCTTTGCGTCGTCGGCCATTCGTCCCTGCTAGCCGTCGTCCCCGTTCTGCTACGTCCACCTCTGCGCGCTGTCGTCCTTGTCATCTCCGCCTCATTGCTGTTTGCCGCTCTTGTAGCTCCACTACTCGTTCTTCTAATTCCATTTCTGCAATTTCTTTTAATAACAACGTTTCTTGCTCTTCCAAGGTAACGGACGACAATCTATCTGCTATGTCTGGCGAACTATCACATGACTCAATTTTTGGCATTTCCATAGTTTGACTATTCGCCTTAGCTGTAGCTCTCGTCACTCTCGTTGCAACCTTCTTGCCTTTCTTTCCTCTTCTTGTATTTGTTTGCCCTGTGCGAGGTGCCGCACGAATCGCAATACGGCATGACTCGTGTATTTGCTTCCGCACATGTATCGCTTCCGCACGTCCGCACAGAAGAAAATTGTAGCAGGAGTGAGGTTGATTTCGGCGCTATACAGGTGGCGCCTCATTCGCGTGTGCACCAAATGCACAGGTGCGCGACTCACGCCTCATTCGCGCGCGCTAGTTGTGCGGGTGCGCGACTCCTAATACATGTAATACAGTCGAAAAGTAATAATAAATAATAATTAAACCTTGGTATATGCTGCGTTCTTTATATTATTATAATTAATTATAATACACATCATAGCATCTTGCCAAGGCACCGATCCAGCCTCGGACACGTAATAGGCACTAAGATATTGCCTCTGGTATTTCGCAGCCATTGTCATTCTGTTCCCACATGCGCCATAGATGCTGGCGAGAGGATTGTTCAGTCTCCAGGCTCCAGGAACGATGTTGTGATTGGTGTCCTCCTGCTCCATCTCTGCGTTGTGACGAGCTGTGTACCGCATCCGCATCAGATTATGTAGACAGAGACATGCCAACACTATCGATACAACTGTCGCTGGCTTCTGTTTCATGGTTGTTAGGAGGCACTGGTAGCGGTGAGCTAGAAACCCGAATGCATTTTCCACGATGCGGCGTTCCCTGGACAGTCGGTAGTTGAAGATTCTTTCCGGAATTGTTAGGTAACACTTGCAGAACGGTTTCATCAAACACATTCTCAGCGCGAATGCATCATCAGCAACTATGAAGAAAAGCATATCACGCTCATCATGCGGTAGTGGTTCGGCACTGGGAATACCAAGTCGTCCCTCTTCTATGTACTGCTTCAGTTCTGAACGGTTGAAGACTTGAGCGTCGCCTGCAGAGCCATTGCTCCCAATGTCGACCCAGGAGAATTTGTAGTCACCATCCACTAGAGCCATCAATATGACAGAGTGGAATCCTTGTAGTTGTAGTACTCCGACCCTCCATGGGCTGGGCATTGGATGGGGATATGTTTCCCATCAAGGGCTCCCAGGCAATGGTGAAACTGCCATCTTGTGGAGAACTGCTCAGCAATACCTCTCCATTGCTGTTCTGTAGTTGGAGCTTGGATGACCTCCTCGGCATATTCTGCAATTATAGCTTCATACACATCACAAATGCCAAGCGAGATGGTGTTGTGCGGAACTCGGAAACTGTACATGGGTGAATGATAGCTGTCACCAGAGGCTAGGTATCGCAGAGTGAATGACAGTTTCAATCCAGGTGTTAACGCCTTTCTGTAGAACGTGTCCATCTTTTTGATTCTGGGAAGGATGCGAAGGAGAACCTCCTCAAACATACCCGGATCCATGCGGAGAAACTTTCTGTAGGTTCGAACATCTTTGATACGTAACTCTTGCATTAGATTTGTGAACTGCCCAAATTCCATTCTTCTCTCCAACCATGGTCAAACCCACACACTTCTTCTGTTTTCTTTTAAGTCTTCTGTGGATTAGCAGAACTTGCAACATAATCATGTTGTTCACATTCTGTCATTGATGTAGCTGTAATTGCCAGTTTAGGAGCTGAAGTTGATGCCTGCGCTGCTTCATGCAGGCATCCATGATGTGCACCCTGTGAGATTCAGGCGGGAAGTGATGCATGAAGTGGACTTGTGCCTGATATATATATACTAAACGCCGCTGATCCGGGAGTGACCCGGGGTAAACTGGACAGTCCAGGGTGATCCGTGGCTGATCCGTAGTCATCCGGCCTGTCCGGGTCTTATCCAGGCAGTCCAGGAGTGGTCCATGGCTACATCGGAGCTAGTCTGGGCAAGTTCAGGGCTGGTCCGGGTTAAACCGTGGCTAAAACATGGCTCATTCAGGGCGAAACAGCCCTAGACTGGGCCGGATGCAGCACGGACTACTCCCGGTCCACCCCCGGACTACCTGGACCACCCCGGATCGCCCTCTACCATGCCGGATTGAGCCCGGATCGCAAAATGCCCTGGACCACCCTGGATGTTTTAAACATTTTAAAACATCCGGGTAATGAGGCCAAAGGCAGCCGTTTGGCTGGAACGATCGGAACAGATCCTTCAAGAGGGAGTTCAATGCCCAGAAGCCGTTCCCCCACCCAGGGAACAAATAGAAGTGGCAACACAAACACCAGTAAGCATATTTAATGCTGGTAACCTCAATAATTGCCTACCGGAATGGAATAACATTACGGAGAATTGAACTATCCTTAGTTTAGCAGAAGGAGTAAGAATACCTTTCATTGAGGAACCTATTCAAAATAGCATACCTTTCCCTTACCGATTTGATGGTTCAGAACGCAAGGCGTAGTGAGTGTGATAGTGAGTGTGAATGTGAGTGTGATAGTGAGTGTGATAGTGAGTGTGATAGTGAGTGTGAATGTGAGTGAGTGTGAGTGTGTGTGGTTTATCGCACACACAGAGACACAGACACATCAGAGACACACACACACAGACACACACACAGAGACACACACAGACACAGACACAAACACAGACACAGAGACACAACACAGAGACACACACAGACACATACAGAGACACACACACAGACAAAGAGACACACACAGACACACGCACAGACAGATACACACACACACAGACACACACAGACACACCACTACACACACACAGACACACACGAAGCAGTTTCCATGAGAAATATGAAGAATGGGACGGTGCAAACATGTAGGTTTATGCGGCGGACCTGTTAGGAAGCAGTCTTCATGAGAAATATGAAGAATGGGACGGTGCAAACATGTAGGTATATGCGGCGGACCTGTTAGGAAGCAGTCTCCATATGATAAGAAATGGGACGGTACAAACATGTGTATTAGACTATGCGGCGGACCTGTTAGGAAGCAGTCTTCATATTTGGGACGGTCCTAACATCCCTCAAAGCAAGCTAAACTGAGCCATGTTTGGACCGTCCCATTCTTGTGTTTAACTTAACGACAAGACGACACCATAGCGACAGCCGAATGACAGCGTCTGTCGCCGGCTGTCGTCGAGGTTTTTCAACATGCACAAAAACCCGACGACAACCGGGCGACAGTGGAGAAACTGGAGTTGTCGCGGAGGTGTCGCGGCGACAGCCGAACGACAACATAACGACACCGTAGCGACAGCCGACGACAGAGCAAAACGACAAGTCGTTGGGCTGTCGTTGGCCTTGTCGTCGTAGTGTGACTGCTACATTAGATAATCAGGTCCTTAAATTTTAAGAAAAAGGCATCATAAAACCAGCACTACATGTGGCTGGGGAATTTATTTCTAATATTTTCACAAGACCCAAACCAAATGGACAAGTAAGACTAATTTTAGATCTAACTTTGTTTAACAAATTTGTTGAATATAAACATTTCAAAATATTTTCATTAGACACAGCAGCTAGAGACTTACTAACACAAGACTCCTGGCTAGCCAGTGTGGATCTCACAGATGCATGCTATACAGTACCAATCTATAAACCTGGTCGTAAATATCTCAGGTTTTGTTGGAAAGACGAGCTGTATGAGTTCATGTGTATGCCTAATGGACTAGCTTGCGCTGCACGCATTTTCACAAGGTTACTTAAACCTATATTTTCCCAGATTGCTAGGGAAGGACATATCATGTTTCCTTATATCGATGACAGCAGTAGACAAATTATGTGAGACATTTAAGAAATTAGGATTCTACATACATGAAACTAAATCAGTTTTAACACCAAAAAAGAAGTTAAAGTTTCTGGGATTCTTTATTGACACCACAGAAATGACCATTTCAGTAACGGAACAAAAAGTTGATGAATTTACAACAACAGCAAACCAGTTATTACAATTGAACAAACCAAAGATAAGACAAGTCGCAATACTGATAGGAATTATGATAGCGTATGCACTGGCTATTCTATATGGCAAGGCTCATATTAAATCGCTAGAAATAGGTAAGAACTTGGCATTGCCTCGCACAAAAGGAAACTTTGAATGGCCCATGACGATTTCGCCACAAGGTCAAAAAGATATTATGTGGTGGCTGTCACACATCAACAATTCACCCAACCCCATTAGAATGGGAAAGCCCAACACTACACTTACAACAGACGCTTCACTAGAAGGATGGGGGGCTCACAGAGATCAACAGGCAACAGGGTGGTCGGTGGATGGATGATGAAATCTCCGATCACATAAATGTACTAGAACTTAGAGCTATTCATCTAGGATTACATACTCTAATTCACCTACCTAAAAATCATGTAAGGGTATTAACAGATAACATGACAGTTATGGCTTACATACGTAATATGGCAGGGACTCGTTCCAAACAATGTAACTATTTGGCCAAACTAATTTGGGACTGGGCAGAGAAACACGAGATATGGCTAACAGTAGCACATATTCAAGGCAGTCAAAATACTTTGGCTGACAAGAAAAGTCAACATTTTCACGACCATCTAGATTGGTCATTAAATCAGAGTATTTTCGACCACATTTGTGATAAATGGGGCAAACCAGAAATTGACTTATTCGCATCATGCAAAAACAAAAAGTTACCTAAATATGTCTCTTGGCATCCAGAGCCAGAAGCCTGGAGAGTAGATGCATTTTCTCTAATTTGGAATAATAAATTCTATTGCATATTTCCACCATTCAGCATTATCAGCAGAGTGGCCAGGAAGATCAAGCTGGATCACTCAAACGCAGTACTGATAGTACCAGCATGGGACAGACAACCATGGCTAGCGTCACTAACACTAGAAGCAAAAGACATGCTCAGGTTCCCACGAGAAAGGAACAACCTACAACATCAAGGACCACTAACAGTCCACGGAGACCTGTCAACGACACCCCTTTTGGCATTCCCTTTTTAAGAAAACATCTACAACGAGGGTTTAGACAAAATGACACAAGAAAGACTAATTTTTTACACCTGGAGGAAAGGAACGGTGAAATTATACACAAGTTATTTAAAGAAATGGGGACTTCATTGTCTTCTAAAAGGAGTCAAGCAATTAAAACCTACAATAGCCCAAATATTAAGATTTCTAAGAATATTAGAAGATGAAGGATTAGGATTTGGTGCAGCCAATACAGCAAGATGTGCACTTTCAATTATTCTACCAAGAATAGATGGACAAACGATTGGAAAGCACCAGTTAGTACACTGGTTCATTAGATCAGTATATGAAAGAAACCCACACAAACCTAAATATAATAGGTTTTGGGATATGTCGATTGTATTTACGTTATTCAAGTCATGGCCTAGCAATAGACATTTATCAATGAAGGAACTAGGATTTGAGTTAGCAGTGCTATTACTGCTAGTGACAGGACACAGAGAACAATCCATTGTGGCACCCTCACTGGATGGATTATAAATAGATAAGGATGAGGCAACACTTGATTTAGAAACATTACTAAAGTTGACGCGTCCAGGGGACCCACTGTCGTGGTACATGTAAATTATAGTTTTCGGAAGATAAATGGATATGTGTAGTTTCAGCCATTAGGGCCTATATATCCAAGTCATGTGGAATAAGGAATTCCAGACAGCTTCTAATCAGCTATATTAAACTGCCTAAAGCTATCTCGAGAGGCACACTCGCAAGATGGACCTTAAACAGGCAGGCGTCAATACTGGATGCTACGCATCTCATTCAACGCATGGAGCCATGTTTTCCAAGGCAAGACAGTTAGGAATCTCAGTAAAGATAATCCTTGCGCGGAAGACGGCTAGATCGTTTGCAAAACATTACAACAAAAGACTAGAAAAGTCAAGCGGCATGGCGACTCACCTACTCAAAGATTAAGACGGGTGAGAAATAGAAATTACTATTTTGCACTAAAAACATTATAGTATGATTACAACATTAAGTATAAAATGATAAAAAATGAGATTACATAAAATTCTCCCTGGACTACAAGTAGCCAGAGGCCTAGTACCGAGGTAAAATAGTATAGTATAATAGTAAAATAGTATATATATATATATAAACATATCTCCAGTACAAATTAAGGAGAAACAATGAGGTAGTGGGTTGAGTAGTTTAATCTCTGGCAAGGATTATAGGCCCTTGCCCATAAGAAGAAAAGAAAAAATCCTCCGGTGCGACTGACACAGGTCTACATCCAGTGGAGGTGAGGAGGGTAGGTGGAGCCACCCGTACAGTGTTTGTCTTACGGAGTATAACAATAAAGTAATAATTACTTGCATAATTCGTTATACATCACATAAACATATCTCCAGTACAAATTAAGGAGAAACAATGAGGTAGTGGGTTGAGTAGTTTAATCTCTGGCAAGGATTATAGGCCAAAGATCGGAGATCCCCCAACCCCTACCGTTAGTATACAGTGGTTGCCAGGGAGGTGGCCACGCGCATGTCGTTCATTATTCTTACAGTCAACAGTGTTTTCAAGTATGTGAAGACTGTGTCGGTCGCCCAGTCCCCCCTGGCACGAAGCTCCTCAATGGTGGCCCCGCATAGGGATAGGTAAGTACAGCCACCCCGCCTGAGAGAATGGGATGAGACCGAGGATGGGTCCAGGCCTGCCTTCCCCGCGAATATCCGCAAGGTTGTCTGGTACACGGCATAGGGGAGGGGCGCGGAGGCACCCAGTCCGGAAGGGATCTGGAAGGCTAGAGCGTCCGGGGGGGCTGGGGTCCGGTCGAAGTGCAGTTCGGTCCAGTAAACCGCACAGATGTCTGTGTTCAAGCACCTGGCAACCGGTATTTCCAGGATGCGCTCACGGAACTGGATCGTCTTTGATCGTCTGATCGAAATGATCATGCCCCACGGGAAGAATTTGAAATCACCCCTGTGGAGTGCAGATTCGGACAGTGTCACCTGGCACTTGCGCAAGAGAGCCCGGAAGCTGCACAACAATGCAGCGCGCCAAGCGATGTGACCTTGGGTCATAGATAGGTAGGAGAACATCTTCAGCAGTGTCCCGGGCAATATCGGGGCCGCCTGCCACGGGGCCGCCGATCTCTCCCTCCTGATTCCACGGAGGGTGGAGGCGACTTCGTAGCTTGTGTATGAGATCGGTTTGGCTCCCCTTTGGCGGAGGAAGTAGTTCAGGCCGCTAAGGTAGTTAAGTATCGATGAATATTTCAGGGTTCTGGCCAGCCAGGTGGCATATAGAGCCACTTGGGCAGGTGGGCAGGGCAGGGGGGAGTGCGTCTCGGAGAAGTTCTCGACAAACTCCAGGTAACGCTTAACCTGCACGCCCCGTGTGGAGATGGAGTTTGTTGCGTAGGCTCTGCTCTGGAACAGCAGCTGTTCCCGTCTCAGCTGGGCCACCCCTGGAACCGGAATTGTCATCGTCATTAAATATGAAGCTGCAGCACATACTGTTAGTAGGGTCGGCCTCTCTGAGGCGCCCTGCACTGCCTGGATCATCCAACCTGCTCAAGGCATCACATATTATGTTGTCTTTGGTGCCTATAAACACAGAAGAGAATTCAAAGTTCCGCTCAGCCGCTATCCAGAATAGCCGTCTCAGAAAGAACATTATTTGTGGGCATCTAGATCTGCCAGTGTTAAGGGCGGCCCGTACTGTCGTGCTATCTGTTATCATGACCCCGGAACTGTTTTCCCATAGGTGGCCCCAGTGTGCCGCAGCCGCAAAGGCCGCCCACATCTCCCGTACATTTATATGCGCCCTTGCGCAAGTCCCGTGGGGCGCCAAGTGGTGATGCCCGAGTCTCACGCTCAGGCTGGCGTCCTCGGACACGTTGAAGGCCCCCGCAATCCATGCGTTGCCATGCATGGCCCCATATCCATAGTTTGAGGCATCACTATAGGTAGAGAGTGACGGGGCAAATCTCCCCAGGATCCTCGCCTTCCCATTGAATCTGTCAGCAAAGCCGCACCACCAATCAACATCTTCTCGGAAACCCTTTGAGAGGCGAACCATGAAGTGAGGTTCTCGTACGGTGTTCATACAGTCATAAATACGCCTGCAGAAAGTCCTACCCCCCTTTATCACCTTGCTGCAGTGCGCGAGTAGGCTGCTCAGCCTCTCGAGCTCCCTTTTAGTGGCCTTACGCCGGCCTCTAACCTGTTTCAATATGGTGATGAGCTTTGTGAGCTTATCTGGGGGGAGGCTCATTTCAAGTGTGACTGAGTCAATTACTATCCCGAGGAACCTGACAGAGGTGTCGGGGGAAGTTAGTTTAGTAAAGCTGATTGAGAATCCGATCCTTCTGAGGATCGCTATCATCATGGCCTGATCCCGGCAGCCCGTAGTATAGTCAGAGCTAATGACACAGTAGTCGTCGAGATAGTTTATAACCCGTGGAACTCCCTCCCTCACCGCACAGCGCACAGCAAAGTCAGAAATCTTGCTGAATACATACGGGCTTGAGGACAGCCCCATGCAGAGCCTATTGTCTCGCATGTAAGTACAGTCTGCGCCCTCGGATGGGTCAAAATCCCAGTGAAGCCCCTGCCTGTCACGGTCGTCAGGGTGTATACATACTGTCCTATAGGCGTCTTTTATGTCAATAGTCGACATGTAGTCGCCTCTCTCCATCACTTCAGCCACGCTGTCTACACTGTTGTAGTTAAACTTTACACATACCTGTTCAGTAAAATTATTAACCGAGTCATCGGCTGGCCTGCTGCAATCCACAATCGTCCTGCCCCCGCCCCCGTCTTTGGGGATCCAGAACATGTCATGCACGCAAGTCGGCCTATCGGTTACTATTGAGATGCAACCATTTATTATTTCGCCCAAGAGTTTTTTTAGTTATGCCGGCCCTGTGCTCCGGGTCACGGGTCATCCGTAACTTCGGACAGTATTTCGCTTCACAGTCTGGGTTAATTACCCTGAACCCAAATATCACTCCTCTGAGCAGGTACTGCCAGTCTGGGTCAGTGTCACCCCTCAGGAACAACTCACAAAAGACCCGGCAAGGACGTAGTTGCGCAATGCAGCCCGCTATGCTGTGGGTGCATGCACAGAGACCCTGGGCACATTCATCCGAGATGTCAAAAACCACCGGCCTGTCCCCCACAGTCTCTCGGGCTGTGACTCTGAGAGCGCAATTTTTGGCGCCAATATGTTCAACCGTCACCCAGCTGTCGGCGGCGTCGGGGAGGCCCTCCCAGCCCCTTATGTAATCACTCCCGGGTTGGTGGCGGTGTCCAACCGCACCCCCCCATCCGCCGCCGCCCCCTTGGGGTTGTTATGATTAGCGTCGGCCCGGGCTTGTGTGGTGCAGGCGCCGGCCCCCCCCACCCGAGATCAGAGGCGGTTGGGTCACTGGCATCTGAGCCCCCCCCCCCCCCCCCCCCGCCCCCGTGAGTGCGGTGTGTGTTCTAGAGTTCTGGCGGTTGGTGCATCCTGACCCGCCATGATGGGCGGCCATAAAGCTGCCCTCACCCCCCCCTCTGAGCTACTGGTTTTAATTACTGACTCCCCGGCTCTCATATTTCGGATACCACTTTCCCCTATATTTCTAAAATTATCAGTGATGGTACATTTGTACGTAGCTGGAGTTAGATGGGGAATATTATCACTGGGGGCGCTCCCCACCATATCAGCACCGACACTGTAAGCGGTAGCAGTTTCACGGGTTGATTTCAATTTGTGCGCGTGTGGGTTCACGCTTGATGTTGACGCGCCAACCGGGTGGCCGTTTCGCGCCTTGTGGCGGTTTTCACTGAAACACTCATCATTACCGTTTTTTTATACTATTAAAAGTATGTCCGGGTTCCCCGGTGTCCCCACTGTCTATGGTGGGATTGATATTATGACCATTCACATTGTGGTATACAGTATCAATTTGGCAATCCGCCTGAGTAATTTCATATTCACAGGGTGTATTGCGTATCTTACTTTCGCCGGCAGCTCTACCTAGAATAGGGTGATGGCCCGGAAACTTAACGTAATTGCCTTCGTATTTAGTGCAATCTGTACCTGCTTTTGGTTCAACTGCACTACCACTTACATTTCGGCAGACAGTATCATTTCGGCAATTCGCCTGTTTATTTGCATTCTCATAGGGTATAGTGCACATTTCGGTTTTGTCATCGTCAGCACCCCCTGAAACAAAGACACATCCAACCTTATCATAACCAGTTCCATAGTTAGTGTTCTCAATATTCCCATGCGCTCTACCACCCAAACCCCCCTCCCCGCCCCTTCCAGAGCACTGGCCGGGACGGCAAGGGCGCTCAAAATGACAAACATAGGCATTCACAGTTTTATCGAGATTGGTGGTTAGACCGACAGCATGGATTGCTTTAGTTATATCAGTCTTAGTCTCACGGGACGGTTCCTGGTTCGTCGTAGATTGTCCGCCGTCTCCCTCAGTCTGTCAGTCCCTCTGACATTTCGTCTGTTTGTGTGACTTACTGCCACACTTCCCGCATGCATGATTGAATCCACACACCTCGTCCGAGCGCGGGCACCCGGTTTCTCTGTTCCAGAGAAAACAGGCGCGCTTCCCGCCGCCCGAGCCAGCTACCCGCCTGTTGCTGGCGGCAGTAGCGCGTTTCGGCTTCATGTGGTGTGCGCCATAATGCACCACGCTCGCTCCCTGGAAGCTTTCAGAGAAGGCGGCGAAGCCGTGCGCCTCCGCCTTTTTGCGGATAGCCGTATCATAGGAAACGTGGGCTGCGTCTTTGAAATCATCTGTCATCGCACGGACAGACAGAAAGTGTATATGCTCTAAAAAGGCCCTGTAATCTTTAACAGTCAGGTTGTCTATATCTAGGCACCAAAGCATGGAGGCTGCCACCAGTTCGTGGGGGTTCAGCTTCCGTACATCTTTAGCAGCAACAGTGAAGTGTTTCAGGGCCCACTTACGTTTCCTGCGTCTAGTGGAGCTGCTGGATCGGCTTTTGGAGTCTGATCCGCTCCGTCGTCCTGACCTGCGTCCCCGGGATCGGGTCCGGCGGCGCGAACGGGTCCCGTATGATGAGTGGCCCGCCGTCAGGTCTGACTGCAGCCGGCTGGAGGCCGTCGTGGCCTCCCCCTCTGTGCTGCCGCCCGCTGCCCCGTCTCCTACCGGGCCATCCCCCGTCGTCCTGGCCTGGTTTGCGATCCTGTTGGCCCGTCTCCGGGCGAGTCTGTCCCGCTTCTCCTCCAGGACCGCCACCCCGCTCCTCCATCTCCATCGCGTCTACGGCCGCCCTCGCCGATTTCTCGCGGTCCTCCATCGACATCGTCTGCATAGTGGAAGCCAGTGAGTCCGACTCCTGCTTGGATTTGGCCATCCTGTCTGCTGAGGTTCTCCTTGATAACCGTGTGTGCTGACCGTCCGCTCCTTCACTCTCCAGCTGATAGCGAGCACAAGTCTCGAGATCTCCCTCTGGGTGGTGTTCGCCGCAGAGGGAACAGTAGTAGTAGACTGGCATCAAGCTGGGAGAGGGGAGCGGGAGCGGGAGCGTGACACGTCCGTTCTGTCCAAATCCTCCGGTGCGACTGACACTGGTCTACATCCGGTGGAGGTGAGGAGGGTAGGTGGAGCCACCCGTACAGTGTTTGTCTTACGGAGTATAACAATAAAGTAATAATTAACCCTTACGTATCTTTATACTTGCATAATTCGTTATACATCACATATATATATATATATATATATATATATATATATATATATATATATATATATATATATATATATATATATATATACACATATACATATAGAGGCCCTATATGGTCCACAAGTTTTCTACACACATATTACACACACACAATGTATACGAGAAATTTATCTGATGATTTTAATTCTCACTAATTCCATGTTGGTTGTGAAGAAATGGTTATGGAGCCAATGGACACGATAATAGGAATGTAACAAATTTTACCTTTTGAGTGTTTGACTCCAATGTTTATCTCAATATTCAGATTGGCGTTTGCAGGGTTTTGCTCCTGAACTCTTCATATATATATCATCCGAACAAAAATGTGACTTAATATGAATAGGGGGCTAATTAGAAACACGTTGTTCCAATGGTCACTCTTGATTTATATTGGTGTAGGCCCTACAGTAGAGGAACTTGGAGAGAATTTTGAAGCAAACTAAAATACATTCAGAAGAGCATCCACTTATGGAATCAGTTACCGGTCAGCTACTTGTGTATCACAGTAAATGGAGAATTTTGATTTGGTTTTAAATACATATATATATATACAAATATATATAAATGAATATGTGGGTAGTCCACAATGTTCACCGTTCCACTCGACTATGCACATACGGAAGAACGCCAAGATTTAATGACAGTATGCTTCCACTGGTTTATTACAAAACCTATCCGCTCTCTGCGGTGCCAACAGTCAAGTGACCCTCCCCTAACTTGCTAGGTCCCACGTCACCTCTGTAGGTGGGTGGGGGGTGTGCTAGCCACACACAATAAAGGGCAGCCCAGTCGGGGCCGGTGGCTAGCGTGCAACCACCTAGCACAGTTCAGTGTAACTGCGTAGGTGTGTGGCGTAGTGTCTGCCGCCACCACGTGGTATTGGAGCTCATGTACAGCTACTACAAATATATAGGGCTATAAATAACACGACGACTATACTGTTGGACAAACTGCATATGGTCAGATCTATAAAATATTTAATAATCGATCAAGCATTAACAATTTCTATGAACTGTAACTATTCATCATTAGTATCTTGGCACAATGTTTGCATAGTTCTGGATGTGAGATAATGTGACTGAACACCTGTGGATCATTACCTTGATAACAATATGCCCTGGCATTTAGGTAAGGTATTTGACCTGTTCTCTACCTTATCTTGTCACCGAGTGTGCATGTGCGCTTCTGTGTACAGTAAAACCTCTCTAATCCGACCGACCATGGGAGTTTTTAGGACCGACTTTAAGTGGTCCATTTAGGGAGGTGGTCGGTTTAGGGAGTTAGAATATTCTTACAATGGTATTGTTCGGACCCAAATAAAGCGATCGATGTAGGGGAGTGGTCGATTTGTGGAGGTGGTCGGTTAGAGAGGTTTTACTGTATGTGACTGTCTGAATGTGCAGGTGTCTGTCGGCCAGATCATAATCAAAGGTCTAAGGCCACTGCCTCGATATAGGCCTAACAATAGGCAAAGAACCGCGGCTGATGAGGCTCCCAAAGGACTCACACTAGAAATCTATTCTGTAATGAATTTCCCATTTGAAAAAAAATACCCAATCAATATTATGTAAATATTTCTGAAACTGAATTTTGGATTTTTTATCACCAGACGGTTTCAAATTTGGTGATGGCATTTTAGCGATTTGTTTGTCCTTATCTGAATCACGATGGTGAGCATCTTGTGTGTTTATGTAGTAGAGCCCCACTATCTATAACTAGCTTGGCTGTGCAATGTTCACATCCCTCTCTCTCTCTCTCTCTCTCTCTCTCTCTCTCTCTCTCTCTCTCTCTCTCTCTCTCTCTCTTCCCCCACCCACCCCCCACCCTTTTCGTGCTCGGCTCAATTTATGTCAGGCAGACGCTGCTTGGACTGGAACGAACGCGCACGGATTTAATTAACATGGTGTGACGTCACAGTGCCCACTGACAATCCCGTAAGTTTGTGTTGCTCCTCTTTGTGCGTAGACTGTTAGTGTTAAGAACTTAGAGAAGCAAAGCTAGGATTTATAGCGATGCCCTGGTTAAATGGCGATGGCACACATAGATTACACAACTGGATAAGCCTAAGTATACGTAGGTACCAATGGACGATGCCAAGGCTATGTCCCTGCATCCTATTACATACTTTGGGTTGGTGTGGCGTGCTCAGCCGTGTACCATGCTCAGCCGTGTCCATAGACTCAAACTCAAGGCATTGTCAATGGTCGTAAGTAATCTTCATACAGAAAATACAGAACAAGTGAAATATCTCTAAAACCACACCACCTATTAACAAATCGCTTGGTACACATATAGAAAACATCTTCACCAAAAAGATTATATTAAATTTATAAGGTTAGGGTTCTTGATTTCTATTAATTTTGATTAAAACTAATGTTTTGCACTGCGCGTACCGTCAAACTCAAGGCATTGTCAATGGTGGTGAGCAATCTTCATACAGAAAATCCAGGAGAAGTGAAATATCTCTAAAACCACACCACCTAGAAACAAATCGCTTGGTACACATAGAAAACATCTTTACCAAAAACACTATATTAAATTTATAAGGTTAGTCACTCACGACCATTGACAATGCCTTGAGTTTGAGTCTATGGACACGGCTGAGCACGGTACACGGCTGAGCACGCCACAACGGTATGCGTAGGCTGTTATTATGCTAAGTTTTGCTCTGATCCTTAGATCTAAGTGTATGCTCACCTTTAAGAAGAAGCAGTTAGCATAGGGGGGCTAATCATCTAATGCCTTAGGGATTTGTACTGGGATGGATGCTACCCACGTTTGATTCCTGCCGATAGAAGCACAAGCAGTTCACTCTTGGTTATTATTAAAGTTGCTCGTCGTAGTACATCTTCTTGCACTAACAACACACTAACATCCACTGTTCTGATCTACTAAACTATCCTCTGTAGGCCTACCCATCGAACCTTGCTCTTCAGCATACACAAACTTACACACACGGGCAAATTGGTGTAGTACCTATTTACTAGATACTAGCATATTAGCAGAGAGCGTGTATATAAACAGATGAGAGGGACAACTCTCATACTAGACCGTGTAACACCTGCCGACTGTGGCGCTCCAAGTGGTGGTTGTTGAACAGTTTACACATATGGGCAAACTCAAGGCATTGTCAATGGCAGTGAGCAATCTTCAGAGACAAAAAGTTAAATATCTCTAAAACTACAACACCTAGAAACAAACTGATTGGAATACACATAGAAAACATGTTTACCAAAAACATTATATTAAATTGATATGGTTAGGGTTCTGGATTTCTATTAATTTGGAATAAAACTGACATTTTTCACTACGCGTACGGCAAACTCATTGCATTGTCAATGGCGGCGAGCAATCTTCATACAGAAAAAGTGAAATATCTCTAAAACCACACCATCTAGAAACAAATCGCTTTGTACACATATAGAAAATATACTCAAGGAATAGATTATATTAAATTTATAAGGTTAGGGTTCTGGATTTCTATTAATTTTGAATAAAACAAATGTTTTGCACTGCACATACTTTCGAACTCAAAGCTTGTTCAACAATAACCGCCAGGATCGCCACTGTAGCCTATGTTACCGATTTTCATGGGAGTTGTCCCTCTCATCTGTTTATATACACGCTCTCTGATATTAGGCTACTTGTGATTATTTCCACTGCTTTGGTTAATTGCTCTCTCTCTCCCTCTCTCTCTCTCTCTCCCTCTCTCTCTCTCTCCCCACCTCTCTCTCTCTTTCTATCGCTTTCCTTCTCTCTCTATATATAATTAAAAATATAAAAAAAATAAAAAAATTAAGAAGAAAGAAACAAACCCCCCGAAAAACTGGATGGGGTGGCCGAATCGGTAGAGCGCAGGTTCCTGTGTGGAAGGTAGGGAGTTAGATTCCCAGTCGAATCAAACCAATGACTTACAAAATTGATACTTGTCGCTTCCTAGCCTGGGGCTCGGCCTTATTAGGATATGGCAATGACTGGTTGGCTCAGTGTCAGGATAATGTGACTGAGTGGGGTATCAGGTCATGGTGCTGGTGGCCTGGTCTCCCAATGGGGCAGCACTATAAAGTCACCATGAGTGCACACTGTCACAAGTCGGTATCCGTCCTGATATGACCATAGATGTTGCCAGGATGTAAAACTCCAACAAACAAAACAAACAGGGAAAACAAATTAAAGAAAATACCGGAACCATGCAATGCCATGCGATACATATTCAGCACATGTATACTACTTTTATTATTGAAGTTGAATTGTATACCGCTACTATTACCACTGATAGTTTCATTAATATCTTGTATAATGTTTTTATTATCGAATGGGAATTGCATGCAGTGTACTATTGCAACTGATAGTTTCATCTATGTATCAAGCAATATTACTGTATGACTGCAAGACCAGTGCGCCGGCGCTGACAAAAGAATTATTCAATGAATAAATTACATTTGGTAAAACAAAAATAATCTCACTGCTTTGAGTTTCTGCCATTTTCTGAGATAAATGCTTTAGGTTGATCAATATTATCTATCTTGCTTTAGATTGAAATACATTTGATTTTGAATAGCTAACTTTTGCGATATTTAAAGTTCAAACACGCAAAAGTAATTTTGGCAAGCACATCAAAACTCTGGCACCATAGGCTTCAGCAGTACAGTTCTATTACATAGACTCAGAATTCACGTCCATGCAGCAATACATGTTTAATATTAATAAGTGCATCAGTATATAAGTCACCTGTTAGTATATTGAATTTGAAATAAAATGACACTTCATTTGTGAAAATCGCTCTAATATTGAAGAAGATATGGACTTTTTTAGGTTGTTACTTAATTGGTCCAACCCAAAACTAAAAAGATAGCATTTTTGATGGCCCCACAAATTAAAAGTAACCACCCTATCAGACTTTCTGTGTTTTTGCCTTCAAATCCATGGCCTATACTATGAGAATAAAAAGAACCAGGGGTATGATGTGGTTACATTTAAAGAAATACATCTTCAAAAATGCTAAAAATAACAATTTCCTTAACTTCACCAATTTCCAAATTTCGCTTTGGACCACTTTTGGGGGCTTGCTTGTGGAAAAGATTGGCACCCCTATTAAACTAATCTGATTTATCCCTAACCTACTGATGAGTCTTGTCACCGCTATTTGTTTTCAGGACTACATATGCTTGAGAAAAGCTGGTGGATTGGCAAGGCAGTTGGGATATCTAATATTAGCTAAGGAAATTGGTTGCCGTTATATGTTTGAAGTCTGTATTGCATTGTATGATTAGTGAACCTGCCCTTTGGACTGTCTTTGTGTTTGATCATAAGTTGCACTGTTCACAGTCTACAGTGACTCTTAGAAATTCCAGGTGGCATGAGTGTAGCCACATTAAGCAGGCATGAGCATTTCCCGCCAATTGGCTGATTTCCGCCAATTAAATGCTTCCTGGGCTGTTCACGAGATACGTGTAAATCCGAGGAGAACAAATTTGGGGGGGGGGGGGGTGACTCGTCTTTTGCCAAGTTTTGGATCGATCCGAACCGATGGAGGGAGTATAAGACTATATATTGAGGAAGTATAAGACTATATATTGAGGGAGCATAAGACTATATATTGTTGTTAAAATGAAATTTACATTACTTTTATCATATTCCTTTACATTTATTATAACAATTAAACAAGTATTACCATATTACAAGGACTGCCAGATGAAGGAGTATAAGACAATAAATTAAATAACTGAAACTATTAACTATGTTATAGGTGTATTATTTATATTATTGACTTATCCTTTATGCAAGATTACAAGAAAAACACTTCTGTATTCTTAGAGTACTGGTCTATATGCCTACTATTACTTTATGTCACAGGTGAAGACTGAAATTTCTCCCTCCTAAGTGGCTACCAAATTGCACCAATTGTGTCCTACTTGTAAAAGAATTTCTCCGTGGGAGGGAGGGTGGCCATACGCCCACAATCAGCTAATTTGTTTTACTTCTTTGCTCATGTCTGATTAAGCCTTAAATTGATTGATTGCTGGTTGCTTTACGCCGTGTCGGCAGCATAGGACATATTCACGGTGAGAAATGTTTGTTTTTTGTTCAAACCATCGCTTTTACATGTAAAAGCAGACAATCAATTATGTGCCAATATACACTCATTAAATTAGAAAGCTCACAATCATATATTTGTGGTCAAGGGAAACAAATTCCCATAGAAAAAGAAAAGTTGTATTAATAATTGATAGAATTTATTTAGTAAACTATATGAGGTGGTACAGTCCAGCTTCCCTCAAAAAGGGTAAAATGTTTTCTTGTTTTACTTTAGTAAAAAAGGTCATGCATACTGTCTGCAGTGTAGAATTGTTGGCGCAGGGCTAAAAAATCCACGCAACTTAGTCAAATGTGTTTGAGTGTCAGCGGGGACTGACACCCAATACATTCAGGGGGAGGTTCCCCCTTGAGCAGAAAAGCATGTGTAAGCCATGAGTGGCCAATACGGCAGCGGCTAAGGACCACTAGCCTTAAAGGAGAAGTTACATGACCAACAGCGCGTTACTTATTCACAATTATTATCACTATCAGATGTGACAGGTTATAATTTGTCTATTATGAAGCAACCTATATTTGCTGGGAGTAATTTAAAGTTGCATAATCCGATGGTTTTGAGTTTCTATCATTTTCCGAGATAAATTATATTACGTTGATCGCTATAGTCTACCTTACTTTAGTTTGAAGTAACTTTTATTTTAAATGGCTAACTATTAAGATATTTGAAGTTCAAATGTACACAATTAATTTTGGGAAGCATGCCAAAACTCTGACACCATAGGCTTATCCAGTAACAGATTCTATTACATTGCCTCAGTAGTCCTTTCTATATGGCGACAAATGCTTAATAAGTGTACCGGTATCAAAGATAGATATGTACAATCAAATCTAGATAATTGTTTTAGTTTTGACAATTCTATGCAACTTTAAGGCCCAACCCTGGCTCTCGTGGTCAAGTTTTGGTATTTAGTGCCACTCAGTAATAACTCTGTCATGATGACCCTCCTCAGCTGTTTAGAGTAAGACAAGGCAATAGTTACGGACTTGGAAAGTACTGCAAGCCCAACTATTACTGAAAGATTAAATTTGAAGCATTCTGAATAAGTCTTATGGTGTATGTAATTCTACCCTTTCGTTCTCTGTGTGATGTCACAGAAATGCTAAGCGCAATAATGCAGTTGATCTATTAGAATATGAATATCTTGTTACGGTGCATCAGATATATATATATATATTTATAAGGAGTATAATAATAATATATATATATATTTCTTTTCTTTGTTCAGGTGGTTTTATTCCTCCGAATAAAATATGCAGTGCTGATGCACTGGCCCTTCCAGACCTAATGAATAATGCTGCTACATATTAAACAAAGTTAAAACAATGGAGATAGACAATTACAAGAAGATACAAATCAAAGCATTGATATGAATGAAGTGTGAGATAAGAGAATAATAAAAGAGTGGTGGTAATCGTTAGCTATGTTAGACTAGCAGGGTCAAAGTGGGAGGTGGGGGGGGGGGCATAGATGAATAGCTGAATAGGTATCTCTTTTTATTAAACATTTATTACAGTGTTATGCTGCTCTGTTAAAAAATAAGTCGATAAAGTCTATGTCCAGCATTTTGCATGTTTTTAGTTTGAAATATCTCCAAAGTTAATCCCTTAAAATAATTTGTTTGTTTTATTTGTTGTTGTTTTATGTCCTAGTAACATTTACAGTCATGTCAGGATGGGTACCGACTTGTGACACTGCGCACTCATGGTGACTTTATAGTACTGCCCCATTGGGACACCATGCCACCAGCACCATGACCTGATATCCCACTCAGTCACATTATCCTGACACTGAGCCAACCAGTCCTTGCCCTATCCTAATAATGCCGAGCGCCAGGCTAGGAAGCAACAAGTATCAATTTTTAAGTCATTGGTTTGACTCGACCAGGATTCGAACCCACAAACTCATTGGTTCCGATCTCCCGATCTCCCAAAAAGAGGAGATGGGCGTTCTACTCATTCGGCCACCCTGTCTAGTGCCTTAAAATAAAGATTTCTTCAAACTAAAGTAAAGGAGATTATGATGATTGACCTTATATATTTATCTAAGAAATATGGTGTTACATCAAAGCCATCGATTATGTAATTTTAAGTAGACTTGCGGTTACGACATCGATCCCCGAATGGTAAGAAGCAAGGGTTGATTCGTGTACTATGCAGGCTGATTCCTTTCCTTTACTCCGCAGCAAAGATTACCTTGCGAACGCTACTAGACAAATGCTATGTACAACATCAAAATCTTAGCACTTGTAAGGTTAAACTAATTATTTATTTAGCAAGATGATAGTTTTGTGCAGTTATCCTACGAGTATGCACAATCCAATCTTTACAGGGGCATAGCCAGAACAAAAATATGTAAGCACACAATTCCTCACGCGTGTTTACAGGAAATAAAACAATTCTAAATGCAAAATAAAAAAAAGTGTATATAAAACAAATTTAGTATTGGGAAAAAATGACACGGAGAGAAACACTCTTAAATGCGACAATGTAGCTATGCCCCTGATATATCTATCTATCTATCTAACTATCTATCTATTTATCTATCTATGGATATATCTATCTATCTGTATGTCTATCTATCTATATCTATCTATCTATCTATCTATCTATCTATCTGAGCATGTGCATAAGCTCGTCAGATTTAGTCAATTCCTAATTGGTTGAAGTGCAAGACAATTCAATAATACCAGCTTGTTTTTTTCCATAAAAACAATTGCTTCAGATAATAGACTTGACAGATATGCATTACATAGTTAATAATTTCAGTTACGTTCTCAACCCATTTCAGAGTTTGCTGAGTTTATTCCAAAGCTGAGATATGGCGCTGCTCTGCGCATGGGTCCGCAACCGGATGAGGCTGTCGACGCTGCTGCTGTTCGTCCTTCTCTCTGCCACCTTCATCTTCTTCCTCAACCATAAGACATTGATGAATAAAAGCACCGAATACTCGGAAAACGACATCCTCAACACGCAATACCTCAGGCAAGAGGTGTACAAACAGAAGATCGCGAATAAATATCACTTCGACAAGGACGACAGGGTCAGCAATGACGCTGTCCAACTGTGTAAGGTCCCAAAGCTCAGCCTCAAGATGGACACGAATCAGTTTGCTTTCCACAGGATGGAGGCTTTGGAGTGTGTGACTCGAATGGAGCCAGACTTGTTCTACCTGGAGGACTACATGCTGAAGATTAAGCCAACAGTTTTGAACAACCGCAAGCTGCAGCGCTGTGAATACAAGGCAATAGAGTGGGAGGATGACGAGCACTACCGTGTCTCGGACACCCTGGAAAGAAAGCGGCCGAGTTCATTTGAACTGAAGATCCGTAATGAGTTCTTCCAAGTCCAATGCTACTTCAACAATAACAGCTATTTAATGACGGAAAAGAACAAATTTGACAGCCATGATCCATTGATTGGAGGCGGCTGGAGGAGGAAGTTGCTGCAAAGCACTGACCCGCTCGCCCACCAAGCCAATTGGCGTGTACCATCGGACATGAAGATTGGTGAGGTGGTTCATGCTGGAAACCAGCGTGCGAAGAAGGTTAGCGACATTGTGAAGTCTGTGCAGGAGAAGCAGCAAAGCCAGTCACAGGCTCATCAGCATCAGAATGTGGTGATCGGTCAGCCGAATGTGGCTCCGCGGCAGCCTGCTCAAGGACCACGAGAGGCACGGGTTAAGTTGAAGTCTGCGCTAGTGGGACGCAGTGAGATCCAGCCAGGGTATATTGGGAGCATGGGTTTACCGGACTCTGCACTGATAGACCGGCATGCAAAAAGGATTTACCACAGCCGGAAAGAGATGATTGGGAATCGTGTAGCTCCACAGGGTATCAACCAACAGCAACAACAACAGCAACAGCACCAACCAAAACAGCAACATTATCAGTATCCTCCAATAATCCAAGGTGTGCCCAAACAGGTTCAGGGACAATTCAGAGCTCAAGGCCAACAAATCTTAAATCCAGCTCAGAATGCTCAAGTTCCACCTTCAGGCGTGAATGTGAAATTGCAGGAGCAACTTGCAAGTCAGCGCAATATCCAACAAAGGCAAGGTCACCAAGCCCTGGCACCAGCAGTTAAGGGTGAAAGGATCATAAAAACCTTTGCTGGTGATTCACAGTCGGTGAAACCAAATGTCATACAAGCCTTTGCAGGACAGAAACCTGTTGCACCAGAACTCAACCCAGGCCCCACTGTTAGTGTTAGGACCTCTGCCAATCTCGAGGTCCCAGAGAAAGGTGTATTCCTTGGTAGACACAAAAGTGAGCCCCCTGAAAAACTCCGAAACGCCAGCGCTAAATACAAATCCTCCAAGGAGGTGCCGGATGATAATGCCGGTGAGGAGAATTCCAAGAACACTGTCGTAGATGAGAGCTTCGACAATGCAAGGTTTTCCCCGGATGATTTCGACATGCCAGACTTTGAGCAGGTCTTCGCTCAGCTGGTGCCGAAGGCTGATGTGCTTAAGCGCATCAAGGAACTGGATTTAGCAGATGAGGATAAGCCGATGAATGTGCTCATATTCGCCATGGACTCCTTGTCACATCTCACTTACCAGCGTAAGATGCCAAAGACCTATGCGTACATCCACAAGACCCTGAATGGTGTGGTGCTCAATGGTTACAACATTGTTGGCGATGCCACGACAGCTGCCGTCATTCCACTCACAACAGGTGAGTCCATCTCTCTTTTTTTCGGTGGGGTGGGTGGGTACATTAATTGATTAAGCAGGCGAAATTTCAATTGAGGACAATTGGTTTTCCTCATTCCACTATGCCTTGCTCTCTCCTAATCCTAGTTATGCAGAATGCCGGGCAAGGTAGCGACAAGAATAAATTTTTAAGTTGTGACTCGGTCAGGGTTCGAATCCCACGACCTATCAAAACAGGAAGCGGACACTCAACTCACTCGGCTACCCCGTCTTAGTTGCTAGGAAGTGAAAGCATCAAATTTTCGAAACCATAGCATATCCCCCTTAAATTTGATCTTATATATCCAACTCAGATATCTCTGAAGTTAGTATTTTAAAATAATTATTACTTTAAAGTAAATTTTGATAGATTATAACCGTCAACCTACTATATCTTTTCTCAGAAAACGACAGAAGCTTAAAACCATCGGACTATGCAACTTAAAATATATTAATATACACCAGTGGTCCTTATTTTGCATAGCTATCCATAATATAGGCTATTTAAACATTTGTTTCTACCTATTTATCGGATGATTGGTTTTAAATGAATTTTAAAATTAAAAATAAAATTACATTCCTTGATTAAGCAGCAGAAATTTCAATCATCGGCATTTGGTTTCCCCCATTCCACCGCCCCTTGCCTTATCCTGGTAATGCAGAATGCCAGGCAAGGTAGCAACACATATTCATTTTTAAGACATTGGTTAGACTCGACCAGGGAAAACCAGTTTAGTTCATCAGGGAATTATTTTAAATTGCTCACTTTGGAGATATTTGAAGTGCAAATATTCAAAATTAATTTTGGTGCACAAGTCAAACCCCTAAAACCATAGCATTCAGCAGTAACATATTCCATTAAATTTACTTCGATGTCCCGTCCATGCAGCAACAAATGCTTAATAAGCACAGCAATATCGAAGTTGAGTATGGAGGAACAAATTTAGATAAAATATTTTTGCTTAGAAAATTTGATACATCATCAGCCTATGCAGCTTCTAAGCTGTATATACCAGACGGGATAGCCCAATGAGTTAGAGCGTTCGTCTCCTGTGTTGGTAGGTCGTGGTTTCGAACCCTGATCGAGTCAAACCAATGAGTTAGCAATTGATACTTGTCGCTTCCTAGTCTGGCGCTCAGCATTATTAGGTTAGGGCAAGGGCTGGTTGGCTCAGTGTCAGGATAATGTGATTGAGTGGGATATCAGGTCATGGTGATGGCAGTCTGGTATTCCAGTGGGACAGCACTGTAAAGTCCCCATGAGTGCACACTGTCACAAGTCGGTACCCGTCCTGAGATAACCTTAGATGTTGCTAGGACGTAAAACAACAAACAAACCAAATCAAAGCTGCATAGTGCGATGAAGCATCAAATTTTCCAAACAATAAATATTTTGTAGATTTGATTCTACATATCTAACTTAGACAAGTATTTTGTAGATTTGATTCTACATATCTAACTTAGATACTGGTGTATTTATTAAGCAGTTGTTGCCACACAGAAGGGCATACTAAGTCAATTTAATAGAACCTATTACTCCTGAAGTCTATGGGCACATGTTTCCATTTCAAATATCTCAAAAGTTAGCCATTAAAAATAAAAGTTACTTCAAATTTAAAGGAACATATATTAGAACAATCAATCTAATGTATTTATCTCAGAAGATGCAGAAACGCAAAAACATCAGACTAGGCAACTTTAATGTAAATTTATATATATAAATGTGATGGCTACATTTCTTCATGAAACCAACATGACAGAATAAGTTTATACTTGTCATTACATAGCCTGCCAATCAACATTACTAGGATAGAGCAAGGACTAGTTAGTTCTGTATCAGGATAATGTGACTCAGTCGGAAATGAGCTCATGGTGCTTATAGCCTGGATTCCAGTCGGACAGCACTATGAAGTCCCCATGAGTGCGCACTGTCACAAGTCGGTACCCATCCTGATGTGATCTTAAATCTTGCCAGGATGTAAAACACCAACAAATAAACAAACATCTTAGAGCTGGCATACCACTGCTATAGCGCTGTAACTATTTTGTTGAATAAATTATTTTAGCCCCCCCCAAAAAAGAAGATATATCAATCATCAATCAATGGGTGCCGTCTTCTCGAAGAAGGTTGGCTGCAATGGACCTCCATCTCTTCCTGTCATTCGTTCCTCTCACGCATTCCGCATAGCTCATTGCTGTCCACTCAGTGATGTTGTCCATCCATGTTGTTCTCCTTCTCCCTCTTGGTCTTACATATATAATATATATAATATAACTTTTATATAGCGTTTAAGTGTGAGCTTACATATAATATATATACAACGACCTTATTCATTATATGTTCATCGCCTCCTCTTGCTTACAACTCGTATACACGCCTGTATGCAGCTGTAAGGCAAGGAGGTCTCCGGCTATGCTACTTCTATTCTGGTAACACCAGTGTGGTTCCCGGGTTCGATACCAGGGGGGCTCGCAGCACTGCGTTCGTAGACTGCCACTGTATGTCCCGGTGCACGGTCTCCAGCAGCGCTCAACGTAATTACTGAGCTTTGGTTGTTGTTTTTTTTACTGGTAGGGCAGTTGGCCCAGCCAGATATCATTCTCACGTTGATTATTGATTGTTAATAATATTATTGTTTGTGAGAAAATTCACTGGATGCCAGTTGTTCATCGTTGATATTGCATACTACAATGCTAATTGATTATCATATTATTACTGTACTTTGTGCAATTCTTAATAAACTGATATCGCCCTTATTCATTATATGTTCGTCGCCTCCTCTTGCTTACATAATATAGGCTATATATAATATATATATAATAAATATAACATATATAATATATATTTCCATGTAAGGACACACTGAGATGGAGTTACCGGAGGTGCGAAGGAACACGCTGGGCTCCACATATGTGGATACATATCCACTCATCTGGAACAAGTTTGAACAGCGGGGTTACGTAACACTGTTCGCTGAGGACCATCCTGAGATCGGCGTCTTCAACCTGAGGCTAAACGGCTTCGAGGAGATCCCAGTGGACCATTACATGAGACCATTCTACCAGGTAGAGAATAAAAATTAGAGTATTGATAGCTCAGTTCTGTACTTTAGACTGTAACAAGATTCAGTTTAACTAATTTCCTGGCCACTACATGAGATCATTATACCAGGTGGAGTAAACTAGTAGAATATTAATACCGACCCACCCACGGGGAGGCTTAAGATTAACGCATGTAGATATATATATACAAATACATAAACAATATATACATAAACAATACCCACAGAGGATTTTGTCAAAATCCAGCAACCGGAAACGGAAATAAGCCTCTATGGGCGCCGCCATTTGTAAACTCGTGTTGAATAACCCATATAATCAAAATCCTAAGTTTTCTGCTATTATCGCTCAGTTTCCAACCTGGTCCCCTAGCCTTTGTACCGGAAACAAGTTTAAACGGGCTGAAAGGAGTTCAACCATGGCTGGTTGGGTCACTTCGTCTAGCAGTGAATATGCTTATGGAGCAAATGAATGCCAGGGGACCAGGCTAGGCCTCCACAGAGCTAGCAGTCTATTGCTCAGACATTATCACATATTTATTTATCTTTTGCACAGATTAAAGTGCTTGAAGTATATTTTAAATTTATTTACATCAACTTCTCTTTAAATCACACAATATCAGGACTTATAGAACGGGAAACTATTCCCGCAAGGATATGCTCAATATGACCCAGTGGTCAGCCGTTTTTCCTCCTTTCGTCGCTGTGGACCCTTCTCAAAAGACGGCCGTATTCGATTATCACGACCGCGACTCGGGTCACCCGAGTTGCTAGAATTTCAAATCGAACACCGCGAGTGGAGTAAAAAAATACATGCGCAGTCATAAAATACTTTGCTGTAGTTATATCGGGGGGTCGGTCCTAAGCATAGCTTATTCATATTACCTCACTTCTCTACCATAGGCTACAACAAGATTCACAATGACTTACTGTCAGGGCCCCATTCAAGGTATGCCTTGGAGGCACCTCAGAGAAATTCCTGATGTCACGCTAGTCTGAACGACTTTACTGTTGGTCGCCTAGAAAATGGCCGCCCCCATAGGGGGCAGCCATTTGCAATGGAAAAGAAGAGCACTGATTGGCTGAAACCACTGAATAGGGCTGCCATTTTCGAGGCGCTTTTTGTCTCCTGTCTAAAAAGGGAGACGTCTCCGAGATGTCTCAGAGGCATACCCTGAACGGAAATGAGCCAAAAGACCTCTCAGAGTCGACTCGGAGGCGTACCCTGAACGCGACCCCAGAGTACCAATACTCCACCTCTCTACCTTAGGCTGTAACAACATTCACTATGACTTATCACCTGGGGTATATCATAGCGCACTCATGGCGACTTTATAATGCTGCCTCATTGGGAAATCAGGCCGCTGGCACCCTGACCCGAAATCCCACTCAGTCAAATTATCCTAATACTGAGCTAACCAGCCCCTGCCCTATCCTAGAAATGCCAAGCAACAGTCTAGGTAGCAACAACTCTCAATTTAGTAAGTCATTGATTTGACTTGGGTGGGTTTCGAACGCACAGCCTTCCGATTCGCCACGGTGGCTTACTAAGTTATCGGACTGACTGTCTGGTATTAAAGCTGCATAGTCCGATGAAAACATCCACTTTTAACAATTAAAAGTAAAACACTTATCTACATTTGATCCTACATATCCATCTGGTGCACTTATTAAGCATTTGTACCTGCATCAAAGGGAATACTAAGTCAATGTAATAGAACCTCTTCCTGCTGAAGCCGATGGTGTCATCATTTTGATCTGCATATTGTAATGCCCCACGGCCCTCCGACTCTCACCCTGCCATGCACACACGGAAGAACGCCAAGATCCAATATCAGTACGCTTCAACTTGGTTTATTGAACCAATCTGCTCTCCGCAGCATCCACAGTCATCTGACGCCCCCTGACTCGCCAGATCCCACATCAATTCTATAGGTGGGGTGGGGGGGTGAGCTAGCCACACGCAGTAGAGGGCAGCCCAGTCGGGGTCTGCCCGGTGGGTAGCCTTCCGCCACCTAGCGCAGTTCAGTTTAACTGCGTAGATGTGTGGCGTAGTCTCCGCCGCTACCGCATGGTAGTAGGGCTCATGTATAGACTACTACACTATTAACATTAATTTGGCATGTTTTCAATTCAAATATCTCCAAAGTTAACCACTTCTATTAAAAGTTACTTCAAACTAAGGTAAAATAGGTTACAATATAATATATTTATCTCAAAAACTGGCAGAAACTCAAAGTCATCAGACCACACAATTTTAATTAAACCTGTGTGTGCTATATTTTGGGTTCGAATTGCTACCGGGTCAGGCCAATGACTTACAAAATTGATATGTTGTTCGTACTTAGCCTGGCACTCGACCTTACTATGATTGAACAATGACTGGTTAGCTTAGTATCAGGATAATGTGATTGAGTGGGATATTGAGTCAATGTAATGGTGGCTTGGTCTCTCAGTGGGGCAGCACTATAAAGCCACCATGAGTGTGCACTGTCGCTAATCGATGTAATATTTGTATGGTTACCTTTAGATGTTGCTTGGATCTAAACCCCAACAAACAAACAAATATCCATATTATGTGACACTCGCCATATATATTTATATTTGTGCCACTCTTCACCCCGACCAACACAGGCGGTGACAGACATGCCACTGAAGTTGAACTCTGCCGCCTACTGCACAGGCAGCCAGCAGAGTCATCGCTTCATGCTGACCTATCTGCGTCAGCTCTTTGAGCGCTACCCGCGCAAAGTGAGCAAGTTTGCCTTTGGCTTCCTCAACGACCTCTCGCACGACGACAACAACCCGGCTGAGTACATGGACTCCGAGCTGGTCGACTTCCTTGAAGACCTGCGTCTGCGCGGCCACCTGGCGGATACCCTGGTCATCCTCATGGCGGACCATGGCGCCCGCTACAGCAGCATGCGGCGGACGACGCAGGGGAAGCTGGAGGAGCGGTTGCCAATGATGTCGCTGTCCTTCCCGGAGAGTTTCCGCAAGAGATATCCACAGCTGATGGCCAACCTGACAACGAATGCCGACCGCCTCACGACGCCGTTCGATCTCCACGCGACGCTGCTGTCTGTGCTCGATCCGCGTTCGCTGCGGAGGCCGCCCAAGAAGGGCGCCCGAGGCCTGAGCCTGCTGCGCGCGCACCCGCCGGACCGCACATGCGCAGAGGCGGGTGTCGATGCGCACTGGTGCACGTGCATGGGCTGGCAGCAGGTGGACCCGGCGCACTGGCGGGTCCTGGCGGCGGCCGGGTGGCTGGTCGGGAAGCTGGCTGCATTCACTGAGCCGCACCGACAGATCTGCGCGCTGCTCAAACTGGACGCCGTCGTAGACGCCAAGATAGGTCTGCCCAACGACAAGGTAAGGGAGGTGTCACTATATATGTATTAATATCTAAATGTGTAGTATTAATGTACTATATGGGTCATTCTTTAAAACTGGGCACGAAAGTGTGACATGGAAACCAAAAGTGAAAACCTTCCAAATAATAGCAAAAAAACCTTCCAAATAATACCCTAATCCAATGTCCTATAAAGGTATGCATGTTGTGCATATGTCAGAGTTTAAAAAAAATTAATTTCACTTTTTGAATTAGATCTTATACAAATTGAGCAATGCATTAATATCACTCATGTAACATGAAAATCAAAGATACATCCAGAACCTCATTTTAATATACACAACATAGTCAAACAAGATTTTATTGATTACTCTTATTCTTAAGCAGACAAGGTTATGACTTACATACAAGAAAAAAGTTGAAAAATAAGCTGAAAAAAGTTTGGCTAGATGCATAGTGTAAATCTTCACTTTTTCACATTAGCACAAAATTATATAAGTAAACTTTTAATTTCTTTTTTGGAATAGCTTCAATAAATGTACTATTGCTAACATACTTAATACACAGAGGATACAATAATTAATTGACTTGCAATCAATAAAAGAAAGAACAAATTATCAGCATCGTAATTTGGAAACCAAATATGTGGTGCCCAGTTTTAAAGAATGACCCATATATGTATTAATAGCTAAAGTCTTCATGTGAATGAGTAAACAGCGCCTGAGTCAGCACCGGAAGTGACGGTGGTGCCGATCGCCACGGAGCAAATAATATACGGACAGAATTCAAATATCACAAATTAGCATATCAAAGAAGAATAAATAATTATAAGAGCAGCACTGCCAATTTATATACATATAATACTTATATATTACACATATATATATTAAAGTTGGCGATTTTCCTAAGTATCATATAAGCTGGTTGAGGCTATCAATGAGCATATGGCACATTTGATCCGCATGTTATAAAATATATTATACCGTATGTCATATATATACTACAGATGGAGACTGTCATAGATCCTACCATAGTCCTCCCAAATGAGGAGGAAGGCATACAGCCATAAATGCATAGAATAATTTCCTCCAGTGTGTGACGCGAGAGGGGCACCCACCCAGCAATTTAACTGACAGCTGGGAGGGGGGGGGGGGGACTCCACCAATGTGCAAGAGGAAATATAGGATGTACATGTTACCCTTGTATTTATACTCGTATAATGTGTTATACATCACATATATATATGCATAATATATAATAAATATAAGTATATATGTAATATATATAATATATATACAATAAATATATAATATATATATAATATATGTAATATCTATAAATATATAATATATATATATATGTGTAATATATATAATATTTTTATAATATATATAATATATACACTATATATAATATTAGGTACCGGCAGCTAAATTAAAAAAATATGCATATGGTGCAATATTTTTATTCCATCCTGTAGACATTGAAATTACAAGCCTAAATCCAAAAACAGTTGGGTTATATATTTTTCTTTCTCGATACAATAATTTTTTAAGATTAAATATATAAACATGTATTAATTTTGAATTAAAAGTGGAACTTTTACCAAATATAATAAAAAGTGGAAGGATGTCAGGGAAGTTCTGCTAACCAATTTCCCTTCTACATATATAAAGGAATTTAAATTGTCAATTGCTAAATCAATTAGTCAAGCAGATCTTTAATAAAACAATGTCAAAAAGTGCAATTCATAACAAAAAAAATCATTCTGATTTGGCCAAATAGTCATTTTAAAAGCATGGTATTTTCTTGGAAAATTCCAACAAGACTGAATAAATGGTAAATAGTTCACCTATTCATAACACTGTATTACCCTATTTTATTCGAGAGCTCTATCTGCAGAGAGTCAAAAGATATGTGCATCCTAAAATTTGAAAAAGTGTAATTGTTTGCCTGATTGACCATTTTGACCTAGGGGAAACCTATATGGATAGAAAGCTGAGGGCATTGCCCCTTTTCTGGTACCATCCATTACCTTCTACGATGTAGTACTAGGAAGCACGAGCCCATTAAAGATACCCTGTTTTCAGAGTAGTTTTCATTTACACCAGTAATGAACGAATATTACCTAAATACACTCCCTATACAAATGGATTTTACATAAATACAAACTTACTATTAAATCCAACAACACCATCGGATAGAACAAATGTTGATCTTCTAGGCTATGCAATTTCATCAAAATCAAATACATACAGAAATAGTTATAAGCATGTGAATATTGATGAAAAAAAGCACCATTCCTGGACTTTTCATGGCATTGCCGGTACCTAATAATATATGTTATATATATACATAATATATATAATTTGTATTATGTAAATGTACGTCACTGCAGCTTGGGGGCACACCAATGACAAGCTCGGCAGCTCTTACCGAGTGTGCTATAATCTAGATTTAAAGCTCTAAATGTAGATCTAAATCTAGAACTATATATGTCTAGGGTCTTCATTCCTTATCCTCTCCATCATGTCCCTCTACTTCTCACACCACCCCTCTCCCCTCTTCACCCCTCTCCTCTCCTTCCATGTCCTCCCCTCTTCTCTGCTCTCTTCTCTTGTACCTTCCACCCTCCCGCTTACTCTCCTGTCCTCTCGCTCTCCTTTCCCCTCCTCCTATCCCTTATCATCTCGCTCTCCTCTCTACCATCTTCTCCATTAACATCATCTCCTCAAAACGTAGTTTTCAATCTCCTTTAATCCACTGAGCCTGCATCATATTGTCTATATTATATATAATCTATACATTGGCATCAGCTCTCACAATCTAGTCAGACTGAACTCAATAATTGACCCCCATATCTGTGCGCATGTCCCTTCCCTCATCAAACATACCCTGACCAGTCGCCCACAACAAGAACTGGGCTCTGTCTTGTGTAATTAGCCCAATTAAGTGGGGCTTCACTGACCAGCCAATGGACGTATTCGACTGGGCCTTTCTATGCACATATCAAAATATTTCTTGACAAATTCCTATTCGACTGGGACCGGAAGTGGGTTTCTATACGTATGAATCGAATGTGTCTTGTGGCTCCATCCATAAGGTCACATAGTGTATTTCAAGATGGCTGATAAGGAAAGGTTGAAAGATTCAGTAGCTTCAGCCAATCAGAGCTGTTCTTTTCGATTGCAAATGGCAGCCCTCTATGGGGGCAGCCATTTGCAATGGAATTGTACAGCTCTGATTGGTTCTTTTCGATTGCAAATGGTGGCCCCCATAGAGGGCAGCCATTTGCAATGGAAGAGAACAGCTCTGATTGGCTGAATCCACTGAAGCCATTTGACCGGTCCTCTTTGCATTCGAAAACCAAGTTATGCGCAGGTGTGCAGAGCCTAAATTTTGCGGATCGAAAGGTCCCAGTCGAATACGTCCAATGACTGCATGCTCATCCGCTTGTATTCCTACAGGTATTGCAGTATCAAAGCAGTGTGGATAAAGACGGGCGGGTGGCTAACATGAGCGGGACACTTACCAGTGACCTATTCTACCTGCAGGTAGGTGAAGAGTGAACTTTTAATTAAAAATTGTCTGATGTATAACTTGTCATGCAAATATTATTTTGAATGGAGTCCACCTGTATTGTCTGCCTGTTGCCACTACCTATATATTACTATGAACTCTTCCAGGTGGTTAAATAAATATAAGACAGGCGTTGCTGATGGTATATGTCAATGTATTATTATTATATTATATGTGTACTTGTGGAAGCAAGCGGGCATATATATGGTCAGGCCTATAGGAGGAGCAGTTCTTCTGCTTTGCAGCAATTGCTTTGTTAACTGTTCATACTACTGGGTGGGAGCATCTTGGGCACCAGCTCACTGCCCCCAACACGGGGGGCGGGCTAGTGGCTCAGGGGAGGTCACATACGCCTGTGCTCCCCTAATATCTCCCTCACTTGCGCAGATTCTTTACTTAATAAAGCGGAGGGGCCTTTTAATGAGGGTCCAGCCAGAGATAGCTCAACCAAACTAATTTGTATTGCCTTCTCATTTGTGCGTAATAGATAAATAATATGTGGTGTAGTGTTTAATTTGCAGAATCTGATTAAACCAAACAATTTTAGAAAACAGAGCACTTGCCTATATTTGATCCCACATATGGAATTTAGATTCTGGCGCCATTTAAGCTGCATGGTCTGATGAAAGCATGACATTTTCAAAACCCAAACACTTAACTAGATTTGATCATACATATCCAACTTAGATATTGAAGCACTTATTATACATTTGACACTATGCACAGATGCATAAGGGGATATTGAACACATTTAATAGAACCTGTTATTGCTGAAGCGTATGGTGTAATAATCTTGACGTGCTTGCCAAAATTCATTTGTCATGGTTTTACTTCAAATATCTCCAAAATTATCCATTTGAAATAAATGTTACTGTGAACTTTTAACTTCAAAAGTGTCTCTTAACACATAATTGATTGTGTGCCCTTGCATTCTGGGTAAAATTAATGGCCTGATAATAGCAGGATAGAATACAATTTGAACACTTCTCGCCATGGTTTTGTCCCATGCTGCCAATATGGCATTAAGCAATCGCCACTAAATAACCACCTCACTATCCAAGCAGTTGCTTATACTTGATTCCACATATAGTTACCCGTTATAGTGCTATTTCATTTAACACTGTGCCTTTTTAAGGTCGTATTTAGGGTGCTTCTCAAGGTATCACTGTATTTATCAATCAATCGAATCAATCAATGATATTACCATACTTTGACTATGGGAATGTAATTTACATGGGTGGGAACAAACAAGCACTAATTAAATTACAAAGACAACAAAATAGAGCTTTGAAACTATGTCTGGGCCTAGAAAACAGACATCCTACAATATACCTGCACAAACAGGCTAATATTGGCATGCTCGAAACTAAAAGAGAAACACACCTCAGAATACTAGCTTTTGACTATGTAGAAAAATACAAAACAACAAGTAGAAAAGTCACTAGAGCTGGTGAGGCACCTGTGCTAAGAACAGAAAGATCCGTAAACTTGGAATAGGCTACTAGCTAAAGCAGTGCTCTAAGAAACACCAAAACATTAAGAATACAAAAAGAAAATTAAGAAAGGTTCGAAGTGAGATATAGATAAAGAAATATGTACTAAGTAATAGATCAGGGATAAACAGTAGGTAAGCCAGAAAACATCAAAAACGAATAGGAGACACCATACTAAACAAACTATGCACAAAAATATAATAAAAAACAAAAACAAATTGGAAACACCATAAACAAGTTTACAGAAATTATAGCTTAAAGGAAATCAATCCATATGGATTATGACCACTACTGTACTGTACAGCATGCACTTAACCGTTATGAGCAGAATAAACAAACAATCACCAACAAAAATTAAAAATTAACCTTTGACACAAATACTAACAACGAAGACGTGATCTATTTAGTAAAAATCTCGTTGTGTGTTCACTTCAGCTGATTGTTCAGACAGTTCCGGGTAATGCCTTATTCGAGGGTACAGTGACTATATCGAATAAAGGAACCAAGTATCAGGTGAGTAACTTACTGGAACTACAATAACATACATTTTAATATTCAAATATGTATATATTTAGACATATACATAACATTATATATGTGTCTATGCATATGTCATTTGGTTGTCCATCGGTGGCGACGATGACAGGAGCTCATCATTTGTTGTGAACTCGTCGATGACCGATCAGTCCAATTTGTGCTCAGAATGTGTGGTGGCATGTTAGATGTGTAAGCCTATATAGCTGCAGTCAGAGAGTCTGGGAGGTGAAGGAGATGATCTTTTCTTTTCTGACGCTTTTGTTTACCTTCAGATTTATGATCAGTTTCAAACTGTGGTGTGCCTTTGCGAATATAAGCATGCCATGAACTCCTCCTGCCTTTGGTCACTATTTCCCAGGTTGTAGTGTTGAGATTACATTTCTTCAGGTTGTATATAAGGCAGTCCTTGAACCATTTCTTCTGACCACTTTAATTCCTGTGTCCTTTTTACAAGTTCACAGTAGAAGAGAGCTTTTGGTATTCTATCCTCATCCATGCAGACTACATGGCTAGCCCACTGAAGTTGTGCTCTCATGAACATGCAGTCAATGCTGACCATTGTTTCCCTTTCTAATGGGGCTGTCACACTACGACACTTCTCTCCAATGCGCGTCGACGTGTGTAAGTTTTTGGCGAAACGTTGGGAGACGTCGTGAAGCGTTACACGCGTGTTATGCACATGTCGGTACACGTTCATGGACGTCGACGGTCGGCGAGGAACGCGGGCGCGCGTCGTGGCGCGTCAAAAGTTTTGCACATGCACAAAACTTTCGACGACCGACAACGCGCGTGGACGTGTGGTTGCGGACGTTATGGGGACGTTAGGCGCACCTCGAGGCATTGCAATAACGTTATGCGAATGGTATGCACACACCGCGCGTGCGTGACGGATATTCCCACACATTGCGCCAAATTGTTGCTTTGTTTTACGTCCTCGCTACATCTAAGGTGATATCAGGACGGCATGCCAACCTCTTTTTGTTTTTTTTCGCCACCCGTCGACACTCGTTGGCCGCACGCTACTAACATGCTGCCCTGACGTCAAACTTTTTCCCACCACGCCAACAAGTTTGACGTTTCTCGACTTTTTGGCGCGTTGGCGGCACGCCGGTGAGATACGTCGTAGTGTGACAGCGCTATAAAACTTCAGTGTCTGGGATCTTATCCTGCCTCTCCTGAGATAGGCTAGGTAGAAATGGTTTACTTGCTTAGTGTGAAGAGGTATGTTGTCCATGATTCACAGGCATAGAGTAAGGATGTGAGAACAACAGCCTTGCATATTTGAAGCTTAGTTTGAAGCTTGAGACCTCGCACACACATATATGTGTATATATTGCATATATATATATATATATGCATTTATTTATATAACTGTCACATGTTCCTGTGTTGGAATACCGACACAAGTCTCACGCATTAACTTAATATGGTCTTTATTATGTGTTGAACACACCAAAGGGGGTGACTGAATGAGTTGAGCATCCACCTCCCATTTTGGTATGTCGTGGGTTTCAAACCCCTGGGTTCAAACCCTGGCCGAGTCAAACTAATGACTTAAAAATTGATGCTCATCACAGCATTACTAGGATAGTGAAAGGAGCAGTGGAATGGCGAAGACCAATTGTCGGTAATTGAAGTTCCCCCTGCTTAATTAACTAATGTACCAAAAGATCGAGATAGTAAACTTTGTTGTTTACACTTATCTTTGTCAAAGGTTTGGTACAACAAAATTAAGAAATTGATTTTTTCTTTGCTTTTTGATTGTTAAAAACCCATTTATTGTTTATTGATTTTTCTTTGTGCTTATACTGAAAAAACCCACTAATTGTATTATTGTTTAAACCTTTCAGGTGATGCCGGATATTAGCAGGATAAATCGCTATGGTGACCAGGCACATTGCGTGGCTGCTGACCAGCCTAACCTGAACAAGTACTGCTATTGCCGGACACCGGCCCCAACCAGGCCCCCACGTTCCATTAGGCCAAGGGTGCTGAGAAAGAGGGTGCACACTGGGCACTAGCGACTGATGTTAATGGATGGTCAATGCGAGTATTCCGAGATGGCAACGCTGGCACCCAGCAGACCCCAAATCAGGGCCGCCTTCAGGGTCCATCTCGGAGGCGCCTCGGAGACGTCTCGGCGATACTTTTTGGTCTATTTGCATTCAGGGTCAGTCTCGGCGACATCTCGGCGATGCCTCCCTTTTCAGACTGGAGATGAAAAGCACCTCGAAAATGGCTGCTGTTATTCAGTGGTTTCATCCAATCAGAGCACAGCTTTTCCATTGCAAATGGCCACCGCCTATGGAGGCCGCCATTTTCGAGGCGGCCAACAGCTAAATCCGTTCAGACTAGCGTGACGTCAAGCCCGTCACCGAGGCGCCTCCGAGACGGACCCTGAACGCGGCCCAGGCTCCATGTCCTGCTAGGGTGGGTAGCGGAAGCACACTGCATCGATCCAGAAAACTGATGCAGTGTACATGCCAGACACACGGGGCAAACACATAGTGGTAGCACTGCACAGAGTGGACAGACAATGTGTGCATGTTGTGCACTGGTGAAGCAGCAGTGGGCCTTGCTTGCTTGCACACGGCGGATGGGTAGGGGGAGTGACCATGGTTACTAATTAGAACAGAGTGTTGGTGACCAGAGTTGGTGTCAGTGGGTTAGAGAGCTGGTGAACACACATACAAATAGCGAAATAGCGAATGGTAGACAGGAAGTGTGAACACTTATTTGTATACAGTAAGTAGGCAGTGGTGTTTTATCTATTGTAAAATAGTTGTCTGACAATTACAATGAAATCTATATTAGAAACAAATAGATGACAAGAACCATACCAAGTTTAGTCAGCAGGAAGAATATCATTGTAGGTTCAAAGTGAGCTTAAAGAATACTTCTATGCTGAAGGATAGTGCTGGATGGGCACGACTGCCAACTTCGGGCATATAAGCAGAAGCTGTGAGAAGGGCTGTAGCAAGGAATCTTTTCTTGGGTTTGAAGATTCGTTTAGGGTGGGGGGGGGGGGAGGAGATACATTCTTGGAACGAATGAGTGCGAAAGGCGACATGCATAAAAGGAACTTGGGGGTATGCCCGCCCCAGATATTTTTTAATCTAGAAGCTCTGAAATGCAATTTGCAGTCATTTCACACACTTACATAATTTTTTTTTTGTGGGGAGGGGGAACTCACTACTAACCCCCCCCCTAACTACGGCGCTGTACTGGCGCATTATGTTTATGCGCTAGGTCACAGCTTCATAGCGTCAGTGGACAGTAACTTGGAATACCGATATTAATGATGTGTAGTGACTTCACAACACCGTGTGATCTTTGTTTACATGAGCATTTTTTGTCTGGTACTCTGTAGCATCTTTGGCCGACATTGATCAATCACCTCGGATCATCCCAACCTTTTTTTTTGCTCATTCGCAGATGATACCAACTCTGATTTCATAACCGAATGCGCTTGGGGCTGAACAAAAATACGGATTGAGGCATATACTGGTAGCTACACGTGTAGTATACCTGCAGATACATCAGCCAGGGGCGTAGCTAGACCTTTAACGATATGTACTCCTAATTTCGGCAAGGGGTTTAGGGGGCCGCTTAAGCTTAAGCTGGCGGATTTTACACATTTTAGACTTGAGTTTTCGACACTCCGGACTACTACATGCCTCCTCTCTCTCTCTCTCTCTCTCTCTCTCTCTCTCTCTCTTTCTCTCTCTCTCTTTCTTTATTATTTTTTAATTTAATTCTTTTTGACAAAACGATGTGGACGTTTTGGCGTACGTGCGTATGCCTAGCTACTCCCCTGTCAGCATAGGATCTGGAGTGTACCTGTCGACAAATAAAGTACTAATACACGTAGCAGTATAGGCTGACACTACAGGTACCAGCACAAATGTGACATCATTGCTCCTAACGCCCCCAGCCAAGACGTGGGGCATTGGAGTTGGATCATTTTGCACACGACCCGTGTATGTTTAATTACACCTCAGGGTGTTCTATTTGAAATTCTGACAACTGGGATGGTTTGAATCGTCCGGACCACGATAATCAATGACGGCCTTTGATAACCATGTAATCATTTGGACCGTTCCTCTCTCTTTAAATATTAGAGGTGGATATTTAAGAAGACCATCATATATTTGTCTATGTTATCAATTTGGTTGTGAAGTTCTCTGCATGTGCACAAAAGAGTAGTACCCTGCACTCGAATCAGGCTGCTTATAGGTATACGGTGCAGCGCACTTGTGGAACAGGGGATATTCCGAAATAGAAAAGAATAAAAATGGCGTTTTATTACGTGATGGGGATAATTTGGCATTTGTTTAACCTAGGATGCTGGTTGGTTGTTGAATCTTTATCTCCTGGCAACATCGTCTTGATACCGTGATTCCTTAATACCAAATGTATGGAATTTGTTAGGCTGATTGCTTCATTCTCATATCCAAAACTTGTCGATTCAGGACTTAAAACAGTTCATGGTTTGGGCGGAGACAACAGATTCAGGGAGGGCGTTCCATCTATTGACAATCCTGTGGCTGAAGCTTTGTTTCCTCAAGTCTAGATGGCATCTTTTAAAATAAATCTTTTGGTTGTGACCACGGGTCATGGTTGATGTTGGAAAGCTAAGGAAGATGGAGGAGTCAATGTGATCTATACCTGTTATGATGTTGTAGACCTGGATTTTGTAGACCTGGATTTTGAAGGCCTTTAGCCAGACTAGAATCGATTAGCTAAATTATATATATATATATCTAATGTATATTACCTCGGTACTATGCCTCTGGCTACTCATAGCCCAGGGAGAAGGAAGCATATCCGGGTCCAGCAATTAGCATAATCTACTCACAACGGGAGGACGTTTGTGGAGTAGCTCCGGCAGTTTTTCTACATAACTACTAAACCAAATAGGTTAGTATCGTTTTTGAAAGGATACATTGGTTTAGTTCATTTTAGCATTCACATACATCAAGTTTAAAAAACTTTAAATTGCATATTAACTGATTTACAGTTTAATTACAATGTGTCGTAACATCGTTAGAACAATACTTCCATTGTTCTTTGTAATGCCGCCCATTGCCGAAAGGAGAGATGTTTGGCAGGAGCCATTTACATCGCTAGGATTTATTCCTGGGTTTCTTTAAGATTCCCCAATATTGCTTAGGCGTACCTCCGAGTCCCGTAGTATTTTCTCCAACTTGTTGGCCACAAAAGCCACAGGTGGGAGAAGTTTATTGGACAGAGTGTGGGAGGCCACCGCTTCACTGGTCCCTACCCCTCATTTGGTTTTGGTTGGTTATCCATACCGGTTACTTACGCCTGACAAAATTAACCACACGCCTGTGTTAAAAACAATTTAAATACGGATTTAACACCACTAGACATGATTGGTAATAATATTATTATGTTTTGCCAGTGTCATGATTTACCGTGAAAAATTCCTAACCTTTTGGTTTTCGGTTTCTTACAGACTCCCAGCTATGGCTACGAAGCGGAGTAAGGTGGATGCACCTCATGAACTCAGTGAAGACGAAGACCCATCACCCCAGTTGAGGGTCCAAAGGTCGCCAGAACAAAGAGATTCTGGGGAGGCGGGGGGCTCGGAGCCTGGCCCGACTGACCTAGATGAACGGGTCGCATGGCTGATACAGCTTAAGCTGGATGAGCTGCTCCCCGCTAAGACACAGGCTGCTAAGAAGAAGCAGCCGGTAGTGTTGGAGGACTCCCATTGGGAGGATTTTTCCGACCCCCCGGACTTGTCCGATGAAGAGTCCCAGGAAGAGGTGGTGCTGCCTGTGCGTAAGCGCAAACATAAGAAGAAGGCAGACTCGTCCGAGGGGGACGACTTCACCAGGGCGCGCAAAAAGAAGCCGCTGGTGAAGAAACCAAAGAAGAAGTCAAAGAAGGCCAAGAAAAGCAAGTCTTCTTCTTTGGACTCTTCATCCGACTCTTCCTCGACAAACTCGGATTCCGACACTGAGCAGGTGGGCAAATATGCCAGAGTTAGTGGAAAGGTTGTGAAGAAGATCAAAGTCCTCAAGAGGAAGAAGATCCAGACAACCACCATGATGCAAAAAACCATCCAGGGTCACTTCCATACCTTCAATCCGGCGGAAGTGATCATGAAGTTGAGTGAGAAATTCACCGGGGTTAAGAGCCTCCCGGAGTCGGCCATCAAGTAGATGGATTTGGATGTTAAGCTCAACGAGGATCGCAAAATGTTTGAGGCACTCCTCCATACGATACACAAAGGAGTATTAGCCGCTCTGTCTGTGATTACACTGCTGGCAAATCGTATGATGACAGATAACAAGTTCTCCTCCCTGGTGGATGATATCGACGGGGGAATTGCGCTGCTGACAGCAACGAGAAATTTCATCTCATACTGGTGCTTTGAAAACATGTTTAAGGCTGTCTGCACAGATGCGGGGAAGGAGGTTGCTCGGTCCAAGAAGGTTTTGGACAATGACGGGAAGGAATACATGCTATTCCTAGCCCAGAAGCCAATCAAAGGCAAAGCCTTCGACAAAACCAAGATGTTCGGGGGACAGTTGCAGTACTTGTTTAAACAAGTCGAGATGGGCTCCAGGTGTGGCAAACACATGGAGGCAGACAGGAAGAAGGCAACTGATGCAAATGCTAGCCGGTTTAAAAAGAACAGGCAGGATTTTCGCAGCCATAGAACCGGACAAAGGGGCAGGTTCGGCACCAACTATGGCTATCAGGCCAGGGGGACGGGCCAAAGGCAGTCGTTGGAACGAGGGCAACAGACCCTTCAAGAGGGACTTCAACAGAAGCTTTTCCCCCGCCCAGGGAACAAGTAGAGGCGACAAAGCAGACCCCAGTAAGCGAGTTTAAGGCTGGTAACATCAATAAAAGCCTATCGGAATGGAACAACATTACCGACAATCTAACTATCCTTAGCATAGTCGAGGGAGTTAGAATACCACTCACTGAAGAGCCCATACAAAAAGGCATACCCTTTCCATATCGTTTTGATTATTTAGAAAGGAAGGCTTTGAATGATCAAGTCCTTAAATTTTGTGAAAAAGGCATTATAGAGCCAGCACTTCATGTGGCTGGGGAATTCATCTCGGATATTTTCACGAAACCCAAACCAAATGGGGACATCAGGCTTATTTTGGACTTAACAAGGTTAAACAAATTAGTCGAGTATCAACATTTCAAAATGTTTTCCCTAGAGACAGCTAGAGACTTGGTAATGCAAGACTCCTGGCTAGCCAGTGTGGATCTCAGCGATGCATACTATACAATGCCCGCCCACCCTACCCTATCACGACTATGATGTTGGCTTGTGCCGAAACGAAAACATATTAGTGTCCATAGAAATTTTAGATAATTTTTGATCCTATTAATTATGTAAAAGATTGCTGGACCCGGATGTGCTTCCTTATCCCCAGCCCGCGACTATCCGATTCTAGTACCTCGGGAAAACAACAGTTATCCATCATCTGTACCAGGTAAGATTCGTATAACTATACTATATCTATATGAGCCTGTCTCAAAAGGTGATGAAGTAATATGGGACAAAACTTTATCCATTGTAACGATCAACACACTATCTGTTTATGCATTTGCTCAGGATAAACTGATTTATGGTGTTTCATAATCCCAATAGAATACATATTGATTTGAAGCAAATGTCCTTGTGTTTTCAGTGTAACCGTTTCTGTTCTGTTTTGTGTCCATCGTTATGCAGACAATTTTTTTTGATTAGATAGCACCTTTAGAGACAGGCTCACATATATAAACGGGTGGCAACTGACGATTCAAATACAGCGAGAGGTGTTGAACGCCGCTGGGCCCAGTACATCCACAGTAAAGCGGTCGGACGACAGCAGTTCATTAATAATGTAGTGGTCTGCACTGCCCTCTCAGGCAAGGAGCTGCATAGACAGGTAGGCGTGGGTAGTATGGTGATACCAGGGAGCCTAGGTGGTGTAATGGTTAGCACACTGGCCCGGAATGCAAAGAGATGTGGGTCCTGCTCTAGTCGCAATATTTCCCATTTTCATCACCCCCACGACAATAATATACTTGAGTTGAATCGGCTAATAAATAATTAAATAATTCTCCGAGCTTTTATATGTATATAATAGATTATATATAATATATTATAGATATATATATACATATATATATATATATATATATATATATATATGTATATATATATATATATATATATATATATATATATATATATAATATATATATATATATATATATATGCATAGGTAGGTGTAATAGTGTGACTGAGTCGGCGGAATGATTTCAAATGATCTGAAGCCGAAAGCTGATGTCCATTGAAATCAGTGCACTCACCAATAAGGGTGATTATAATTCTTATAGGTAAATACAGTTTGTATGTTTGGTTTTAATAACTGCACATTTTACAGTGCTATTTTGCTATTCGCTATAGAACTATATTCTGGTGACCTCATAGGCTAATAATCACCAATGGCAGAAGTTAATTGTGCTGGGAGATTGTAAGTCATACTGTTATTTATACTCAACCAACAAAATCAGAAACAGTCAGGCCATGACTGATGGTGTCAATTCTGTTGGGAGATTGTAATTCATACTCTTTGAAAACTAACAAGGTGATGGAAGGCACTCACCAATGGATGCTGTCAATTGTGCTGGGAGATGCTAATTTTTATATATCAGCATACAACCAGGGGTTGGAAGGCACTCACCAATGGCTGATGCCAATTGTGGTGGCAAATTGTAATTTATATATACTTTCAGCACATGATTTTGGCGGTCACTTATCAATAGCTGCTTCCAATTGTGCTGGGAGATTGTAATTTATATATATTTTTCCATACAACAACGGTTTTGACGGTCATTCACCAAAGGCTGATGCCAATTGTGCTGGGAGATTGTAATATAAAGAAACAATTCTAATACACCATCAGGTGAGAAGCACCCTTTAATGGTTGATGTCAATTGTGCTAGGAGATTATAATTAATAATTTGTAAATATTATTGCACATATTTGATGCCAGCCCCCATTTTAGGGGGGTAAGACTAATGCCAGGTACACACCTACCATTTATCCGCACCCACCTACCGTATACGATCTAAAACTGCCCGTTTCGCGCACAAAAGTCGTTAGGTGTGCGATCCCCTAGCACACCTACCGATTGCGATTCGCGACTTAAAACTCAGTTTTAGGGCTAAAACTGCTTGCTTACGATTGCGATTCGCGATTCGAAAAATGAATCGGCCCGTTTTCAGTCGTAAGTGGGATGGGACGGGGTCGCGAGTTTTAGTGTGCGAATCGTATACGGTAGGTGTGTACTGGGCATAAGAATCATTACTATAACTTTACCAGGTAGCAAGGTATCTTCCCCAGTTTTGAATCGATCAATTAATTAACCAATCCATGTTTGAAGACAACTTGAATTTCCCAAGTTCACCAGGCAATAATTAATTAAAACAGTCAACGTTTATTATTTGCACTTTTTGTCCTAGCATCATCTAAGGACGTGTACCGACTTGTGGTAGTGCACACTCACGACGACTTCTTTTGTTCTCCCACACTGGCAGACTGGCTGCCAACACCATGACCTGACACTCTCCCCCCCCCCCACCCCCCCCCCCCCCCCCCCCAACCACTTCAGTCCTGATACTGAGTAAAGGAGTCCTTGTCATGTCCGATTAATGCCGAGTGCCAGGCTAGGTAGTGACACATATACATTTTGTAAGTCATTAGTTTAACTTAGAGTTTGAACCCACGCCCTCCTGCATGGGAAGCCAGCTAGTGCTCCTATCGATTCGGCCATCCCGTCTAGTCTGTCAATCAATATACAGTATAACGCCGTTAAACCAAACTTGAAGGGACCCTAGAAATGTGTTTGGATTAACCGATCATTGGTTTAACCGAGCTTTGGCTTTGACTTTGAGTAAACATACATTGCACATGTAATATACAATGTATGTGGACACTTTGCTTATTGTATCTTTTATGTATATACAGTATAACCCTGTTAAAGCAAGCTCGGTTAAACCAAGCGTCCGGTTAATCCAAACTTTTTTCGGCGGCCCTGCAAAATACTACCATTTATCATATAAAAAAGTCGGTGGGGTCTCAGAGACCTTATAAACTACATGGAAGTTTGGTTTAACCATACCGGAGTGGCCTGGGGTCTGACAGTTTTGTTTGGATTAACCGATAATTTGGATTAACCAACTTTTTTTATATGATAAATTGTAGTATTTTGCCGGGCCGCCGAAAAAAGTTTGGATTAACCGATCGTTTGGTTTAACCCAGCTTGGTTTAACGGGGTTATACTGTATATGGTATCGTTACTTAGTGCGATTATGTAGGGCGATTTCTTTTTAAATGTTGGCTTACCTACACAGAAATACATATCAGTATGTGTACTGCTTTATTTATTCATCATCCATAATTTTCAAACCCCCCGTATACCTGTCTCCATGGAAACATGTTGTCATTCTTCACAAACACATGCACACACACAGAGACCAGGCAGGATGGCCGAATGAGTTAGAGTGTCCGTCTCCCGTGTTGGTAGACCATGGGATCGTGGGTTCGCACCCTGGTCGAGTCAAACCCATGACTTAAAAATTGATACTTGTCACTTCCTAGCCAGGCGCTCGGCATTATTAGGATAGTGCAAGGACTTGTGTACTCAGTGTCAGGATAATGTGACTGAGTGGGATATCAGGTCATGGTGATGGCACCCTGGTCTCCCAGTGGTGCAGCACTATAAAGTCGCCATGAGTGCGCACTGTCACAAGTCGGTACCCATCCTGATATGACCTTAGATGTTGCTAGGACGTAAAACAACAACACACACAAACAAACAAAACGCACACACACACTGTCTCTGTCATGTCTTTTCCAATCTTTGGTGGACTACTTAACTTATCATTCCGTCCCAAATGCACAATTTCCTGATTGCTCACATTCCCATACCTGACACTGTGTTATAAAGAGTAAGCAGGGGGTAAACTTACTAACATTTAGTCGAGATTGTATAATTGACATGTCATGTGTGAATTGTAATTTTGTATTACCACGAGTTGAGTCTTTTATGGAGATGGTACAATTGGGTTAAATGAGCGGGTGCCGCTCATTTGCTGTCATTGCTGGGGGTGCAGAGAACGGGGAAGCAGCCCCTCCAACCTGCCACTCACACCAAGCCATCCCTTTGGCAAACCCCACACCCCTCAACCAATCAACTTCAACCTCTAAAAACCCCCAGAATCGCCCCTGCGAACCACTCGCACCCTGCCCACCGTAGCAGCAACACATCTTCATGTATTTGTGATTAAAAATGTCAATTTGATTAAGTACCATAACTTCACTTGCATGTCAGGCCTTGTTACCAGGCACTCATAGCTGCAGCGAGTAGAGCTGAAGTTACCAGTTACACTCTCTCGGGGAGCAAATAGAGGTTTCACACCGGCAAGAACATGTCAAGACAGGAGAAAAACTATTTGTCCCTGCAGTGGCTGATTGGGAGATGTTGGGAGTTCCATACATCAACCGCCCTTAATGCTGCCACAGTGACATGGTTTTCTGTTTAGGGTTTGCTCCCTTAGCCTTCGGTTCTGTCAAGAACCTGTACCACAAGGCAGCGGTTTACAACTCTGCAGGGCAGGGGCATTAAACTCCCTGAGGTATTGCTATACCTGCAATACCTGCATACCATATATTACATGTACGGTATTAAAGGTTGGACCTCTTTCGGCATTCCACACTTCGGCAACTTCCATAGTCTGCATGAAGCGGACATTACATATTTTATTTTTGGTGCTGGGCTTATAATACATGAAATACTAAAAACATTGCGTGGAAGCAGTAATGTTTCTGTAGTCCAGCATTTTCTGTAATTCGGCAATAGCCAGGTGCCAAGGTTGACTTAAAGAGACATAACCTGCACCACCATTTAAAGTTGCATAGTCCGATGGTTTTGGGTTTCTGCCATTTTCTGAGATAAATATATTAAATTGATTGCTATTATCTACATGACATTAGTTTGAAGTAATTTTTATTTTAAATTGCTAACTTTTGAGATATTTGAACTGCAAACATGCCAAATTAATTTTGGCAAGCATGCCAAAACTCTGTCACCATAGGCTTCTGCAGTTACAGATTCTATTGAATTGACTCAGTATTCCTTTCAATGTGGTGACAAATATTTAATAAGTGCACCAGTACCTAAGTTAGATAATGTAGAATCAAATCTAGGTAATTGTTTTGGTTTTGAAAATTTGATATTTTCTTCGGACTGTGCAGCTTTAAGTCTTTATAAAATATTTTTATAGAGATGGGATTATTAATATGTTTAGTTGGGATTTATGATTTGTAAATAATCTCTTCGTGGATATTGTTCCAATGCAGGCTAATGCGATTGGCGCCAACTCTTTTATATCAGGACAAATCGATGCAGTGTTCGCTAACTGTACACTTTCCGATTGGAGGGGGACCATATATGATTAATCACAACGGTTGATTTAATTGATTTAGGACAACTTTGCGTCCATGTGGATGTGGGTGGGCTTAGAACATACTGAACGGGACTGTATATTATAACAGACTTACACAATTGTTATTGGTTTTTGCAATGGAACTAAATCTACATTGGGTTATTGGTGTATCATGGTACCAATGCATCGCTACCATAATCATTTTTGAATATTGTTTGCGGGTTTATTATGTATATGCTAATTCATCAGTTATGCAGATAATATATATATATAGATAAATATATATGTATATATATATTAATATATATATATTAATATCACTATACAGTAAAACCTTTATAAATCGACCGACCATGGGACCGACTTTAAATGGTTCATTTAGGGAAGAGGTCGGTTTAGGAAGTGTTTTGTAATGTTACAATGGTATTGTATGGGCAGTCGTTTGAAACCCAGATAAAGCGATCAATATAGGGGAGTGATTGATCTGTGGAGGTGGTCGGTAAGAGAGGTTTTACTGTATATATGAACTGTGATATTATGTTGGAGCTGTTTTTTTTCTTGAAGAATTACACTGCCTATCACGGATAAGTCTAAATAAACTTGTTTTCACCATTAGACAGTTTGTCGATAGAAAGTCTGAGCCTACACTTTTACCATAATTTGATAAGTTATGCAGATAGTATCACTGTATACATTATATAATGAATTATACACATGTAAAGGAACGGAGGGGTTTGGGTTCGATTCCATTGATCTTGACTGAATATTTATTGAAGCCGAATCAGATTGTAGGTAACATTCGGTAGGGGCCTCAACCGCCAGGTGGCGACACCACCCGGGCTACATATTTACCCTGTGATCCAGCAGCTCGGTTCAATTCTCGGAGAAAATTTAATAGGTGTGTGTGAAATGTGATATATGTGTATCTATAACTGGTGATGCATGTACAGTAAAACCTTTCTAAATCGACCGACCATGGGACCGATTTTAAACGGTCTATTTAGGGAGGGGGTTGGTTTAGGGACCTCTATTTGCTCCCTGAGAGAGTGTGCTAGTAACTTGCAAAAGCCAGCAGCACTTCAACACTTTGCAAGCAGCTTTTATGAAATGTACAACCACACAAAATAACATCACTCTCACAGCAGAGAGCTAATTGGAGAGAGGTGGTTAAGTAACGAAAGCAGTCTTTGTTGCATTGCGACTGACAGCACAATTGTTTGTTGTTTGTTTGTTGTTTTACGTCCTAGCAACAACTAAGGTCATATCAGGACGGGTACCGACTTGTGACAGTGCGCACTCATAGCAGAATGATGATGATGAATGACGACGCTTTAGGGAGTTTTTCATTTTGTTACAATGGTATTATATGGGCGATCGCTTGGGACCCAAATAAAGCGATCGGTATAGGGGAGTTGTCAATCTGTGGAGGTGGTCGGTTAAAGAGGTTTTACTGTATATCTAAAGAGGTTTTACTGTATATCTATGAGATGCATATTGCATGAATATGAGTGTGTCATTAGGTACATTAGATAAAGGATTCACCCGGTACTCGCAGTACACGGGTGAATACCAGCCCTATATAAAAACGGTCGAAAAAGCAGGTTAATGAAATGAGAGCCTAATTTCACAATCTAAGAAGCAACATTTATTCTTGGTAGGTGTCTTCATATTTACCCGCTACCTTTGAGTTGAAAAATATAATAAAATATCTAGTTTAATAAGATTTAAAAGTGAAATCGACGGCGTTCTAGCACCGCCATCTTGTCTTATTGCATTCTCGCCCATTTCACCAACTACATGGGTAGCCATTTGATACTGGAGCCACAGTTTCTAGTTCATGTTCCATCAATCAATCAATAGTTCCATCCTCTAGTCGAGGGTTGGATGCAATGGTTTTCCACTTGTCCTGATGGTGTGCTGTTCTGATAGACTGTGAATAATTCAAGCCTGTCCACTGTGAAATATTTGTAAACCATGATGTTCTTTGTCTCCCTCTCCCTCTGCTGCCATTCACCTTCCCTTCCAACAATGTACGGTATATTGAACTCTGACGAATGATCATGTTCCATACTAAACCTATTTTCGCCCGTTTTTACACTACGTTGTCCTTCACCGGTGTACAACAAGTACCGCGTGAATCTTTTATCTATAGGTACATATGCAAGTTAAGTATCATATATGTGATCAGTGTCATATGACGTCACTCTGTGCTATGTACATTACAATCTTGTGGCAGACGAACTTGCAGCCCGCCATTGATATTTTGGCGGCCAGTCACTCTTTAAGCAGGGCTTCTGTATGCATCATTTAAACCAGCGATCTGCTTGGTGTGGTTTTAATACTCCTTTCTCGGGTTTAAGTTTCTGCATATATATATATTTTTTTAAAGATAACTATATCAGGTTGGTCATTATAATCTAATTTACTTTGCTATTGAATAACTTTTATTACACATTACTAACTTTTGATATATTTGAAATAAAAAACATGTCAAATAATTTGGTGTACACATCGAAATGCTGAATATTGTATGACTTGAAATAATGGAAGGTTTGATTAAATTGACTTAAAGTTGAATAATTCGATCGTTTTGAGTTGGCATATTTGAGGTAAATATAGTCCTTATTATCTATCTTACTTCAGATTAAAGTAACTTTTATTATAAATGGTTAACACGGGAGCTATTTAAAATGAAAACATGAACATTTATTTTGGTGTACATGTAGAAATTCTGGACGTCATAGGCTTAAGCAATACCCGATTCTATTAGATTGACTCAGTTTTCCATTCTATGAATCAGCAAATGCTTTATATTTACACCAATATCTAAGTTGAATGTTTTTTTTTGTTACGTCCTCGAAACATCTAAGGTCATATCAGGATGGGTACTGACTTGTGACAGTGCACACTCATGGTGACTTTATAGTGCTGTCCCACTGGGAAACCAGGCTGCCAGCACCATGACCTGATATCCCACTAAGTCACATTATCCTGACACTGAGCCAACCAGTCCCTGCCCTATCCTATTAATGCTGAACGCCTGGCTAGGAAGCGACAAGTATCAATTTTTAAGTCATTGCTTTGACTCGACCAGGGTTCGACCCCACGACCCCACGTGTCAGGATAATGTGACTGAGTGGGATATCAGGTCATGGTGCTGGCAGACTTGTTTCCCGGTGGGGCAGCACTAAAGTCGCCATGAGTGTGCACTGTCACAAGTCGGTACCCTTCCTGATATGACCATAGATGTTGCCAGGATGTAAAACTCCAACACCCAACCAGATGGGATGGCCGAATGAGTAGAGTGTCCTTCTCCTGTTTTGGCAGAATTCATGGGTTCGAATCCTGGTCGAGTCAAACCAATGACATAGCAATTCATACTTGTCACTTCCTAGCCTGGCACTCTGCATTATTAGGATAGAGCAAGGACTGGTTGGCTTAGTGTCAGGATAATGTGACTGAGTGGGATACCAGGTCATGGTGCTGGTGGCCTGGATTCCCAGTGGGATAGCACTATAAAGTCGCCATGAGTGCGCACGGTCTCAAGTTGGTACCCGTCCTGATATGACCTTAGATGTTGCCAGGAGGTAAAACCCCATCACCTAACCCGTAATTTTATATTAACATAGTTGACCTGACCATTTAAGCGTGACTCTCCTTAATGGCCCTGTCACACTACGACGTAACGACGTCGACGTAGGGAGAACGTGAAGAACGTTGAACTTCTCGGCATAGTATGCAAATTTGGGCACAAGTTGAACGTGGATGCAGCGTAGTGGACGAGAGCGTAACGTCGGTTAAAGCGTAGTGATACCGTCATTCAACGAGAGAGGTCAACGTAATGATGCTCACGGAACGTTATGAACGTTATTCCATCGCCAGAAGAACGTTACGTGATGTTAGCTATGTCATGAGACGTTGAACGTACGTTGAATGCACGTTCTCCTGACGTTCTCCTGACGTTCTCCTGACGTTCTGACATTCTCCTGACTTTCCCATTACGCCGCATGGACGTTTCCACCGGTTTTAATGTGGGTCAACGAGTGGAACGTAGTGAGGAATGTTGGCCTAACGTCCGTTTAACGTCATTGACGTTCGCTGAACGTGAACAGAATGTACGGCAAACGTAAACCCTTACGTTCGACCTATGTCAAAACTTTTGAACATGTCCAAAACATTGACGTAACTCGACGTAATGTGACGTACCTCGACGTCAGTCTAACGTCATTATGACGTCATCATAACGTAATCCAACGTACATCAACGTAATGACGAAATATCACCACGTTAGGCTCACGTTCGCTCATTACGTCGTAGTGTGACAGGGGTATTAGGTTCCGTTGGCGTGTATGCTGGTTGCCGGTTAGTCATGGTCCGTTCACGTGAATATTGCTGGGAGAATGATTTAGCACCTGTACAATTATTATTGTGAAGAGCAGACATTTGCATTTGTGATATGGTTATCCATGCGTGTATGCGTCTTCACACAGTGCTATACTACACTGTATACTACACACGGGTGTGAAGAAGACACACTCACACTCACATGCTTGGCATCCACATATCCAACAATTGTTACTCTTAAAAGAACCCACACAGAGAATCCATGCCTCAATACAGATCACATTTACAGAGATAAAACACGCACACACACATATACACATTAGGCTACAACATCTAGGATCCAGCAAACCAGGAATTGAAAAGGCGGAATAAGAGACAACACAAACGGCAAATCTTATGCTATAGGGCTTTTTTACGCACTGGATTAACAGTATTACTATTAATCTTATTTGATCTAAAAGACTAATCAATCCATCTTAATTCAGCTTGAGTATGGGAACAAGTACATTGGGAATCGGACATTTCTTGTTACTGGCGACGCTCCTGTGGCTGCAAGTCACCGCTTTGGAATATGATGAAGGTCAGTGGAATGTTTAATTAATTGCCAGATGCTTATATAGTAGGCCTACTTCACCTGGGAGTTTAATGTGCATTGGATCCATCGACAACTAGCCGTATTCAGAAATAACTGCGAGCTGGTTCTACTTTTTATGCGATGTTTTACATTACCCGCTATGTGTTACAATACTTGCTGCTTTCCTCAGAATTATAGTTATAGGTCTGGGAGAAGTTCTCTCCTGATAATACGATGGAAGTTAACCAGTAAAAAGGTTTATATATATTATGCGACATGAATTTGAAGCTATACTGAGACTGCCATTGCATTGGGTTCTAAATTGAGATCTTACCATAGAACGTATATATATATATAAAATATATATATACATATATATATTTATATATGTACATTCCGAACCCGACAACCTCATCATCATCATGCTGTCGGTCGCGATGTGACAAAGACTGCTTTCATTACTTGACTGTCGTTCTCCATTTAGCTCTCTGCTGCTGTGAGAGTGATGTCCATGAGTCGGTCTTAATATCTCTCAGCTTCAGGTTTCTTTTGACCTGACAACCTAGAGTGGATTTAATCCGCCCATTGACACTAATGACTGTTATGTTGGTTGCTGTCCGTCAATGCTAATCTCATGGAGTTCCAGTTCTCCCCGCGGCCGCACGGTGGCGTATTGATACGACCCCAGCCGCGGGACCAGGTCTACTGCCATCTGGTGTGAAAAACTGGTACTGATAGTTGGAGATTGTAGAAACTCAACATCTTCGGTATCTCAACTTATGGGGCTGTCACATTACGACGTTTCTCACCAACGCGCGCCAACGTGTTGCCTTTTTGGGTGAAACGTCGGCACGCGTCGGGAAGCGTTACGCGCGCGTTACCGGCGCGTTGACGGCACGTCGGTACACGTTGAGTGATAGCAACGTGTGAATGGACGCGTCGGCGCGTGTCGCTGCGCGTCGCCACGTGTCGCCGCGCGTTGGGTCGCGCCGATCGTTTTGTGCTTGCACAAAACTTTCAGCGCGCGGCGACGCGCGGCGATGCACGGCGACGCATTGGAGGGGGCGTTACGGACGCGCCAGCAACACGCTACTAGCACGCTGCAACCCATCAAATTTTCTCCCAAAACGCCGAAAAGTTGGACGTTTCTCGAGCCCTAGCAAATATCTTGTGCGTTGGCGGCGCGCCGGGAGAAACGTCGTAGTGTGACAGGGCTATTACCCAGACTTTTCTCGGCGGGCGATGTGGCATGGATGGGGGGTGGGCATATTAGTTATATTCTCTTGTCTCAGCGTCGATACATTGGTCTTCAACTTGAACATTGGAGGCATTCGACTGGGCCTCTCTATGCGAATATCATAATATTTCCTTACAAATTCCTATTCGACTGGGACCGGAAGTGGGTTTCTATACGTATGATTTGGATGTGTGTTGTGGCTCCATCTGCTCCATCCATAAATCTTGCGGATTGAAAGGTCCCAGTCGAATGGCTCCAACCACAATGATTCATTTACAAATATATAACAGTAGGTGACAAAAGGAGCATAGTCTTACACCAGGCTATAATAAGCATTGGTGAACTCAGTGATACAGAATGATATTACTTCGCAAGAAGATAGAAAAGGACATTTTAAGAGATTAAAAACTCAACAACACTCACTTGTATGACTATGAGTTGATGTTTGGAATAATGCTAACGACAGCATATGTAAGACAGCAGAGCTGGATACATGTTTATTTCTATAGCTGTACGAGTTGAACTGTTCCGGTTGTTATTCCTAACTCATAGCTTGTCTGGAAAAAACTGCTCATTTAGTTTAACCTCATAAATGCCTCGGTCAAAAATACGTTATGGCATGCTTGCAGCGACTGTAAGTCGCCGCATCGGGATACGGTGACCATACGGTGACCATACAGTTTTTTGCTCGCCGCAAGCGGTTGCGGTTATTTTAAGTCAAAGTTATCTTAACTTTGGAAAATCGCAACGCCGCAGGCCGGAATGCCGCCAATTTCTATTGTTAACAGAATAATATGTGTGTGCAATAATGTATAGAATTTGTAAATGATAAAATGTCTTTAAATGCCTTAAATGTCTTAAAATGTCTTAAAATGTCTTATCTGCGGTTGTGCGGTGACACACAATAGGCCTACAACATAAGGCGCCGTATGGTGACCTATGCCTTGCAGTTACTGTATGATTTGTGAATGGATAAACCACAGACTGCAATGCCATAAGATTTGCATAAACCGCAAGACAGACCGCAGACCACACCACCGTACGCGGACCTCAGGATTTGTGACAAAGGCATTAGTTGACATAAACAAATGAATAAATGTTGTAACCACCATCATTTTTGTTTGCTTACAGCTCACTCCAATGATGTTGCACGGAGAATCATACGTGTGGTGTCAGTGGAGGTAGGCATACCTATGCATGGCCTTAATTGCTCTCCTTACAATGACATACTATGATGTAGGCCTAGCTACAGCAAATGCTTCGCTGTTTCATATGAATTTGCCATTAACCATCCTGATAAAGGTATGCCAAGTACTCCTTGTCTTTACAGTTGCATACTCCGATGGTTTTGAGTTTCTGTCATTTTCTGAGATAAATATATTAGGTTGATCGCTATAATTTACCTTACTTTAGTTTGAAGTAACCTTTATTTGAAATTGCTAACTTTTGAGATATTTGAAATGGAAGCTTGCTAAATTAATTTTGGCAAGCACGCCAAAACTCTGACACCGTAGCCTTCACCAGTAACAGGTTCTATTGAATCCCTCAGCATTCCCTTCTATGTAGCGACAAATGTTTAATAAATGCACCAGTATCTAAGTTAGATATGTAGAATTAAATCAAGATAATTGGTTTCGATTTGAAAATTTGATGTTTTCATCGGACTATGCAGCTTTAAGGAAGGACTGAAACTGCGACCCAACTCGCTGGGTCGCAGCTTCAGCTTACACACCGGCGTGTGGATGGCCCTCTTAGCCGTGTTTACTAAGGGCTATGCCAATATCAAATTGATACGTGTCACTACCTAGCCTGACACTCAACATTACTAGGATAGGGCAAGGACTGGTTAGTTCAGTATCAGGATAATGTGACTGAGTGGGATATTGGGGCATGGTGCTGATGGTCACAGTAGGGTAGCGCTATAAATTAGTATAATGTCTCCATGAGTGCACACTGCCATAAGTCGGTAGCCATCCTAGCATGACCTTAGATTGGTTGGATTGGATGTTGGAGTTTTACGTCCTGGCAACATTTAAGGTTATATTAGGACTGTACATTACCTTCGATGTTGCCGGGATGTAAATCCCCAACAAACAAATATTCAGAGCTGACTTTAAATCACTTGGGCTAATTGGGGCCCTGCAGTAAGTTCTATAGGCTATCCAATTAAAAATAAATTCTAATGTAGTTTCTTCTGTTCCTTTAAAAAAAATATTTTTGTAGATAAATGGCCCTGCGCTAGGGCAATCTACTCTAGTCTTGTAAATCATTTCACAACTACATATCCTGACTGAATCTGGGGACCCCACCAACAATTTATCCAATTGGGCCTGACAGCTCGTAAAGTCCATGGCTGGAATCTGTGGTTATGTAGGCAGGCTATAGTGAAATCAATACAGGCAAAAAGAGAAAGGAAGAGTATAAAGAGTGAAAGAAGAGAGAGTGCCAGAGTGCCATATATGCACTGTTTATTATTTATAGTGGTACATGGATCCAGTATAGTATATCACCTGACCGTATTCTCCAATGAGAATAAAGCATCTACAGCTCTACCAATGAACATCAAGCACTCCTGTGTCCCCATGGTTACAGTGATCTGCCCACCACCACCAAGCGGCGTGGCCCCTTTGGTCACCACCTGCCCTGAGCTGAGTGTGTGGTGATCCGTGACTAACAGAGGGGGGAGCGGGTAGTGAGTAAAGCTCCAAGTGTCCCTTACACACTATCCTACTAACACCACAATGTCTATTTACAATGAGTAAAGTACCACCAGCAACTACATAAACACGTTCATGCACCAAGCCCTATATAACATTTTCATAAGTAGAAAATTTGCATTCCCCCCACCAATGCGTTATTATCAGAATATTTTACAAGCTATTAAGATTGACCTAAGTTTGCACCTATAACCACATGCCTCTCTTTGACCAAACATTTGTCTCTAATAAAGATTGAAATGCGAATATCTCAGCTTATAGTTTATTAGTTTATATTAGATAAGCTGCACTGCAAAGGGGCATATGATATGTCACGGCCCACCAGCCAAAAGTAGCCAGATAACACACCACACAGCTACGTACAAGCCTGTGATATGTAAATAGGAGTAGGCTAGTCTAGTAATAAGAGTAGAAAAAATAAATACATATATACCAAGAAAATAAAAAAAAACTAACATAGGCTATTAACCATACCAACCAATTATCTATCTGCTACTGAAATGCAGGCAATCAAATACCTTATCAGCAGCCACTGTGTGGTAAGATAACACCAACACTACAACTGGCCAAAATTGAAAACAAGCCTGGGTACCCAGGCTTATATGCTATGGACAGTATAAATACAGCCTCAATAAAAAGAAAAGAAAAAAGATAAAATACCGCCTTGTGTATGTGTATTCAACCCCCCACCGACACACCTGCTGGTGTAGTGGGTACAAACTCGGAATACCCTATTGGACAGCGCAATAGCACCCCACCCCCCCCCACACACACCAAAGAACAACACATGCAAAAACTAAAAAGAATACACCAAAAACCAGACAACACACCAAAGACTAAACAAACAGAAGGAAAGTCCTCCCCCTGCAACCGCCAAGTAAAAAACAATCACAAGTTATTTGCTATTTTCACTTTAATTGGCAGATAATTCTAAATTGTGGTTGATTCGGTAGGGGGAGACACTCTCCTCCCCCCTGGAGGGAACTATTACACTACAATTTATTACCACCACCCCCTGCCATCCACTGGATAGGTCGGCCACTCTCCTCAGGACAAATTATTTAAAAATTGATAGTTGTCGCTTCCTAAGCAGGCCCTCGGCATTCTTAGGATAGGGCAAGGACTGGTTGGCTCAGTGTCAGGAAAATGTGACTGAGTGGGATATCAGGTCGTGGTGCTGGCGGACTGATCTCCCAATGGGGGAGCACTATACAGTCGCCATGCGTGTGCACTGTTTCAAGTCGGTACCCGTCCTGATATGACCTTAGATGCTGATAGGATGTAAAACGCCAACAAGCAACCAATCCTCAGGTAAATGATCATCTTACATACTTTACCATGCCCAGCACCCTCTTTTTAAAGCTCTACTTCGTAAGGCTCAGCTCACGATTCATCCTCGAAGGACGGACCAGTTCCCTAAGTATCGGGCCCTCTTGACATTAACCAACTCGATTAAGACAGTGAACTTGCAGGGGCGTAGCCATGCGTACGTGCGTACGCCACGTCCACATCGTTTTGTCAACAACAACAAAAATTAAAAAATAATAAAGAGAGAGAGAGAGAGGAGGCATGTAGTAGTCCGGAGTGTCGAAAACTCAAGTCTAAGATGTGTAAAATCTGCCAGCTTAAGCTTAAGCGGCCCCCTAAACCCCCTGCCGAAATTAGGAGTAGACATCGTTAAAGGTCTAGCTACGCCCCTGACTTGCTTAGTAATATTATTGAATACACATTTAAAAAAGGATTGATGAGATGGCATTATTGGTTCTCCATCAGTGGTGATGATAACAGCAACTCATCATTTGTTGTGAATTTGTCAATGACTGCTGAGTCCAATTTGTGCTCGGAATGTGCGGTGGCACTTTGGACATGTGTGTGTAGGTTCAGTCAGAGAGTCTGGTAGGTGAAGGAGATGACCTTTCCTCTACTGACACTTTTGTTTAGCTTAAGATATATATATACGATTAGTTTCAAAATGTGCTGTCCCTTTGCGAATAGAAGCGCGACGTGAGATGGCATTAGAATCTTTCTGAACCGGAACCATTTCCTCCATGTTCTAACCCACGAAGCGCCCACCTTACTTGATGCGTGAAGAGGACCCTACTTCCGGTGCCAAATACAAGGGCATCACTACTTCCGGTGCCAGGTATAAGGGCTTCACTACTTCCGGTGCCAGGTACAAGGGCTTCATCCCCGACCTGCTCACCATGGTCGCAGATCGACTCAGCCTGGATGTGCACCTGCACCTGGAACCGGAAGGCAAGGGCGGATCACTCAACGGGACACTGGGCACCTGGGACGGCATGATCGGCGAGGTAGTCAAGGGCACGGTGAGTAAGTGTTAAATAAAAAGAAAAAAAAAGAAAAAGAAAAAAGAAGAAAGAAAGAGAAGAAAGAAACTAATCTTAATTTAATTGGCAGATTAGTCAAGGGCACGGTGAGTAAGTTAAATAACAATAAAAACAACATCAAAAAGAAAGAAACAAAAGAAAGAAACTAGTCTAAACAATAGAAAATTAGTCAAGGGCACGGTGAGTAAGTTAAATAAAAAGAAAAAAAAGAAAAAGGCACGAAGGAAACAGAAGAAAGAAACTAGTCTTAATTAATCAAGGGCGAGGTAAGTAAATTAAAATACATAAAACAGAAAGAAAAAATAAGAAATAAACTAATCTTATTTTAATTGGCAAATTAATCAAGGGTATGGTGAGTAAATAAAATAAAATAAAAGAAAAGAAATGAAAGCAATCTTAATTTAATTGGCAAATTAATCAAGGGCAAGGTGAGTAAATAAAAAAACCCACAAAAAAAACTAATCCCACTCTTAATTTAATTGGCTACTTAATCGAGAGTATGGTGAGTAAATTATATCTCACTGGAATTATTTAAATGATAATAATAATAAGAAAAGATAATCGCCAAAAAATCCATCCATTCCAAAAAGGCTGTAAACGTGTTATGCACAGCTCCCAGACTGATGGAAATAAGAGATAATGTGAATGTGAATTTGACGAACCTAATTAAAATAAAACACCACAGTTAACTACTTAAAATATCATGGCCATCATAGCACCACTACTAAAGCTATGTCACGTGTGGAAGGCGTAGTCTTGTCCAGGGCCGGCTGAAGGTACCAGCAACTCAGACAGTCGTCACCCGGGGTTTCACATGCTACCTAGGGGGCACCAACAATAATTTCGACAAATTCTAACTTGTAAAGAATTATACTTGTGTAGTAGTCTGCACTGACCTCTCAGGCAAGTAACCACATCGACAGGTAGGCATGGGTAGTGTATTGATATCAGGGAGCCTAGGTGGTGTAATGGTTAGCACACTGGCCCGGAATGCAAAGAGATGTGCGTTCGAGTCCTGCTCTAGGTGCAATATTTCCCATTTTCATCACCCCAATGACACTTGTAAGGGTGCCAAAGTTTAGCTTGCCCAGGGCGCCATCAACCCTAATGCTGTCACCACTCTGGCCTGTAATAGTTCACCCGTCTCTCTGAAAACTTAGGCCAACTCCTCAGATCTGGGTGCTGACCTGGCTGCGGCGGCCATTGTCATGACGTCAGCCCGCGAGGAGGTGGTGGACTTCATCTACAGCTTCCAGCACAATGGCATCACAATGCTGGTGAAGAAACCCATTATCGAGCCGGAGAAGAAGATCTGGGAATCCACCTTCGACATCGTCAAGCCACTGGACCTCGTAGTCTGGATTACATGCGCTGTCGCCGTGTTAGTGGTGAGCTAATATCTGCTTGTGAGATAATCAAAGTTTGTTGTCCACTCAGCCACTAGTCAACAGTCAGGGCCCTGGCCGGTTAAGCCCCAGTCACACCTACCCATGATCCGGCATGGTCTGTGGCGATCCGGCATGATCCGTGGCTCATCCGTGGCTGGTCCTTAGTGAGCCTTGGTGATCCGTGGCTCGGCCGGAGTTTGTCCCGGATGTTTTAAAATGTTTAAAACATCTGGGGCGGTCTGGGGCATTTTGCGATCCGGGCTCGATCTGGCATCGTCCGGGATGATCCGGGGGTAATCCCAGGGTGGTCCGGGTAGTCCGGGGGTGCTCCGGGGGTAGTCTCTGTACCGTCCAGGGCCATGGTTTAACCTGGACCAGCCCTGGACTAGCCCCGACATAGCCGTTGACCACTCCCGGACTGCCCGGATAAAACCCGGACAAGCCGGATGAGCACAGATTAGCCACAGATAGCCTGGTTTACCACGGATCAGTCCAGGATGAGCCCCGTTTTTGTATATACATATAGCAGGAGCAAGTCTACTTCAAGTCTGGGACTACTCCGTGGACACACCGGGTAGTCCGGGGGGTGGTCCAGATCAGTCCGGTGCGATCCGGCCTCTGGTCCAGGGGCTAGTCCGCGGCTCATGTGGGTAGGTGTAACCGCGAGGACAAAAACGACCAAAATAGCGATTTTATCCGGGGCTGTCTGGGACAGTCCGGGCGACTGGTCCGGGGGTGGTCCAGCTAAAAATCTGGGGCTCGCCCAGGTAGGTGTGACGGGGGCTTTAGCAATAGGAGGAAACACACTGCAGCACTGTATTCAGATGTATTCAGATGCACATACATATACAAACATGTGTACATATACATGTATACGTATACATACATATACATATATAAATAATATTCAACCTCATACCGAAGATTTATACCCGTATATCCATATACCAGCTACATATATAACCAGATTTGATGGCAGAATGAGTTGAGCGTCCGTCTCCCGTTATGCTAGATCGTGGGATATGAACCCACGGGTTCGAACCATGGTCGAGTCAAACCCATGACCTAAAAATTTATAATTGTCGCTACCTAGCCGGGCTCTCGGCATTAATAGGATAAGGCAACGACTGGTTGGTTCAGTGTCAGGATAATGTGATTGAGTGGGACTGCGATATCAAGTCATGGTGCTGGTGAGCTGGTGTCCCAGTGGGGCAGGACTATAAAGTTGCCATGAGTGCGCACTGTCCGAAGTCGGTACCCGTCCTGATATGACCTAATGGCCCTGTCACACTACGACGTAATGACGTCAGCGTAGGGAGAACGTGAAGAACGTTGAACTTCTGGGTGTAGTATGCAAATTTGGGCAGAAGTTGAACGTGGATGCAGCGTAGTGGACGAGAGCGTAACGTCGGTAAAGCGTAGTGATACCGTCATTCAACGAGAGAGGACAACGTCATTACGCTCACGGAACGTTATGAACGTTATGAACGTTATTCCATCGCCAGAAGAACGTTACATGACGTTACCTATGTCATGAGACGTTGAACGTACGTTGAATGCACGTTCTCCTGACATTCTCCCGACGTTCTCATGACGTTCCCATTACACCACGTGGGCATTTGCACTCAGTTTAATGTGGGTCAACGTAGTGGAACGTAGTTGAACGTAGTGAGCAGCATTGGAAAAACGTCCGTTTAACGTCATTGACGTTCACTGAACATGAGCAGAACGTACGGCGAACGTAAACCCTTACGTTCGAGCTACGTCAACATTTTTGAACATGTCCAAAACCTTGACGTAACTCGATGTAACACGACGTAATGTGCCGTAGCTCGATGTCATTCTAACGTCATTCTGACGTCATCATGACGTAACCCAACATAATGACGAAAACTGACCACGTTAGGCTCACGTTGGCTCGTTACGTCGTAGTGTGACAGGGGTATTAGATGTTGCCAGGATGTACAATGCCAACAACCAACCAAATCTGTCCCTTTATTCTCTGCCAGGTCGGCCTATTGCTGTGGCTTAACAACATGTTCAATCCTTACGAGTTGGGTGGCAGATACAACATTGGGCGTACCTCCGAGGCAGCTGCAGAACATTTCAGCCTATCAGGCTCACTCTGGTTCGCCTTCAGCTCTCTGCAGTGGCAAGGTATCGGTTAAATATCTCCATTCTACCTCAGCAATTTAAGGTGTAATGTTAAACTTGCACAGTCCGATGGCTTTTGGATAATTGCCAATTCTTTTAAATTTGCATAATCCGATTCAATTCAATTTCAATTTTATTTGACTCTATCGACCCATTTCGGGGTATGAGAAAAACAAAAACATACATCTTTAATTCAGTTCAGTTGAGCATTGAGTATTGAGTTGAGCATTTTGAGTTTCTGACATTTTCTGAGATAAATACTTTAGGTCGTAATGTACCTTACTTTAGCTTGAAGTAACTTTTATTTTAAATGGCTAACTTTGAGATATTTGGAGTGCAACCTTGCAATATTAATTTTGGCAAGCATTCAACAACTCTGAAACAATATGCTTTTGCAGTAACATTTCTATTTAATCGCCTCAGTATTCCCTTCGATGTGCCGACAAATGTTTAATAAGGGCACCAGTATCTAAGTTAGATATGTACAATCAAATTTAGATAACTCTTTTGGTTTAAAAAAATTATGTTTTCATCGGACTATGCACCATTAAATAGAAAAACATATCAGGTTAACCATTATATTTTAAGAACTATTCATTAGTATAATGTAAATTTGATGAAAAATGGATAATGTTGGAGCTATTTGAACTGAAAGAACCGACAATAATTTCGACAAGCTTGCAACAACTCCTGCATTTCTGACCCACCTCGTGATGGCGACATGATGGAGGTGACCTACTAATGCAAGTAGGTAGCCTGGGCCGACCCGGAGACGTCTTTTTGGCCTATTTGCGTTCAGGGTACGCCTCGGAAATGCCTCGGAGATGTCTCCCTTTTCAGGTAGGAGGCAAAAAGTGCCTCGAAAATGGCCGCCAAATTCAGTGGTTTCAGCCAATCAGAGGTCTTCTTTTCCATTGCAAGGGGCATCCATTTTCGAGGCAACCAACTGCTTTTGCCATCCAGACTAGCACAGCGTCAGGAATTTCGCCGAGACACTTCCGAGGTATACCTTGAACGCAGCCCTGGTCTCCGCCCATTTTCTATTGAAGGTGCCACCGCAAATTTGTCAATTTTCATGGCAATAACTCATGAATGAGTTATTCTATTAAAGAAAAGACACACAAAAAACTGTGATACATGATGCAAATTAATCTATGTCCAGCCTGCACAAACCATAACCTGATAAAGCTAGCAGACTTAGAAGAACCTTATGTTCAGCAGTGCCAAGCAGGCTATGGTGTCATCGAACTTCCACTACACCGCCTGCAATCTAAAGCTGTGTTCACACCCACAACTTTAGGCCGAAATAGATAAGGCGAACTAGATGAGGCGAACTAGGTCCACACAGGCAGTACTTGGGGCGGTTTAAGGTGGAAATCGATATCGGCGCATGAGCAAGTCCATACTAACCAGTGCCAGTTTCGGTTAGTCGACGTCGCCACGAGAGAGTGTGTTTGACCTAGATATGTATAGACTGAGTCGTATTATTTTGGAACTGTTAAAACTTCTGCTGGGCAGTGAAAACCTAAAAATAAATGATGAAAAAAATATCTGTGCACAGCTAGCGGTTTCATAGACCAAATTATATAATATGAGCTTTTGATCTACTGGAAAGTCCACAAACTAAGGTCTTGACTGCGCATGCATGTGACGTCCTTAATCCGGCTCATCTAAGCCGCTATCGTCCACACAAGCAAGAAGGGCCGACTTAAGCTAGTTTGCTTCATATATACTACCTCGCGACGTGGTTTACTTGAGGCAAACTAGATGAATCGACTCAGCCTTAATCCGCTTCAGCGTCGCGTCCACGTGGCGAATGTGAGCCGAACTAGACAAGGCAAACTAGTTGAGGCGACTTAACACCCGTGTGTGAACACGGCTTATCTGGTACCCAGCATAACTAGAATAGGGCAAGGAGCAGTGAAATGAGGAGTCCATGATTGAAAGTTCCCCTCCTTGAAGTTGTATTGTCCGATGGTTTTAGTTTCTGTCATTTTTCTGAGATAAATAAATTAGATTGATCATTATTATTTATTTTACTTTAGGTTGAAGTAACTTTAAATTTAAATATCTCACTTTTGAGATATCTGAAGTGCAAACCTGTGAAATTAGTTTGGCAAGCACGCCAAAAGTCTGACACCAGAGGTTTCAATAGAAACATGTTATATTAAATTGACTCACTATTCCCTTCTATGCAGAAGCACGTCCTTAATAAGTGCATAAATATCTAAGTTAGATATGCAGAATCAAATCCAGATGATTGTTTTGGCTTTGAAAATGTGATGCTTCATCGGGCTATGCAGCTTTTATCAACTAACATACCAACAAAACAAGTGAAATGATAGACATTATAGATTTCAACAATGACCGGTTCTGTGAAATTGACTTGCTATACCCTGTATGCAACAATAACTACTTAATAAGTGTACCAGTGTCTAAGTTGTGCATGTAGAATCAAAGTTATGGCCCTGTCACACTACGACGTAACGCGCCAGTGTCGGGACAACGTGAAAATAAATTTAACACGTCAACAATTTTGGTGTGATATGCAAATTCGGGACGTCAATTCCTCAATGTAATGACGAAAAGTCACCTACGCCAGGCTTACGTTGGCTCTTACGTCGTAGTGTGACAGCCCTTTTAGGTAAGTGTTTTGACTTAGGTAATTTGATGCTTTCATCGGACTGTGCAGTTTTAGGACACTTCGCACTTTAACAAATGACATCACACTTGCCAATCTTCCTACTCACACCAGGATTCGAACGAGCACCAAGGTCACTCTCCTCCAAGGTGCTGACATGCTTCTGGTTCTTTTTCGTGACGATCACCATGGTGACATACACGGGGTCCATGGTAAATAACCTGTTCTGGGCATCCACAGTCCATGGTAAGGAACCAACTTCTCCAGAGATCACCTGCATTGAGGAGATGGTCAAGCAGTCAGACTTTGAGTATGGCTTCGTCAAGGTATTTCATAGATCTACTCTGAGTGTGAATTTATCAATGTATTCCGTAGAATGATTGATATTAGCTTATGCAAACATATCATCATCATCATCATGCTGTCGGTCGCCATGCGACAAAGACTACTTTCATTACTTGACTGTCGCTCTCCATTTAGCTCTCTGCTGTGAGAGTCGCATTCATGAGTCGGTCTTAATGTCTCTCAGCTTCAGGTTTCTCTTGATGGTATTCTTGAACCGGAGATGAGGGCGCCCTCTCTTTCTGTAGCCAGAAGACAGTTGAGAATAGAAACATTTCATGAAAGCTGCCTGCAAAAGTGTTGAAGTGCTGCTGGCTTTTGCAAGTTACCAGCGGCACTCTCTCGGGGAGCAAATAGAGGTTTCACACTGGCGAGAACATGTCAAGACAGGCGCAAAGCTATTTGTCCCTGCAGTGGCTGGTTGGGAGATGTTGGGGGTTCCATACATCAACTGCCCTTAATGCTGCCACAGTGACATGGTTTTCTGTTTAGGGTTTGCTCCCTTAGCCTTCGGTTCTGTCAGGAACCTGTACCACAAGGCAGTGGTTTACAACTCTGCAAGGCAGGGGCATCAAACTCCCTGAGGTATTGCTATACCTGCAATACCTGCATACCCTGCATACATATATATACAATATACATTATGTGCTGAAATTTATATTCCTATATACTATAATTATTACATCGCTTTGAGAAATAATTGATCATATTTGGTAATGGAGGGCGATGCCCCGCGCAGGAGGCAGAGTGGTACAAGCTGGTACCCCCCCCCCCCCCCCACCCAACCCGGGGAGGGGAAGGGAGTGTATTCCACTCCAGATCTTATTACATGTGATAACGGGTTTATCACTATCCATATAGCCATATAAAATTGGGCTACGGTAAAGGATAGAGAGAGACACACAAATGAGTAGTAATGGGGAACCTTTTTTATTTTTGCTCGAAGGTCCTTGGCCGGGCAAAATAATAGCCCTACCTGAAAGCTAAAATAAGTGCTACTGTGACTGTGAGTGCAGTTCAAGCGAGAATGAGCCAAGCGGCAGTGGAGTGGCAGTCGTGGGGCAAAATAGTGGCCTGCAGTGAATATGAAGTGAAGAATAAATAAGATAAATATAATAAATAATTAATTAAATACAAGCAGGGAAAAACTCCGCCTCTTTATATATATATATATATATATATAATAAATTATAGTATTATATAATTAATATAATCACATATTCTAGATGGCACATGCACACACACACACACACACACACACACACACACACACACACACACACACACACACACACAGAGTAAGTATGTGCACACTACACGGACGACTGAATGGAGGATAGTTATTTTATTTAGACAAGCTCCAACAATAGCTCAGCCAGTAACTTCAACAAATTAACTGTACCTGGCTGGGCAAACCACCCTACCAATAGACCCTTTTCAATGTTTATAAACATTGCGTATGCACGTGCAGCTTGGCTGTAGAACGAATACACACTGCCATTGAGTTTGCTGGTACGCACAGTGCAAAACGTCTATTTTATTCAATATTAATAGAAATGCAGAACCCTAACCGTATTAATTTAATATAATCTATGTGTTAAACATGTTTTCTATATGTATTCCAAGCGGTTTGTTTCTAGGTGGTGTGGTTTTAGACAGATTTCACTTTTTCTGTATGAAGATTGCTCATAGCTATTGACAATGCATTGAGTTTGCTGATACGCACAGTGTAACACAACAATTCTATTCAAAATTAATAGAAACCCAGAACACTAACCTTATAGATTTAATATAATCTGTTTGGTAAACATGTTTTCTATATGTGTTCCAAACGGTTTGTTTCTAGGTGGTGTGTTTTAGAGATATTTCACTTTTTCTGTATGAAGATTGCTCATGGCAATGGACAATGCATTGACTCATTGAGTTTGCCGATACACGCAGTTCAAAACGTCAATTTTATTCAAAATTAATAGAAATCCAGAACCCTAACCTAATGAATTTAATATAATCTGTCCGTTGAATATGTTTTCTATATGTGTTCCCAGCGGTTTGTTTCTAGATTGTGTTGTTTTAGAGATATTTCACTTTTTCTATATGAAGATTGCTCACGGCCATTGACAATGCATTGTTCAAAATGTGAATTTCAAAATGTGAATTTTATTCAAAATTAATTGAAATGCAGAACCCTAACCTTATAAATTTAATATAATCTCAGAGTTGAATATGTTTTCTATATGTGTTCCAAGCAGTTTGTTTCTAGGTGGTATGGTTTGAGAGACATTTCACCTTTTCTCTATGAAGATTGCTCATAGCCATTGGATTTGCAGTGTGACGGTGTGTCCTACTGCAGCCAAATAGCACGCGCACTGACCTAAATACCTATTCTGACGTCATATGAAATAGGTCTATGAGGAAAGTAACATTTTCTTTTCGCAAAGGCTGGTTGGCTAAGTGTCAGGAAAATGTGACTGAGTGGGATATCAGGTTCAGGTGCTGGTAGCCTGGTCTCCCATTGGGGCAGCACCATATAGTCACATTGAGTGCGCACTGTCACAAGTCGTACCCGTCCTGATTTGTCCTTACATGTTCCTAGGACGTTAAACTCCAAAAACAAGCCAACCACGTGACCAAGTCCGCGCTGACCATGCTTTGCTTTGCTCTGTATTTTGCTGTAATTTCCTTCTATATTGTCATAATTGTATTTAAAGTTGCATGGTCCGATGAAATATAATTTTGTCAAAATTAAAACTACTACCTACATTTGATCCTATATATCCAACTTAGATACTGGTGTATTAGGTAATGATTTGGGACAGCATATACAGAATAACCTGTGAAGTTATAACATCACCCCTTTAGACACTCACTTTGAAACACCCATTATGCAGGGAGGGCATGAACCAGTTATGCCAATCTCGTGACCTCATTAGAGCCAAGTAGGCCTACTGGGCAGGGACATACCAGGGATTAGTAGGTCATCTCACATCACATGGTCATCATGAGATGACCATCTGGGTCATAGCCACAGGACTTTTGGCAAGCTAGTCAAAATTATTTTGGGTTCTTTCAGCTCAAATTGCTCCAAAGCTAGTGATTTTTCATCAAATTTACTCGGGACTAATGCATATTAGGATATAATGGTCAACCTGAGCTATTTATCTCAAATATGACTAACAAATTCAAACACCATCGGACCATGCAACTTTAACCTGGCCGTGAATGTGGCCTATGGTACCGACATGGCGTAAAGCAACCACCAATCAATCAATCAATCAAACAATCAATTTAAACTGTTAATCTGTAGCAGCATTTGTCATGAGGGCTGCAAGGTCAGTGTATCAACACTGACAACATATGATATTCAGAGGAATTCAGCCACTAGGAAATTAACCCCCCTAAAAATACTTTTTTTTTCTCAGGGTGGGTCTACTCAGAAGTACTTCATGGAAACTGCATCAGGAGGGATCTATGACAGAATGCGAACTTATTGGAATATCAAAGGAGACAATGTACTAGTGTCATCAATGGGCGAAGGTAGGCATACTTACTCAACCCATCTTATCTGCTCTGGCATTTGATTTAAAAAAAACCCACAATCTAGCTTGCTTTCACGAAGAACATAAATTATATTCATTAGCAAAATAAACCTATTCAGAGTTACTGTTTTGTAAGTTTGTTAGTCTGTACTGACTTCTCAGTCCAGGAGCCACATAGACAGGTAGGCGTGGATAGGGTGATTTGTACCAGGGAACCTGGATAGCTTGGTTAAGACATTATCCCCAGAATGGCAAAAAGTGTGGGTTGGAATCCTGCTGGAGGTGCAATATTTCCCATTTGCATCACCCTAATGACACTGGTTACCGTGATCTGGATCCTGTACAAGATACATGTTCTATGGTTGTTGAACCTACCCTGTGTATATATATCTGTAAGTGCATTACTTGTATTTGTGTAATCGTAAGCATTAAGCGACTTATGGACATAAACCATTAAAAATACTTACAAATCCAAGGTGATAGGTATAAAAGTTTGCACTGACCTCTCAAAAGTGAAACGTGGATATGACTGCCGAGTGCCTGACTGCTTGTGTCACTCTCCATTTAAAAATATGACAGAAACTCACAAACTTGGGATTATGCAACTGTAAACATCTATGACTGGTTAGAAGGTTTGAATCACTTAAATTGTTCATGTTATTCGTAACATGGGTAAATCACAGGCGAGATAGAGATACTGGGTTGTTTGTAACCTTACGACGGTTACCGGTTGCAGAACTGCAACATTATAGAGAGGCTCCGATAAATCGGCCCAATCTTTGGTTGAAGAATAATCTTCTGGTGGGACGGTTGTAGAAGCTGGGGGATGTCTTTACAACGATTAAACGACGAGTCGTTGGGGGGGTCCAGAATCTCCAGTCTGGCGGTAGCGCAACACTTGTATCCAGCAGACAGCAGCAAGGGTTTTTGAGGAAGGGCAGGTAAAGATGGGTCCAGTGGTTCCAGCAACGAGAAGAAAGCGAGAGAAACCTGAAGGTAAAGGGCCCCACCTAAGTGCACAACTCCCTTGGTCAGGGGGAGAAGTATGCCTGGGAGGAAAAAACAGGGTAGAGTCTAGGAAAGAGAAATGAGGAGAGTTGAGTCAAAGGACCGTGCCTATTTGCTCGATGGCAACGATCCAGCGAGCCAAAGACACGCACAGAGTAAGGGTAGAAAGTGAAATGGTGGTGGGCTCCCGCTTCTGGAACTCTTCAGACATATCAAGGAGGAAGGAGCAAGGCCAGCGGAGAGGAGATAGAGAGAGGTATGGACGAAGTGCGGTCCGGGTAGCAAGTGTGCCTTGGAGTTACTTACTTATTGGGGGGTTTGTGACCTAGCGGTCACTGGCTGCAGAACTGCAGCATTGATAAATGGTGCCGTTAAAACGGCCCATTTTTGGTGTTTTTTTGGGGGGGAGCGGGGGGGCTTTCCTTCTCACTTTGTCCAACTTAAGGGGTGGTAGGGGGGAGGGGCGTGGTGTTCTTCGCGGTGTCTTGTGCGGTGGTGGTGTGGTGCGGCGGTGGCCCGGCAGGTGGCAATACGTTCTTGGGGCCCACGGTCCTGTACCTCGACTGGAGAGCAAAGCGGGATCCGGTCTCATTGGCAGCAGGGCCATGGGTGGCACGTTGGTCCCCCAGGCCCCCGTCACAGGGTGGGTGGTCCAGAGCCAACAGGCTCTTTGACCGGGGTGTGGTTGGTGGGTGTGATTGCGTCCGTGGCCCCAGCACCCACTCCATCGGTGATCAAAGCGGGAACCGACGTTGTAGGCGCGGGGGTTGAGGCTGTCACACCCAGTGTATCCGGGACCGCACAGGGCTCCCGGTGTAGGTGCTGTGTCCGGTGGGACCTCACGGAGCTCCCCGATGGGACCTGAGTGGGACCTCACGGGGCTCCCTTTCACAGGCGACGCGCGGGGCTCTCTATATAGTGGTAACTTTGAGCACCACTGGCGCCACCTTCCGTTACATTGCGAACCAGGCCCACAGCTGGCAGCCAATAAGCCCGCTGGCCCAGTAGAGCCACATGCCGGCCACTGCCGGAACTTAAAACCATTAACGATAGGTGGCGCCAGCAGTCCCCTTCTCGCAATTTCTGGTCATGTGATGCATGTGCCTCTACGGTCTCACATCTGCCGCAACCATTGACTAGCCAGGTTAACCGCCCATATATCCTTCACCCACCCACCCACACCTCTTTTAGTAAGGATAGAAGGATGCGATTGAGGGTCCGAGTCTGGTCCAATTCACAACAATGAGAACTGACAATGGGGCGTTGCGGGTGGAGGAGGGGGGCACTCAACTAGTCCAGCCGGCACTCACATTCGGACATTCAACTCATATTCATAACTAACTGATTCAATGCTCAATAAGACCACTACACACCCACTCCGCCTCCGCCTTTGTGAATTAAAAGGTGAGTGAATAAATCAACTGTCTTTTGCCAGGCGTCGAGCGTGTGCAAAAAGGAAACTATATTTTTCTGACGGACAAGTACAGTGCTGAGTACTACACTAACATGAAGCCGTGTGACGTCATGACAAGCGGTGATGTAATCGGGCGTCTGTCCTACGGGTTCGCTGTTTCGTTGTCCATGGACTCGGAGCTGGCCGAGCAGCTGCGGCACACCCTTTTGAGCATGCGCGAGGAAGGTCAGTAAAATGTATTTTCGGTGATTGGTTGGTTGTTAGAGTTTTACATCCTGGCAACATCTATGGTCATATCAGGACGGCTACCAACTTGTGACAGTGCGCACTCATGGTGACTGTATAGTGCTGCCCCACTGGGAGACCAGACTGCCAGCACCATGACCTAATATCCCACTCAGTCACATTATCCTGATACTGAGCCATCCAGTCCTTGCCATATCCTAATAATGTCCAACTAGCGCCTGGCTAGGAAGTGACAAGTATCAATTTTTAAGTCATTGGTTTGACTCAACGAGGGTTCGAATCCCACAATCTACCAACACTGGAGACAGATGCTCAACCACTCATCTATAAAGTTGCCATGAGTGTGCACTGTCACAAGTCGGTATCCATCCTGATATGACCTTATATCTTGCTAGGATGTAAAACAACAACACAACAAACAAACAAGTCAGTGGTACCCGCCCTGATATGACGTGCGACATTGCTAGGACGTAAAACAACAACAAAACAAACAACCAAATGAGTCAGCAGTACCTGTCCTGATATGATCGTCACCATAGATCAGGGATGAAAGATATCCGCGATTTCGCGGATTTCCGGGAGTTATCCTGTAGCTATAAGTGTATGCTAATAGTATGTTCAAATGCTGCAGCAATATAAGTGTATACTAATACTTTGTTTTACGCTATAGCACCATCAGTGTATCATCATCATGCTGTCGGTCGTGATGTGACAAAGACTGCTTTCATGACTTGACTGCCACTCTCCATTTAGCTCTCTGCTGTGAGAGTGATGTCCATGAGTCGGTCTTAATGTCTCTCAGCTTCAGGTTTCTCTTGATGGTATCCTTGAACCGGAGACGAGGGCGCCCTCTCTTTCTGTAACCAGAAGACAGTTAAGAGTAGAGGATCTGCTTTGGTAGCCTGTCTGATGACATCCTCATGAGGTGTCCAGTCCACTTGAGATTCTTTTTGATCAGAAGATCTTCCATAGAGGGCAGCCCCGTCCATTCGAGTATTTCCTTATTTGTCACTTTGTCCTTTCAGGTTAGCCTCATGATTGAGCGCAGATGTCGCATCATGAAGGCATGCAGCTTTTTCACCTGTTGTCTGTACACTGTCCAGGCCTCGGCTCCATATAGTAGGGTGGATAGCACGATTGCACGGTAGATCTTGCCTTTGACCCGCATGGACACATGGTGGTTGTTCCAGAGTCTCTGGCATAGTCGGCCGAAAGATTTGCTAGCCTTGGCCATCCTCCTCTGTATTTCAGCATCAATGTGTCCATCACTTGATATAGTGCTTCCGAGGTAGGTGAATTCCGGAACAGAGTTCAGCTTGTTTCCGTCAACCATGAGATCCTCCTCTCGGGTTCTTGTAGAGTTGGGTTGGTACAGCATCTCCATCTTCTTAATGTTAATCGACAAATACCATGTACAGTGGTCGGTCCTGCTGAATGCACTTTTCTTGTAGCTGTCGGAGACAAAATATCATATCCACAGTGCTCCGGTTACCTCTGAAGCCACACTGTGATTCCTGAACCACATACATTTCATGAAAGCTGCCTGCAAAAGTGTTGAAGTGCTGCTGGCTTTTGCAAGTTACCAGCTGTACTCTCTCGAGGAGCAAATAGAGGTTTCACACCGGCAAGAACATGTCCAGACAGGCGCAAAACTATTTGTCCCTGCAGTGGCTGGTGGGGAGATGTTGGGAGTTCCATGCATCAACCGGCCTTGATGCTGCCACAGTGACATGGTTTTCTGTTCTTCCTTAGCCTTCGGTTCTGTCAAGAACCTGGACCACAAGGCAGTGGTTTACAACTCTGCAGGGCAAGGGCGTCAAACTCCCTGAGGTATTGCAATACCTGCATACCCACGAGTGTATACTACTAATAAATGCTTCAAACGCCGCAGCACTATCAGCGTTTACTACTAATACATGCTTCAAATGGCGCAGCACTATCAGTGTATACCAATATGTATGAAACCCGACTTCCGGGAATTTTCAGCGAATTTCCCTGACAATGTTAAACCTATGGGAGAATATCAGCATTTCCATTTTTTTCCCCGGAGACCACTTTCACCCCTGATAGATGTTGCTAGCCCCAACAAAACAAAACAAACAAAACCAAACTTAACTCAAGTGGAACCTTGCGCGCACATGTCTCTGCCCTTAGTCACAGCTCTTCACCACCTTCCCGTTGTTCTCCAGGTGTAATCGATGTGCTGGAGACAAAATGGTGGACAGTTGGCAGGGAATGCTGGGCGTCCAATGCCAAGTGGACGAGTGTGAAGCAGCAGGCAGCCCTCTACATGAACAAGCCGAAGGTGGTGGGGCTGGCCATATTCTGGGGCCCCATCACCCTGTTGTCTGTTGGCATAGCCCTCACAGTGCTCACGGCAGTCATTGAGGTCAAGTACTACAGGCATAGAGGAAAGGTAAGTGGTAACATTTTTATTCATACATTTTTTAATGATCGTTTGTTTATTCTGCTCATAATGGTTAACTGCATGCACTTGTTTTCGCCGCTGTGCAGTAGTGGTCATAATCCATATGGATTGATTTGCGTTTCCATTTTTGTTTGGTTTTCGATGATATATTTGTACATAGTTAACATTTGTAATACCATGTATCCATGCAATTAGTGTTAATCTAGATACACTATGTTAGTTTTTAGGTTTTGTCAAAACCTTTGAAGGTTAGGTTTGTTGATAATTTGTGTGGGTTTAGGGTACTTCATTTTCTTTGTTGTTGTATTCAGGTCATTTTGCTTTAGAGACACCTTCTATTATTTCAACTGCACATCTTGCCTGGCACTTAAATGGTCATTAGTTGTTTAGTTTGGTATTGGTTTGTGATGTTTTATGGCTTACTCACTGTTTATCCTAGATAAAGGATTCACCCCGTACTTGCAGTACGGGTGAATACCAACGCTATATAAAAGCTGTCGAAAAGGTGGGGAAATGCAATGAGAGCCTAAATTCACGATCTACGAAGCAACATTTATTCTTTATATATGTTTTCATATTGCCCCGCTACCTTTGAGTTGAAAAATATAATAAAACATATAGTTTAATAGAATTTAAAGATGAAATCGATGGCGTTCTATAGCCGCCATCTTGTCTTTTTGCATTCTCTCCCATTTCACCAAATCTATGCCAAAATAAGTACCCATTTGATACTGGAGCCAGGAATTCTACTTCCTGTTCCATACTAAAGCTATTTTCACCCGTATTTAGACTAAGTTGTCGTTCACCCGTGTACTGCGAGTACAGGGTGAATCTTTTATCTATGTTTATCGCTGATCTATTACTAGTACACATTTCTTTAATCTATATCTCACATCCAGTATTTCTTAATTTTCTTTTCGTATTTTATTGTTAACTGCTTTCCTCCAAATAACCACCACCACCGCATTGCCACAGCACCGACGGGAATTTCCAGAATTTTTATACCACATAATGAATTGTATGAGTATAAATATGCAGTTCATGTTGTGTGTAATGAATTATGAATTATGCGAGTATAAACAGGCGGATGAAATAAGGTGATGCAATTATTATATTTTAATCTATTGTCGTGTAGTATTAGTCAACCTAGTTACTGATAGTGGGGCCACCTGCGGCTATTCTTGTAGTATTTTATTATTCTTGTATTATATACAGTGGCGTTATGCCGTGGGAACGCGTTGGAACGCGTTTGAACGGCGTTCCCTTACGTTGTTTCCCATGTGTTCACTTTCTAAAATAAATCCAAACCTGCATTCCCTGACTTGTTCTTTTGTGTTTTTTTTTAAAAGCATTAAACTACTTATATAGATTTTTGTATGTTCTTTTTAGTACGGTGGAAACAACATGCCTGTAGATGTGCAATTTCAATACGGCGATGATGGCGCCATTTAGCAGACGACATTTCAAATTCCAACCTTGCCTCTTCCGATTTGCTCTTGCTCTGACCTCGTCTGCTCGGATTGGTGAGTATGGATTAGCGCCAAACAGATGTTGCATTGACGAAGGAAAAACAAGCATATATTTACTCTTCTCCACAACTCACACCACTGCTAATTTTTTTAAATTTGACCAACATCGCAAGTCGGCGTCCATGCGCGCTGTCCCGGTAACCATGGTTACCCAGGCGCTGCCCCGGCAATCTGCGTGTTTCGGGACGGACGACCCGGTCTGGCGCTTCGAAGGGGGCGTTCGGCAACTCGATACAAGCGTGGCCCCATTGCAGGCACATTCGTAAACTGCTACAAGCTACATGAAGTACAGTTTGTTGTTTGTTTGTTGTTGTTTTATGACCTACCAGCGTCTAAGGTCATATCAGGACGGATACCGACTTGTGACAGTGCACACTCATGCTGACTTTATAGTGCTGTTCCACTGGAAGACAAGGCTGCCGGCACCATGACTCGATATCCCGCATAGTCACATTATCCTGATACTTTGCTAACCGGTCCTTATTATAATAATGCCAAGTGCCAGGTTATGTAGTGACAAGTATCAATTTTATAAGTCATTGGTTTGACTCGACTGGGAATTGAACTCCCAATCTTCCGCACGGGAGGCCTGCGCTCTACCGATTCGGCCACCGGTCCCAGTCTCATGATGTTATGAACATAGTACATTTGAGATATTCTGAACACCTATTTAATTATTTTCAATTCAAGGCACTACCCGGAGCATATATGTTCCTGTGTACTGGCTAGCTATATTGTCATCGTCACTCAGATCTGCAGTGCTAACATGTCCAATATATTTGCATTTACCAACTCTACACAATATTTCATCATTCAACAGAAAACTTGGAGTGTGTATATCCTTGCATCTTTTACACCAGAATATGCTAATGTGTCGTTATAGCGATATAGCGAATGGTAGACAGGAAGTGTGAACACTTATTTGTCTCTCATTTTTTAATTTTTGTTGGTACATTAGTTGTCCCAAGCAGGGGAAATCCCAGTCACAGACGACTAGTCTTCCCCACTCCACTGCTGGTCGATAGAAAGCCCGAGCCTACACTTTTACCGACCCAAGGGATTTTTAACCTCCCACACCACATAGACATGGTATGAGAGCAACCGGCATTTGATGACGCTGTAAGTTATACACAGCGGTGGAAATCCAAATTGGCAGAGCTGGGGGCACGGGGAATCGAACCGCCAACCCTCAGATTAGGAGTCTGACCTAGACAAAAGTCAGACACTCTAACCACTCTGCCACAGAGAACCATAATAAGATCTTCAGCGATAACATGTCTAAGATATTTACATTTACCAACTGTGGGCAATATTCTATCATTCAACAGAACGTCTGGAATCTGTATATCCTTGAATCGTTTACAGCAGAATAGGCTAGTATTATTAGTCGTGATGCTGTTTTATTTATCACCATGTGAACATTCTGAAGTTTATAGCATGTGACGCTGTTGTATTCATTTGCATTTGTGGGGTATTTGTGACCTAGCGGTCACTAGCTGCAGAATTTCAGCATTGATTAAAATCTGTCGGAGCCGACCGACGCCTATATAGGCGCCTCTAGGTGGCGCCAGTTGCACCAGGAGAGCAGCAAATAGGTGCCACACATTCAATGGTTATACTTATATTAAATGATCACAATCTTCCGTGGGAATTCATAATAATTATCCAACACTTAAAGTTGCATAGTCCGATGAAAACATCAAATTTTCAAAACCAAAAAGATTATTTAGATTTTACTCTACATATCTAATTAACATAATGGTGCAATTATCAAGCATGTGTTGCCACATAGAAGGGAATACTGAGGCAATTTAATATAACATGTTACTGCACAAGCCTATGGTCCTAGACTTTTGATCTGCTTGTCAAAATCAATTTAGCATATTTGCACTTCAAATATCTCCAAAGTTAGCCATTTAAAATAAAAGTTACTTCAAACTAAAGTAAGGTAGATTATAACGATCAACCTAATATATTTATCTCAGAAAATGACCGAAACTCAAAACCATCGGACTATGCAACTTTAACTATGGTCTACATATGGTCGGGCGTAGCCCTCCTTCCTCTTCCATACTTTATATACACATAAGGTATCATATATCACATATAAAAGCAAAAATACAGTTACCCAATATACATGCTAACTTGAAAAGACACGTCGACCAAGATAAATCCATTAAGAACGGTGCAATTAATTAGATCAACATTTGAATCAACGTAAATCTCTTACGTGGAGTGACTATTCATTGTGTCCATATCTGCATTGGATTGGAGTGCAGACAAACATCTTAATGCGGGATGTAATATACCAGGCATGTGATTTCTCTGGTTTTAACCGGAATTCCAGTTTTGTTCTGGCCGCTGAAATCAAAATTCCATTAAAACAAAAAATTCAGTTTTTTTCCCTGGCCGCCGAAACACCTCTGAAATACACCATTTGCATCTCTCTCGTGACTCAGTGGGATGCTGTGTGTCTTCACGGTAACCTAAACAAATTTTCAGGTTTTTTTCCTGCACCCAATCACATGCCTGATATATGTATGTATATATATATTCTAATTATATAAGTATGTCATATTGGATCCTCCTAGAAAATAGTCCACACAATACCAGTATTAAAATATATTTTCGGAGTTGTAATTTTAAAGCTGCATAATTTGATGAAAACATAAAATTGTCAAAATCAAAACACTTAGATACATTTGATAATACACATCCAACTTAGATACCGGTGCAGGTATTAACAAATATTGCTCTAAAGAATGAATCCTAATTCTATTTAATAGAACCTGTCACTTGTGAAGTCTACAGGCATGTGATTTCTCCGGTTTTAACCAATAGACCATTTTTTTCTGGTCGCTGAAACCGGAATTCCATTTTTTTTTTAAATTCAGTTTTTTTCCCCTGGCCACCGAAACACCTCTGAAATACACTATTTGCATCCCTCTCATGACTCAGTGGGATGCTGTGTGTCCCCACGATAACCTATAAATATTTTAGGTTTGTTTTCCTGCACCCAATCACATGCCTGAGTCTACAATGTCCAACATTTAAGCGTGCGTGCCAACATTAATTTAGTACATTTTCACTTCCAATATCTACAAAGACTTTTTAAATAAAAGTTACTTGCGACATGTATGAGAAAGTTATTTTTGGATGTTTTCACCTCAAATATTTCCAAAGGGAACCATTTAAATAAAAGTTATTTTCTATGTGCATGCCAAAGCTAATTTCGTATGTTTTTACTTCAGATATTTCCAAAGGTAACTCTTTTAGATAAAATTTACTTCAAGTTAAAATAGATTATAATGATCAACCTAGTAGATTTATTTCCAAAAAAATTGGGATAAATGCAAAACCATCGGATTATTCAACTTTAATATGAAACTATTAATATTAGTCGGTTGGTTGTTGAAGCTATATGTCTTGGCCACTTTTAAGGTAATATCAGGATGGGTACCGAGTTGTGACAGTGCACACTCATGGCATATTTATAGTGCTGCCCCACTGGGAGATGAGGCTGCCAGCACCATGACCTAATATCCCACTCAGTCATATTATCCTGACACTGAACCAACCAGTCCTTGCCCTATCCTAATAATGGCAAGCGCTTGGCTAGGAAGCGAAAAGTATAAATCTTTAAGTCATTGATTTGACTCGAACCCGTGGGTTCTATTCCCACGATCTAGCCAAACGGGAGACGGACGCTCAAGTTATTCGGCCATCCCGTCTGGTGAGAAATTGTTAGTAGATTAGAAATGGTATTGATAACTTCGCGAGTTAGGAGAGATGGAGTGACTGTTGGTTATTATATCAACATCCAGGCTTTTAATAGGAAAATCGCCTCTTGTGTGCTATTGGAAGCACTACAGATTGTATAACAGGATATCTTTTATCTGATCCCGCAATATGCAACTTGGGTTGGTTGGCTGTTGTAATTTTACATCCTGGCAATATCTAAGGTCATATCAGGACGGGTACCAGTGCCTCGCTGCTGAAAAAAAGATATTATTCAACTAGAATAAAAACTTTGAAAAAAGAAAGTCCACTAATCCCCGAGCAAGGCCGGTGTGGTGGTTTCAGCGTGTTCCCGTGCTCAGACGTGTCCCGTTGCTTCTGCGCATGCGCGGATTTCGCATCAACTCGGGTCACCCCAGCCACTTATTGGCGCATGCGCACATCCTACAAACTCGGGTTGAATAATCGAATACGCTCGGGTGGACAGTTTGTTCTTTTTTTTTAATAACCGATAAAAGTACAGCAAAATAGGATTTAAAGTATTGTATCATGGCCCAGTTTACCTATATTTCCATTTCATTAATCTAAGTTATTCTTTTTTTGCACACGGGACGTGTATTTGTCGACTCCACTCGCGTGTTCTATTTGAAATTCGGATGACCCGAGTCGCCCGGTTCGTGTTAATCGATTACGGCCATGTTTACTAGATTCTGACGCATGCGCAGAAGCGAGGGACACGTCTGAGCACGGGAACACGCTGAAACCACCACACCGGCTGAACGTATAGGAAACTCGGGAAGTCGCCCATAGCGCCACCTGCCAGGGGGCGCCACGTCAATGTTAAACTTGTTAAACTTATTCTTGTAAGGGTACCAACGGGTCAGCTTGCCCGGGGTGCCAGCAACCCGAGGGCCAGTTATGTCCCCAACAAGTGTAAACATGCCCGGTCGCAACTTCACCTTACAAACCTGAAGGTGTGAAAGGGTGGTATTTTATCTAATGTATAATGACTTGGTCGTAATGCTCGCATTGCGTTTGATGCGAGGAAAGGAAGAGACCCTCCCCCCGCCTCTCCTGTCGCCGCCCGCTTTCTCACCTTCCCTGTCATCCCTCCCTCAGCTTTCTCCACCTCGCCCTCTTGCTCTGCCCCGCCGCTTTCTCACCTTCCCTCAGTCACTCGCCTCCCAGCCGTCCTCCCTGCTCAACTTATTTTCTGTTTGGCTACCTTCACCTCGTACCGCTCCGACACCCTCGGGCAACACATCATGCCTGGATACGGCAAACGACGCAAGGGAGCCCGGACTACCGCCATGGGCACGCCGGGACCCTTCTCGGGCACGGCGGGAGGCGCCTCACCTGCCTCGGGCCCGGGTTCCCCTCCGGCACCTAGGGACCGACCCTCGGGCACCGACGCCGCCATACTCCAGGCACTGCAGCGGATAACCAGCCGCCTGGACGTCCTCGAGTGCGGGGCCGCCCTCGGGACCCGGGAGACCCACCCGCCCGCGCCGAGGCGGCGGCCGGCCTACAGCTCGCCGCCCATCCCAGCACCTCGGGCGCACGTCCTCGGGGGGGCTCACCCTCTGCCGCCACCTCAAGCGCCGCTCCCGGGGGCGCTCCACCCGCAGTATGAACGCTATAGCCGCCTTACTGCGCAGTCGTCGGCCGCCCCGCCCCCGGCCTACGTCCAGGAGGCCGTCGACCATACCCCGGCATCCGCGGCCGACGCCGTAAGAGACATCCTGGCGTCGGCCGAGGTGCACCACACTGGGAGAAGAAAGGGTATCTCCCCCGACTACCTCTTCCCCTCTGACCTCGTGGAAAGGGGGCCTGAACGCAAGTCGGTAAAGAGGGGCGAGGCCACCAATGACGAGTACAGCCTCGCCCTCACCACCCTCGTCACCCACCCAAGCTTCCCTGCACACTCCGTGCCAGGCCTGCACCACCACACCCTCACCGTGCTCAGGGACAACCTGGTCTGTCCGTGGCCCACCGTCCGCCGGTACTCGGAGACGATCTTCACCTGGATCGCGGACGGCAGGCTCCCCCACGGATGGCACGACCCGGTTGCCCTGAACCTGGTGAGAGTGGAGGCTCTCACCATGCCCGCCCCCCAGGCCGTCCCGACAGCACCAGCCCCCCGAGGCGCGGACCTTCCCCGAGGCGCACAGCAGCCCCGGACCCAAGCCAACACCCGCATCACCTACAACAGGGAGGCTCACAGGGCCCCCTGCGCCGCCTGGAACCGCGAGCCCACCTCGTGCGATCGGGCCCCCGTCGGGGAGGCCCACGGCGAGGTGGGGGACAGACACCGGCACATATGCGCCTACTGTGCGAACGTGAGGCGCATTCTCACCATGCACAGCGAGGCCCTGTGCCTCACCAAGCAAGCCCGTGAGCGCCATACCCCAGCCGCCTCGGCGGATTTTTGATCCGCCGGCCTCCCCCGGCCGGCCCGGGGGGCCGTAACCAGCGCCTCACCTGTACCTCTGCCGACAACCCCTTGACCTCCACCGACAACCCCGTAATGACCTCCGACCGAAACGCCACCCAGAGCACAGCCGGGGACCATCACCTCGCGCCGCAGGCCCGAGACGCCGCCTACACTGACCACAAACCCTCCCGAGACATCACAGCCGCCGACCTCCACGCTGACCATCACGACCTCCACGACACCGCCTTCGTCAACCCCCCCCGACCTGACCCCGACCCCCACTCCCCCCAGCCCTGAGGACTTCGCTGCACCCCTCTCCGACCCTCGCCGACCCCCCCCTGCGCAGGGGGGCCTCCCCAATTTGTTGGCCGCCCGCTTCCCTGTCGACGTAGGCCCCGGACTCATCTCCTCCCCCTCCCCTCCCTCCGCCGAGGCGCCGCCCAGAGCCTCTCCCTCCTCAGCCCCCCTCGCCGGGGGACCCCTCGCCCCCTCCTGACCCAGGCCCCCGGCCATTGGACCTCAGAGGCGGGCCCCCCTCCTGTCCCCGCCTCGGGCGCGCCTCGAGCCCTCTCCTCCGCTTTGGTGGAGGGCTCTTCGGCGCCCCTCCCCACGAACACTCAAGCTCACCCGGAGCTCCTTTAGCCTTAAGTTTATTTCACCTTTTTCCTTGTACATACTTTGTCTTGTTTTCCTGAGGTGTTCAATAAAGCGCCTCTTTTCCCATCCCCGCCTTGCATTCTTCCTTTTCGCGCATCATAAAATTGATACATGTCACTGCCTAACCTGGCACTCGGCATTAATATGATAGGACAATGACTGGTTAGCACAGTATGAGGATAATGTGACCATGTGGGATATCAGGTCATGGTGCCAGCGGCCTGGTCTCCCAATGGGGCAGCACTATAAAGTCTCCATGAGTGCACACTGTCATAAGTCGGTACCCATTCTGATATGACCTTAGATGTTGCTAGAATGCAAAACAACAACAAGTAAACAAACACACAATCTAATGTAAAGTATTTGCTCGGACAATTTCACTACAATCTACATCAGAAGCAATTTGTTTGCCAAGAACCCTACCATTTCCAACTTTGGGCATCAAGAAGGATGTGGTTATAGGTGTAAAAACATTTAAAGTATAGGGTCTATTGTGTAGGAGAGGGCTTAAAGGGGCACAAAGTACAACTTCCTGTATGTAAGCTTAAGCTGTGACCCAGCATGCTAGGCATATCCATATTTACACGAGAGCACCTGGGCAAGACCTGCTGGGACTTACAAGCTGAGAGGTTGTAGTGTGTAATTCTTCCACTGAGTGGCGCCAGGGGGTAATTGGGTCCGTGTATTAGCAGTTTAGTTAACTCATTCATTCACTCACTCACTCACTCACTAATTCACTCTCCCAGTCACTCCTTCACTACTTCTCTTCCACACTCCTCCTCCCACTCACTATGCCTCCTTCCTCACCACTCCTCCTCACTCCCTACTCCCCTCACTCACTCACGATCACGCATCTCCCTCACTCCCTCACTCACTCCGCCCGCTCTCACTCCTCACTCACTCCTATCACGCCCCAGTCACCCCTTCACACTTCTCTCACACCCCTCCCTCCACTCTATGCCTCCACTGCCTCACTCACCCTCACTCACTCCCTTACTCCACTCACCCACCCTCACCCTCTACCACGCCCTCACTCACTCGCGCCCTCACTCACTCACTCACTCACTAATTCACTCTCCCAGTCACTCCTTCACTACTTCTCTTCCACACTCCCTCCCTTCCTCACTCACTAATGCCTCCACTCCCTCACTCACTCCTTCACTCACTCCCTTACTCACTCACTCACTCACTCACTCACCCTCACCCTCTACCACGTCCTCACTCACTCGCGCCCTCACTCACTCACAACATCCTGGCACTAATCCAACCGAGACCAATCCTACAAACAGGGCCTATAGTGAAGGATAGACATGCAATCCCCCCCCCCCCCCCCCCCCCCCCTACCCCCCACTCCCCATCCCCAACTCCCATTATGTAAGTTGCAGCTGTAACCTGGCATGTTGGGTTGTAGCTTTAGTCTTTCCTGAGGGACCAGCGGAACTTGGAAAACATTCATTAAAGATGCACGGTCAAATGCAAGCATTAACATTTTCAAAACCAAAACACTTACCTAGATGTGATCCTACATATCTAACTTAGATACTAGTGTACTCGTTAAGAATTTGTTGCCGCATGTGTTGCCTCTGGTGACAGAATTTTGGATTGCACACCCAAATTAACTTTGTCTGCTTTCACTTTAAAGCTACGTAGTCAGATGAAAACATCAAATTTTCAAAATCAAAACAATTGTCTAGGTTTGATTCTAGATAGCTTATTTAGATACTGGAGCACTTATTAAGCATTTGACACCATATAGAAGGGAATACTCAGTCTATTTAATAGACCAATCCTACAAACACTGAATGCCAGTCCATTTAGCAACACAACAAATATACTTAATTTTGTTGGACTCTATGGGATACTGATCGTATTGTTTCTGTTGGTTGGTACCAGAAAGCAATAATCGCTAAGCATATGGCGGGCATAGATAACAATATGCTGCCAAAAATTGATGCGTATAAACTGGTATCGATCTACTCAGCGCTTCGTGCGCATGCGCTTGCCAATGATCTTGTTCTACTAACTATTTAAAAATTAAATGCATTAAAGCGGCATACTCCGATGAAATCATCAACTTTTCAAAACGAAAACTCTTATCTACATTTGATTCTACATAATCTAACTTAGATTCTGGTACACTTATTAAGCATGTGTTGCTGCAGAGAAGGGAACAGTAAATCAAGCAAATGGAACCTAATACTGCTGAAGCCTATGAAGTTTTGATGTGCACATCAAAGTTAATTTGACATGTTTGCACTTGAGATATTTCCAGAGTTAGCTATGCTAAGTAAAATTCACTTCAAAATAAAGTAAGATAGATTATAACGATGCATCTAATCTCAGAAAAAATGACAGAAACTCAAAATAACGAGGCTGTGCTACTTTCGCTTTAAGTTGTCAGAAAGAAATTAATAGAATTATCACAGCTGCCTCCAGGAAAGGAATTAAGTATGCAGAGAGAATTGTAATGCTAAGTAAATCATTCCATATTATCGCAGTGGGACAAGACGCATTAAACAAGCATTAAACATGCAGAGCATCTATTGCTGAATAGTGTCATGTTGTTTTAAACAAAGTTTTAGCGGTCAGCTGGTTGGTTACCTCCCAGCTCGTATCATCACCTTTTTTTGTGAGTTTGGTTTGGGTATTATTTTCCATTATTTTATTAGTAAATCACCAAACATGCGTGTCTTTACTAATGCGGGTTCCTTTGTTGTTATTGTCACTGTGGGATGACACATTGTTTGTCATTGCCTTCTTCGAGTTTTTGGAGTTTTTAACCTTGAGAGGGATTATTTGCATTTTGTTAGTAAATCATCACACATTCATGTCTTTATTATTGCAGGCTTCTTTGTTGTTATTATGGCCGATATCGAACAACACATTATTTATCATTGCTTATTAGTGAGTTTGGGTTTGAGAGGGATTATTTGCCTTTTGTTAGTAAATCATCACACATTCATGTCTTTATTATGGTGGGTTTCTTTGTTGTTGTTATTGTCAATGTGGGACAATGCATGATTTATCATTGCTTTTAGTGAGTTTGGATTTAAGAGGGATTAATAGCATTTTGTTAGTAAGTCACGACACATGTAGGTGTCTTTATTATGGTGGGTTTCTTTGTTGTTGTTATTGTCAATTCAGAACAACAAATAATTTATCATTGCTTTTAGCGAGTTAAGGTTTGAAATGCATTGCCGCATAATTTCCGAATTGTGGTTGACCCACCACGCCCCAAGCGGTAGACACAAACATCATTGACCCAGAAACCTCCCCCACCCTAGCTCGCCATTTGGCCTTGCTACTTTGCACTGTAACGTCAATTTACCACACCCACCCTCCTCTTTTTTAAGGACTACTTCGTAAGGGTCGGCTCGGGCGGCCTCCGAGGTGCCGGTGATCGGGGAAGGCTCCCTCGACCTGGACGATGTCGACTGACTGTCCCCTCGTTGTTGCTAACCCTCCAACTCCCACATTGGTCTCCGGCTTCCCTTCTTCAAATCTATAGTGTTTTGTTAGTAAATCACCGCACACGCATGTCTTTATTATTGTGAGTTTCTTTGTTGTTGCTTTTGCCGATATGGGGCAATGCATGATTTATCATTGCTTTTAAGAGTGTTTGAGTTTGAAATGCATTAATAGCATTTTGTTAGTAATTTATCGCACATGCACACCTTTATTACTGCTGGTTTCTTTGTTGTTATTGTTGATACAGGAAACAAATAATTCATCATTGATTTTAGTGAGTTGGATTTGAAAGGGATTTATAGCATTTTGTTAATAAATCAGCACACATGTGTCTCCTTTATTATTTCAAGTTTCATTGTTGTTATTGTATTGGGTGTGCGTGTTGGGCATAGGGTGTCGGGCGTCGGGTGTGGGGTGTGGGGTGTGGGGCGTGGCAGAATGCTTAAAATAAGTAACTATGAATAGGTCTTTCACCTCAGGTAGTGAGCGTGTTATATAGCATTGTGTCTTCGACCGGGAAGGCGTGCATTATTTATAAGAGCCTGGGGAGACTACACGTACCTAGTACTAAATTTGAACTGATCTATATAACGTTTGTGGGCCGATGTATAGCCAAAACTGGTCCGTCTAACACCAGCTGGGGGGAGGGGGGGGGGCAAACAACCATCTGACCTCTAAAACCCTGTTTAAAACAACAGGATATGTTTAGAAATAGAGGCTTTGCATGTTTAATGTATATTTAATGTATGTTGTTTTGGGGGATATTATCCTGTTAAATTTTTATTTTCACATTCATTGATTAAGCAGGGGAAATTTCAATCATGGACAATTGGCCTTCCCCATTCCACTGTTCCTCGCCCTCTCCTAGAAATGTTGAGCACCAGGCTAGGTAGCGAGAAGTATAAAGTGCCTGTCACACCTTACCGGATTGAGCAACCGACATAAACCGGACAAAGAATTGTCTAGTCTGGTGGTGTTCGGTATCAAAATGCACCGAAATGTGTCAAAATGTTGCAAGGGCCACCGGACGAAATGGATGCTAAATGGACAAGGAACGTACATTGACTAATATCCACTGGACGATAACCAGACGATAACCGGACGACAACCGAATGTCAAACAGACGGACCGAACACCAAACGGACACATACCAGACTGTCACGGACACGCCGGAAACATATACTGACCGAATTCCTGCAACACCGTCAACAGACTCTGCAGGAAGCAAACCGGAGACGTAATGGATGGGTAACGGACATGAACCAGACAAAGCGGACTTAAAACGGACACCAACCATACCCGTCAGTCCGGCGGTGTCCGGTATAAGTTTTGTGCATGTTCAAAACTTCCCACCGTACACACCGGACACCACCGGACAGAGAACGGACACGCCGGATGCATACTGTATATAAAACGGACATTGACATATTTCCCCGGACAGAGTCCGATTTCTATCAGTTTCCCCAGTGACAGGGCCTTAAATGTGTAACTAATTGGTTTAACTCAGCTAAGGGTTGGAAGCCGGAATTTGAATTCCTTGACCTGCCACAAGGGAAGAAGATGCTCAACTCATTCAGCAATCCCATCTGCCACCTTATCACAATTGTGAAAGGTGTTTGATATTTTTGACATGTTGTCCAATGCATTAAAGCCCATGGCCATGGTCTGATATGATCCGGACAGAAGGAAGCCCGAGGCGGATGTGGGAGTAAAGGAAGGGTTTATTTGACAAAAACAGGTAGACAATCAGTGTGAGTCAAAGGGTAGTTATATAATGAAGGGAAGGTGTTCTTGGGCAGTCAGTCCACCTCGTCCGTCCGCCGCAGAGGGGCCCGAGGGGCCTGTGAGGGGTAAGGCCCGGGAGCCGACCCCCACGCAGTGGCTGGAAAAAAGGGTTGGTGGGCGTGGTATAATCCATGGGGTGAGGATATAAGCCCGAATGCAGGTCACGAGAAAAGGGCGGAAGGAGGATAAGAGGGGGGAAAAGGGCGGAAGGGAGGAGGGGAGAAGGAGGAAGAAGGAAGGGATATCAGTCTGTTAGGGGGGCGCCTCGGGCTTCCGCCGGATTCAAACCACAATTCGGAATTAAATATGGGCCCGATCGGACAGACGGAAGCCCGAGGCGGATGTGGGAGTAAAGGAAGGGTTTATTTGACAAAAACAGGTAGACAATCAGTGTGAGTCAAAGGGTAGTTATATAATGAATGAAAGTGTTCTTGGGCAGGTCAGTCCACCTCGTCCACGTCCGCAGAGGGGCCCGGAGGGGCCCTGCCTGTGAGGAGGTCGGAGGAGGGGGTAGGCCCGGGCGGAGCCGACCCAAAGCCCCCAAAAGCAAAGGCCAAGGCTCTCGGCGCGGCCGAGGTCACCTGAGGCCGACGTCACTCGGCGGGGCACATACGTGTGCACCGCGTCGGACTCCCAGGTCCCCTGGGCCATGATGGCGGAGAAGAGAGATCCCGCCCCTCGCCGTAGCGCACTGCAGGTCCGGCACCCGGCACCTCGGCGCACTACACGCCCTCTGCAGGTGGGGTGAACTCCTCGGCTCGGGGCACGAGGGCCGCGCCCAGGGCGGCGCGGAGGAGGGGGGTGACGTCCTGAGGCGTGAGGGGGACGCCGGCGCGGGCGAGGAAGTCCGGGGCGGCCCCGGACGCAGGCACCAGGTCGACGGAGCGCCGCCAAGCGCGGACCGGGCACAGCGGTGATCCGGCGAGGGCAGGCACGAAGATCGACACGGCCTGCGCCGGGGAGGGGATGGTCTTGGAGGAGGTGACCCGGAGGCGTAAGCCCCCGGGTACCGGCTGGACGTCATCCCTGCGCAGTGTGTGAGGCCCCCCCGACGGGGCGTGGGAGGGGGAGAGGATGTTCGACTGCCTCAGGAAACTGAAGTAGGCGATTATGATGGCGGCCCAGGGGGCGACCCCGAGGTGCCCCTGGGCGCGCATGTGTCTGTAGAGGAGGGGAAGCATCTCCGGGGTGACGGGCGGGGCTCGTCGGGTTGGAGCCGCGAAGAGCCGTTCGCCGCCTCGCTTCACCCGCGCCGAAAAGGGGGCGTCAAAGGGGGCGACGTCGCCCCCCGCCTCCCGGACCCAGGAGCGCGCCCCGGATAGGGCGTTGGCGACGGAGGCCGGGGAAGGCAGGAGGCGGTGCAGGTGGGCGATGAATTGCCCCACGTCGTAGGGGGCGGGGGCCAGGTGGTCGACGCCCCGCTCGACGGCGAACTGCAGGTAGCGCCTGGCGTGTCAATCACGGTTACGCCAGGTCCCGGGGGCGAGGGCTGCGCGGTGGAGCGTCATGAGGTGCTCGTGGGCGCACGTGCCGTAATCTGCAAAGAATTAAAGGTCATGTGTGAACATGTCGGGTGAATGCCGAACATGCAATCTACGGATCCCCCTGCCACGTCATTCCCTGCTGACTAAATCGAGGCTTTCCCGGGAGTAGTGGGCGCGGCTGAGTGCGTCCGCGAGGACCAGATCGACCCCGGGCTTGTGGTAGATGGCAACGTCAAAGGAGCCGAGCGCCGCGATTAGCCACAGCTCGTGGGCGCACGCGCCGAGGGTCGGGTCGACGGCGCGACCCGATTCGAGGGCGCTCGCGGAGGCGGCGTTATCCGTGTTGACGACGACCCGGTAGCCGCCCGGGGCATCAGGGCCGAGGGCGCGGACCGCCATGACGAGGTTCACGGCCTCCAGTTCATGGATGGAGGGGTAGGCCGCGATCATCTCGTAGGCCTCGGAGAAGCAGGTGGTTGTAGAGAATGGGCCTCCGCCGGTGAGGCAAGAGTCGCACTCGATGGTCCAGGTGGGGCGGACGGCTGGGGGCAGGAGGCAGACGCCATTCCCCGCCGCCGCGAAGTCCCGGAACCAGCGGACGTCCTTCTTGAGCTCCGAGTCGACATCCGCGGATCCGACGGCGGGGGCGGCGCGGTGGCTCCAGAGGATCCGGCCCATGAACTTCCGAGCCGCGACTACGCATGTACTAACGTGCGCGAGGCGGCCGACGAGCCTCTGAAGGGCTCTTCTGGTGAGGGTGGGGCGGACGAGCCACCGTTCGCAGACCTCGAGGACGTCGTTGATCTTCTCGTCCGCGTGCGGAGCACCATGGCCTCCGAGTCGAACTCGATGCCCAACCAGGTGAGGCGGACGGTTGGGGGGCAGCACTTCTCGGGGGCGAGGTCGAGGCCAAGGGCGGCGCATACCTCCCGGAGGGCGTCGAACGCCCGCATCGCGTCGAGGTAGGACGCCTCGCAGCCGACGAAGTGGTCGACGTAGACCGCCGCGAAGAACCCGCCTAGGCCCACGATCCATGCCACCGCGGCGGTCACCCTGACGCAGGCCGCGCCAGAGGTCCTGCAGCCGAAGGGCAGGGCTATGTCCAAGTAACCGCGGCCGTCGACCACGATGCCGAAGAGGGGCGTGGAGAGCGGGTCGGCCCAGAGCTGTCGGTAGGCGCGGGACACGTCGGCCGACCAGCAGAAAGCACCTCGACCCTCCACGACGAGGCGGCGGCCGAGGTCGGCCGCGGAAGGCAGTCTTTAGGCATGCGGGCGCCCGAGGTATTCCCGCCTCGGGATGCCAGAGTTCACGCTGCGGCCCGGGGGAAAGGACAGGTCAACGATGACCCGCCGCTTCCCCGGGGTGGACTTGGGCCGCGTCATTATGGGGCTGTATTGCGTCCAGGGGGTGAAGGGAGGTACCGTGAAAGGCCCGAGGAGGGCGCCTCGTCGGAGCTCCTCCGCCGCGTAGTGAGTGACGTGCCGGGCGAAGCTGGGATCCTCGCGGTGGTTCTTGTATGTGGTGGTCGGGGGCCCGGTCGCTGTGTAGTTAGCCGGGAACCCGAACTCCAGGTGGTCGGCGAGGAGAGGATCGTCGTGGCCTCGGAGCATCCGACGCCAGTTAGGGATGTTTAAGTCCGAGGGGACCGGGACTCGGGCGGCCAAATAATTAGGAAGTCCCGAGGCGCGGGCGGCGGCGTAGGCCGCCGCGTAGGCGGGGTAGGCGGCCCAGCCCTCGCCCGAGAGCACGGGCCAGAATGAGTCGAGGGTGGCCCTATACTCGACGGGGGAGGGGCCGCAGTCGGGGGCCGCCGGGAGGGAGTGCTGGAAGGCAGTGTCTATCACCTCCTCGACGGGCTCGCTAATGCTTGCGCCAGCGGCGGGGGCGCCGCGGGTGACATCGCATATCGCGCACGCCTCGGCGGGGTCGGGGGCCGGGGTGGAGCAGCTTCCGGGGCGGAACTCCGCGAAGCTGTTGTGTGATGGCATGTGTGTGGCGTGGCGAAGGCCCCCGGGACGGTGTCGGTTCGGGGTGGCGTGGCCGGTCGTGGTTGAGCCGTTGTTTACGTTGTTAGTGCGGGGGGTCCCCTCGGGGTGGCGCCACCGTCTCGGCGTGACGTCATAGGCAGGGGGGCTCCCCAGCTGCGGTGGGATGCCTTCAGCCCTACCGGTGGTGTGGGCGGAATCCTCCAGGTGGCAGCATGGGCGCGCGGTCGATGTGACGTCACGGGGGGATCCCCCCTCCGCCAATCCCGTGTCGCTGTGCGGGGCGGCGTGCGTGACGTCATGATGGGAATCCCCGCATGGCGGCGGGGCGGTCGGGTCGAAGCCACTCGGTGCTGGTACATTGTTATTGTTTACTTTATGAGCGGGCCGGGCCGCTGCAGTGGTAGTCCGGGGGCGGTGTGGGCGTTGGCGTCGAGTCGGTGGACGGGGCGGGGCTATATGCGCCCGCCGGTCGGCTAAAAATCCCGGTGTGAAACCTTCCCGGGGCGCTCCCAGGCTTTCTTCGAGTAACAACTCGTCTCGGGGTGGCCTGTGACTATACGGCGCACATTCGCGCAGTATCCGCAGACGTGAGCGAGCTTCTGCAAGCCCGCCCCGTGCGAGGCCCCTTTCGCGGCTTTTGTGCATGAAGCCGGATCTTTGTTGCACGCCTGGCAGGGCGCTCCCAGCACTGCCCGGTCGTAATGTTCACGTCCGTCGGCGCCGGACTTCTGTGGCTTCCCGGCTTGCTGGCTCTCAGGGGCGGAGGCGGGCGCGGGCGCGGCGTGGCCCGCCATCGCTATGATTTCAATCCTAACCGCGTTTATCGCGGCCGCGTCCCTCCAACCGCGGGGAAGCCTGCCGTCCGCGATGCGCGTGAAAACCTCCTCAGAGTACCGCCTCACCACCGGCCACGCCAGGGAGCAATTATCCTGCGCGACCATTTCCTGGTGGGCGGAGAGCGCGTCGAGGCCGCTCTCTGGGAAGCCGGTCTGGCTCTCAAGGCGCTTCAGGCCCAACGCATACTCCTCCCGGGTCGCCTGGCCCTTCTTTATCGCCCGCCCCTCATCCCCCCGTTCAACAAGGTCGTAGGGGAATAAATATTTCGAGGAAATACCTTTCTTTCGTGTGTGGGCCTTCCCGTCGGCAGCCGCTACGATGAGGCGCACCGCCTCCTCCGCGGTCGATCGCGCCCCGCGGCCGTAGTCACCCGTGTCGTGTTGTCGGCGGCGTGCGGCCTGCCGCCCGGCTGCGTGAAGGGCGTCGCGTCGCCGGGGTCGGTGTCGCGGCGGCGTGGGTGAGGGCGAGGACCAGGGGCTGAGCGAGTTCTGGTCGACTCCGATGGCAGGGTATGAAGTGGTGCGGGTCCTGGCTCGTCCGTTGTGGGCGGTCGATGGCGATGCCGGCGAGTGTGATCGCGCCCGACTGGCGCGGAGCCGGCCGGCCGGCCGGGGCGTGCAGGGGGAGGCCGATGGTGCCCGGCGGCGAGTCGTCGGGGCGGCCGGCGGGGGCTGGGTCTCCGGGCGGCGTGCGCCAGCAGTGGCGGCCGTGAGTGCGGCGGTGGCCTCCGCGAGCACCTTGGACTGGGCCGCGAGCTGGCTCCGCTGCTCGGCCGCCTCCTTCCTGTGCTCCGCAGCTTCCCTTTCCATCAGGGTGCACCGCTCCTCCATGGCGTTGATGGCCGTGTGCATTTTTTCTAGCCCGTCGGCCTGCCTAGCCTTCAGGGTGGGCTTCCGCACCCGCTTAGATTGCCGGGTCGGGGACGGTGGCTGGGGCTGTGGGACGGCCTGCCTCGGGGAGGCGCCGCCATCTTGCGAATCGGACGATATGCTCGCGTCGGCCGCAGGCGTGGAGGTTCGCTTCTTTGTGGCGCGCTTGGTGGGGCGGCCCCTCGGGGCCGTCGTCCTGCGCGTTCGCTGCATTTTTCTTTTTAACGTGAGTGACTTTTTAACTGCGTTGCCGCT